>BPTQ01000009.1:133732332-134275068 GCA_019973895.1 Chrysanthemum seticuspe
GAAGCACCTGAAGCATCAACTCCCACTCCCTCAGTAACATTTGTTGTCACACTGGAAGCTTCTATAGTTAAGAAAGCTGATCTTGCAGAAACAAAAACAGAAAGGGCGAGAAAAATGCTTCACAGGATGAAAGCACTTCAAGTTCCAACTAAGTCTCCCTCTACCTCTTCAGGTTTTCTCACAAGTGTTCAAGATGAAAATACTCCCTCTGGGGAAATCTATAAACCTGGTAGGAGGACAAAGAGAATGGCCAAAAGATCTCCTGTGGATCTTGAAGCTGATGACTCAACTTTCATCATAGAAGGGTTTGCTGCTGATTTTCCTGATGGAAACTCAGATGAGGTGGTAGATTGGAAATTGAAGGATGGTGAGATGAATGTCATTCATCGAAGGGACTCCACTTCAATGGAATTCACCTTTCTAAAGGAAATTCTTCACTTGGTAGACAGGGCAGACTTACTTTCTCTATTCACTCGTGTTACCACCTATTACTGCAACAAGGAACCACAAGGTTCTGGAATGTTTTTACCAGGAGATCTTCAAGCCCTGTTAAACTCTCACATTCCCAATAGCAAAGCACATTCCATTTGGGAGAACTCACATCGGTGGAAGCTTGAATCCTGGAGATTCTATCCTCTCCCTCGTGTGCATGTGCTTGAGACTAAGGGTGGAATCACTGTCTACATGTTTTCTGAAAGAAAGTATCCTTTGCCTAAAAGACTAATGGAAAAGATGCTGAGTCAGAAATTGGAAATTCCTCCAGATCCAGTGGGCAATGAAAGACAGACGGCTTTAACATTGGTGGGTTTTATCAAGACTCAACTTCAACAACTGCAATAGGCCTCATCCTCATCCACATCAGGAATCTTGGTACCCTTTGCATTTCTTTGTTTTGTTGCTTTTTATTTGAGTTATGTATATACCTGTCTTGTCTTGTGTTAATTTTTCAATTATTTTTTAGTTAAAAAAAAAAAAAAAAAAAAAAAAAAAAAAAAAAAAAAAAAAAACTAACTTTTATGCAGGTTTGTTTGCTGTCCAATTTTGATGGTCTTTAACTCACCGGATGTACCTTGTGTATGTCAAAGAGTTGACTAGTCCAAAGGGTACAGCTTTGGTAAAGACACATCAAATCTGTTGATAACTGTAATGGTTTGCTCAAAATCATAGGGTATGCAACCGCCCATGCTTCATTGCTGAGGGTTGTATGGTCATCAATTCACCATGGTCTATTTCTGTTTGGAATCCAAGAATTGGCTAGCCCACATGTATATGGCATGTGGTAAAGGCAACTGAATCCAAATTTGGTTCTCAATTCACCAATTCTAAGAATTGACTAGTCCTGAGCAAACGGCTACATGTAAAGACAAGACAAATCCGTTTATATGGTTGCTGGTTTGCCAATAAATCAGATGGTTATCCATGTACCTTAGTTTTCGAACTCAAACATGTGGCTACTCCAGTAGTAATGGCTATTGGTAAAGAGACATCAAACCCATTAATTTCAATGATTCACCTCTCACAGGAGTTAACACACCTCGAAGTGATGAGAATAGTATTGAACTTATCTGTTTTGATGTATATGATGTCATATGTTGCTGCAAAGATCTGGTATTTTATAGTTCATTCATCATAGAGATGTTCTTCTTCTGATTCTTTGCTGCTGATCCTCAAGAACCTGTACTTTCATAGCTCAGAAGTGTTTAAGATATGGGGAAGGTCTTGCTTGGAAATTTTTCGTCAAATGGTACAATCCTCAACAGCTTTATCGATCTATCAAGAAAACTGGAACTTAACCTAGTCAAATTCCAGTTTAGGGGAGGATTGTTGGGAATTAAGGAAAACTACTGATTCTGCCGAAGCATAAACTACTGATTCTGCCGAAGCATCTGTCGAAGAGATTCTGCCGAAGAAGAATGGATTCTGCCGAAGTCATACTTCAGCAGAAGTGTTAAAGCAGATATTGTGTTGCTGCTGAAAGTGCGAACCACGTAGGAGAGATAAGCTCAGTTTAGAGTAAAAGTCAGCGCCGTATGTATAGGTTGGCGCCGTATTAAGTAGAGCTTACTCAGAATAAACAATATGATTAACAAAACAATATGATTAGTTGCATGCTTGTCTAGATGCATGCTTAGTCTATGTTAGTACTAGGAGCGTAAATTGTCAACGCTCATTAGGGTTTCTTGCTTATATAAGAAACCATAATAGTTTGTAATAGATAGAAGTTTTTCTCAAGTCTTTCAAGTCTTGTAATCTATTCAAAACATAGAGTTTCTATAATCAAAAGATCCATAGAGGATCAAAGAGTTCTTAGTTATTGTAACTTGTATTTACTTTCCGCTACAATACGAGTTGTAGAGATCTTCTATTAGTTTGCTTGTGATTACATAGGCAACACTAACGATCTCCGAGTGCTTAAGATCTATCAAGGTCTTGGTTTTCAACACCTTTCTTCCATCACCATTCTATTCCTAAACATATGAATCAACCCCGCGGGTGGCGCTGGAAGCCCATAGTCTTTTAAAGATTTACCATGTAATGATAATAACATCTGCAGCTCATACAAAACGCCACCTTGTAACTCAGGGTCGTTAACATGTAGAGGCCATATGCCCAAAGACTCAGAGAGGATGCGAGGAATGTCATCTGACATCGCCCTCCAAAATTGTTCCCATATGACAACTAGACTTGAAACGTCTGTGAAAACTAAAATTTCAGAGAAAAGCGCACGTAACTCTGATGAAGATGTTGTTCTGGAAGCCTCTTGCATTGCGGTGATCCATTCATGATCATCTTCAAGCAGGCCCATAGCTTCACATGCCGCCCTATTTGTACGATAAACAATGCCATTGACTGTACGTATGTCTGCAAACGAAGCACAACCTCTCTGATGACATAAGAGCATCCTTTGATAAAAAAGATCCCCGGAAGTAGGATGTACATATGTTAACCTGCCTATCAAAGGCCTATTCAAGTTGCATCTTGGGGACCATATTTTATCAGCCTTTGACCACACAAATTCTGATGGAAATTCAAGGTAAGTTAAATGACGGCCTACAGTAAATAACTCATTGAAAGCAAGCCACTCTCTTAGAGTAGTTTTTGCTGCCCAAGAGTAATTGATAACGGATTGTAAACGGTGGGAAGACCTGAAAACAACGGTCTGCATATTTTCCAAGTGAACCGCCAAGATTTGCACTGCAGGATCTCTATTGTGTATATCGAAACCCAAGATCCTCCAACACGCTTCATGTGGACCTATGTAGCGTCCGTCGACAAAATTGCTAATCTCGTCGATGCATACCTGGGCCCCGCCGCTGGAAGTAGAAGGAGCTGTCGACGATTGTGGAGCATCTCCGATTGTCCTGGTTATTTTTGCCATTATTCTGTCGGTCCCATTCGAAATGTACTTAAATAGGTATTTGATCAGCATCGACCAGCCACAAAACTCAACATTTATATGTGCATAAAACGCCATCATATTTCTCGATTATAAGGAACAACATATGCATTATCAAGCCGGACATTATGCCTTGTCTCAGTCATTGCAACATCACGCCTTCGATAGTGAACATACCCCGATTTATCTACAAAGGTAGATTGACAGTACTCTTTTGGAAACTTTTTCTTGCACGCTTGCCTACCGCGCATACAGGGAGCATTTGGGAATGCCATACCACATGGACCGTGCACCATAAATTCTGTTACAACTCTAAAGGCTTCAAAGTCATCTGTTGGATTAGGAAGTTCCGCACTAATATATCTATCGATGTCAACATCCCGCACACCTCGAGGGCCATTATCTATCCACACCAATATATAGCAATGTGGTAGGCCATGTTTCTAAAACTCCACTCTATATAGGACTGAAAAGAACAAAAATTTTATAAGCACAATATCCAGAGATATCGTATCATATAGGAAACCACATGTATTCATTACAAAATTGTAAAATAGGCCTAAACACATATGTAATTAACAAACCTGCATTCAGGACTCCAAAAGGTTGACGTTCCCGTAAATACTTTATCAAATCATGAATCTTCCGCTCAAACACTCTGTCGATTACATCAGGCCTATCACTCGCCGACAGCCAAGGAAAAGGTTGCATATATTCTTCTATTTCTGGCCATCTAGTGTTACATGTAAACGTGACAAAAAACAACGGGTTTCCATACTTTCTGCAAATTGCTAACGCATCAAGGTAGTGGCTATACATATAGCGCGGGCCCCCAGTAAACGATGAAGGTAAAATGATTCTCGAACCTATTTCAGAGCCATCAGTGTCTCCTCTCGTTATTGCATCATGATGAGCCGCCAAAAAATCTCCCCTTATATCAGCCTGATTTTTTCTAATGAAATCCATTCGGTTTTGCTCAATGCTGCAATAGGCAGTCACAACATATTGTTGAAAAAGCCTTCCGCCCCTACTAAGGAGATTATAATGACCCATCCTATCATGAAGCTGGTAAGTGTAGAACAATTTCATTGACATACGTTTCCCACGACGTGTAGCAACACCTTCCACATTCAAGTATTTGAGATCGGTATGGTACCCCTGCTCACCGTACACCAACAGCAAAGGGAAATGAGCGGCCATGTAAATTGCGTGCAGTTTGTTTATGCGTTGCACATCACCTGAATGTGTTTCTAGCACGACATCAAAGTCACTTTCCGTCTCCGCAGTATCGTCAAAAATGATCGCCCCGATAACATCGGCTGTGGGTAGCTCATATTGCGACGAAGGCCCATGACTGTATAACGCAACTTTAAAGGTTGGAATATCATGTTGTTGTAACTTATCTCTTGCCATTCTGAAAAGTTGAACCAGTGCATTATTATGGTCTAGAAACTCTATTAACGACTCCACAATGTCTGGCCTAATATTGGAGTGACCCGCCTCCACAAAATGGCTCATATGATTTTGAACCTCATTGTCAGTGTCGTATATATACAGCTGCAAAAAGCGTGGAGTTTTACCTGGCTCAGGGCAAAGCCTCACTATACGATGGTATATTTGACCAGATATTTTAAAAACATATGGACCGCCACCCACATTAACAGATTCATCTATATTTGCCCCCAAAGATGTCATGGCAAACATTTGGTTGTACATCCTTATGTTATAAAGGAAATGTCTGTCCGAAAATAGCTAATAGATAAGTGGTGGATATTCCGTTGGGACGAAAAGTTTGACTCGACCTTGCAAGCAACAACAGTGATACAAAGGTCCCGTCCTCCTACTGGATGACGCTAATTTTTCTTCATCCCAGAATCGAGCCTTACAGTAGCGGCATACATGTACACATTGGCCAAAGCGCCTATATTGCTGAGGTGGGCCTGTAAAGGAAAGAACAACATGATTGATGAAGCAACAGTTTAGTTCACGTGCACAAAAAAAATGCTGCCTGTACGTAAAAGGTAACTCACCAGATACACGCCTATCAGCTGGTGCTCGTGCTGGAGGCGGGGTCGACTGGTTTTCATGGTTACCTATTGCATAAACACACAAATGCTAAAGATAACAATAAACTACTAAACACACAAAGGTACAAAACACCAACAATAAATAGTCACAACAGTCTATAAAAAAGAGTCAGATTACCAGTAGCACGGCGATGGTACCTCCTACGCTGCCTAGTTGCATTTGTAGGCCGGTCAGACATACCTATAATAAGAGGCAACAAAATTAACAACGGCGATCCAGTAAATATTTTCATAAAACGTTTGAGAAGAACTCCTGCAACAATAACCAACACAGGAAACAAAAAAGTAGCTCTTCCGAAAGGCTTACCAGATTCGCAAACAAAATTATTAACTTCGGGCTTGACAGGACCCCCGCATGAACTTGAAGGTTTTGCAAATCACATGGCATAACCTGTAAGTTAACCACAAAGCCAAAACAAAATAACTATATCAAAAAAGGCGAAAAGAAGATACCATTCGTACCACCATGATGCACCCCGTCATCCTCATACGGAACCGATGACCAACCGGCGCTGCCTACATTAAAGGTTTCTTTTAGCAGCCTGAAGCAACAGTGACACTGATACGTATATCACAGGGCATATACAAAAAGTAGCATTAAGTTTTAGAAATGAGCATGAAAAAAACACACGAATCTCATGCACCAAAAGATATGCAACAAACGTCGAAATGAAATAGCAAACCTTGGGCCAATGCAAGCTGATCAACTGTAGGAGTCCCCTTCGCCGACCCATCAGCATCACCACCTGTAGGAGGCTGCAACAATGACGGCTCACCACTATAGTGCAAGGCTAATATTGGATCTGACGTTGGCAAGTGTATAAAACCAGCGATAAGAACGCAATATAAAAAACTCACCCATTAATTAACAACGAACAATACTAACAAAATACACATCAAAACAACTCCCAAACCTGATAAATGAACCCGCGATCGTTCTTTGCAAGCTTCAGACACCATTTGATCACAACACGATGGAGATGAAGACACATCCAGTCTAGCAACCTTACTAACATCTGATACTATAACATCTCTTTCCACATAACCTTTTTTCTTTTGAGCCAACCCCTCAGACGAAACATGGATACCATGGGCCGGCGCACATGCAGCCGCAAACTCCTCCAGCATGTCAGCACCCCCAAACTTAGAATCACTAAAGGTGGCTGTCTTCTTTATATTCAAACTTTGATCATAAAAAAGACACTTTCTCTTAAGACTCGAAACGCCTATATTAAAGCCACCCACGTCGGAACCTTCTATGCATGCACCATTCCTGACTAAAGAACCCGAAGGTCTTGGAACCTCACTTACAGATATTTGATTAACAACGTCATCATCCAGAGATCCAGTGAAAAATTCAGAGGCACCAATTTTTTTTAGCTTTACTTTTTGTTTTCATAATTTGTTATACTTTAACAATCTAAAAGCACAAACAGTCACCCAAAAAAGTTCACAACTACAGATACTAATTCATATTAAGAGTAATAACATCTATGCAACAAACAACGAAACCAAAAAAAAGATCAGACACAACTCCAGCAAAAAAAGAACAGAAGAAGCATCAAAACAACGTAAACCATAACTACCAAAGATGAAAAACTACATGCAACAACTAAAACACAAAGAACACGGCAAAACCTACCGAAACCCTAGAGATCCAGCAAGTATCCAATTTCTTCCAGTCAAAGCTAGCGAATGACGAAAACTGTAGAAACTGGAATATGAAACGTTAATATATATCGGGCCCTATTTTACGTCAAATTAAACAGGCCAAAGTGGACAAAACGGGCCAAAGCGAATAAGCCCAAAGAAAAACGAATATTCCCTCGAATATAAAAGATGTTTTCGGGTTTTGTATGATAGATATAATTACGTTAACTATTTAACTAAACAAACACAACCCAGTATTTTTAAAGTATATAGAATGAGGTTACTCTTGAAAAAAAAAAAAAAAAAAAAAAAAAAAAAAAAAAAAAAAAAAAAAAACTTGTGTAAAATAAATTAGATTGCCTCAAGAACAAAATCCAATAAATAAACGTATCTTTCAGCATCATTGAACCCTTTATATTTTGTTACTAGATTCATTCAAGTGTTGGAAAATTTAGTGCACTTGTGGGATTAGTTCACACCTTGTGGGATTAGTTCACACCTTGTAATGGGTTAGGAGGTACGGAGTGTACACCCATAAGGTCCATGAACACCCTGACTCTTATAGTGGTTTGTATTGGTAGTGCTAGTAGAAAGTACTGCTTGTGGAAAGTACTGCTTGTGGTTTCCACTGATAAGCAGTGTTTCCACTGAAGCAGTGTTTCCACTGCTAGCGCTATGAAAGTACTGATGAAAGTACTGCTTGTAACGGCTTTGACCTATTCAAGTGGCAGTTTCAACTGCTTAATGACCACGTTTAATTGGTCATGTAACCACTAACGGCTATAATGGGGATAATTATGAGGCTATTAATGGGCCGATTAATATTCATAATTCCATTTGATTAGCTTAGAGTAAACTCCTATAAATAGGAGATCTGATTATGCATGAGACAGACACAGAAAACGATTAACACTTATAAGCAAAGGGTTATTGATTTGTGCCTAATTCAATAACATACATTTGGTCTTATCCCAAGTAGATATTCGTGTAACCCAGGCATTAGGGTCGAATAGTTTACTTTGGAAAGTGATTACACGATTCCAAGTGATATCCGGTATCCACCTAGTGGTATTTGTTTCTGCTGACTTGTTGTTTGTTTCTGCTGACATTGATTATCTAACCCTGTTCTGGGAGCTACACACCAACAATCAAAGTAAACTATTTTGTGATAATCAATGACTGCTGCTGCAATGAAACACATGGCTTCAAACTTTGCCAAGCTTGATAAGTCTGAAGGGGTGGACTTTAGGAGGTGGCAGAAGAAGATGCACTTCTTGCTTTCAAGCATGAGTGTGGTTTATGTGCTAACCACTCCTATTCCTGATGATGGGGATGATGCTACTGTGGAGCAGATAAGGAGGAGGAGCAAATGGGAGAATGATAACTACATATGCAGAGGTCTTATTCTCAATGGTATGTCTGATTCTCTGTTTGATATTTATTAGAACTTTGAATCTTCCAAAAAACTGTGGGATTCCTTGGATGCCTAATATATGGTTGAGGATGCATCAAGTAAGAAGTTTCTTGTAAGTAATTTCACAAATTACAAAATGATTGATTCAAGACCAGTCATGGAACAATACAATGAACTTCTTGGAATACTTGGAAGGTTTACACAACACAATATGCACATGGATGAGGCTATTTCAGTCTCTTGTGTTATTGATAAACTTCCTCCTTCTTGGAAAGATTTCAAGCATACCTTGAAACATAAGAAAGAGGAATTAACTCTGGTTGAGTTGGGCAGTCATCTGCGCATTGAGGAATCTCTCAAGGTGCAGGATAATGACAAGCCAAAGGGTAGCAATGCTGCTGGACCATTTGTTGTCAATATGGTATAGCATAACAACTCCACCAGGTACAATGACAACAAAGGCAAACGCAAATATCATGACAACACAAGGGCAGATCCTAACAAGAAGGCAACACCTACTTTTTGGAAATGTGGCAAAACTGGTCACATTAAAAGGGATTGCAAGGGTGTTAAAGTTGGTGGTAAAGCCAATGGATCAGGCACTAATGGTTCAGGGAGTGGTGGTTCAGCCAACTCATTGAAAGGTCAGAATATGTTTAATAAGTCTTTTCAGATTTATTATGTTACATATGTATCTGAATCTTTTTATGTGCAGGATGATGATGTTGCGTGGTGGGTTGACTCTGGTGCAACAGTTCATGTGTGCAAAGATAGAAGCTGGTTCAAGACTTATGAGTCACTGAATGATGGTTCTATTCTTCACATGGGAAATGAGTCAACAGCCTTAGTGCATGGTCGTGGTTGTGTAGATCTTAGGTTTAGTTCTGGAAATATTGTAACTTTGTTTAATGTTATTCATGTTCCTGATATAAGGAAAAATTTGGTTTCAAGTAGTGTTTTGAATAATCATGGATATAAACAAGTTATTGAGTCTGATAAATTTGTGCTTTCTAAGCATGGTGTTTTTATTGGTTTTGGTTATTTATGTAATAAAATGTTCAGGCTTAATATTTCCTCTGATAGTGTTAATTCAGCATTTGTGACCACCACTGACCTGACTGACTCTACCCTATGGCATGCAAGACTTGTCCATGTACACTATAAAAGGATGCAAGATATGTCTAGGGATGGTTTAATCCCAACATTTGACATGGACACTGAAAAGTGTAAAACTTGCATGTTGACCAAGATAACCAAGAAACCTTTTCAAGGTGTTAGTCGTGAGACTAAGGTCTTGGAGCTTATACACAGTGACCTGTGTGATTTGCATGCCACTCCTTCTTTGGGGAATAAGAAGTACTTTGTGACATTTATTGATGATGCTTCTAGATTTTGTTATGTCTATCTGTTACATACCAAGGATGAAGCATTAGATAAATTCAAAGTGTTTAAAACTGAAGTTGAATTACAACTTGGGTCCCTGATCAAAAGATTAAGGACTGATAGGGGAGGTGAGTACATGGATACTCTGTATTTTCAGTCTGTTGGTATAATCCATGAAACGACTGCCCCTTATACTCCTCAGCAAAATGGTATTTCTGAAAGGAAAAACAGGGTGCTGAAGGAGATGGTTAATTCCATGTTGTCCTATTCAGGACTAAGTCAAGGGTTCTGGGGTGAAGCTATGTTAACAGCTTGCTATTTATTAAATAGGGTTCCCAACAAAAGGAACAAGGTTACCCCTTATGAACTCTGGACTAAAAGGAAACCCAACCTGAATTATCTCAAGGTTTGGGGTTGTAGGGCTGTTGTAAGACTCCCTGATCCAAAGCTAAAGACTTTGGGTGAAAGAGGCATTGACTGCATCTTTGTTGGATATGCTGAGCATTCCAAAGCTTTTAGGTTCTATGTTATTGAACCTAATGAATATATTTCAATTAACTCAATAATTGAATCAAGGGATGCAGACTTTGATGAGAATAGAGTCTCATCAGTCCCTAGACCAAGTCAGAGGATTCCTAATGGAACTCATGACACTGGTGTATCAGAGGTCCCTGATGATGAACCATCAGTGGTCCCTGATGAGGTTGTGGTTCAACAACCTGAACCTATGCTTAGGAAGAGCAAAAGAATCAGGACTCCAAAGTCATTTGGACGTGAGTTTCAACTATATTTAGTTGAAGGATCAAGGGATGAGGTCTCTGATCAATACTCCTATTGCTTCATTGTTGAGGATGACCCAAGACATTTGAAGAAGCAATGAAGTCCCAGGATATTGCTTTCTGGAAAGAAGCAATCAATGATGAGATGGATTCCATCATGGGCAACAACACTTAGGTGTTGGTTGATCTACCTCCTGGTTGCAAACCTTTGGGTTGCAAATGGATTTTCAAAAGGAAAATGAAGGTAGATGAAACTATTGAAAAGTTCAAGGCTAGACTAGTCATTCAGGGCTTTAAACAAAAGTCAGGAATTGACTATTTTGATATTTATGCCCCTGTGTCTCGTATCAGTACCATAAGACTGCTGATTGCTTTTGCATCTATTCACAATCTGGTTATTCATCAGATGGATGTGAAGACAGCTTTCTTGAATGGTGAATTGGAAGAGGAGGTTTATATGAACTAACCTCAGGGCTTCATCATGCCTGGCAATGAAAATAAGGTGTGTAAACTGATTAAGTCTCTTTATGGACTGAAGCAGGCACCTAAACAATGGCATCAAAAATTTGATGAAGTGGTTTTGTCTAGTGGTTATGTTCTTAACCAAGCTGACAAATGTGTATATAGCAAATTTGATGAATCTGGTAAAGGAGTCATCATTTGTCTATATGTTGATGACATGTTGATCTTTGGCACTGACCAAAATCAGGTTGACCTGACAAAGGAATTTTTGTCATCAAAGTTCTCCATGAAGGACATGGGGGAGGCTGATGTTATCCTTGGTATAAGGATTAAACATGAAAGTAAAAGAATTTCTATCTCTCAGTCTCATTATATTGAGAAGGTACTGAGGAAATTCAATTACTTTGATTGTACTCCAGTGAGTACACCTATGGATACTTGTGAGAAGCTGATGCCTAATCATGGCAAGGCTGTATCTCAACTTGAGTATTCTAGGGTAATTGGCTGCCTGATGTATGCCATGACTTGTACAAGGCCTGATATTAGTTTTGCAGTGGGAGAATTGAGCAGGTATACTAGTAATCCTAGTGCTCATCACTGGCAAGCAGTTCAGAGGGTACTAAAGTATTTGAAGAGAACTATGGATTATAGTCTCTCATATACTGGTTACCCATCAGTGTTGGAAGGTTACACTGATGCAAGTTGGATCAGTAACACTGAAGACAATTCGTCTACCAGTGGTTGGGTATTCCTACTTGGTGGAGGTGCAATTTCTTGGGCATCCAAGAAGCAAACTTGCATCACCAGTTCAACAATGGAATCTGAATTTGTGGCTCTAGCAGCTGCTGGTAAAGAAGCTGAATGGTTGAAAAACTTGCTTCTTGAGATTCCATTGTGGCCTAAACCTATAGCACCTATTTCTATCCGGTGTGATAGTGCAGCTACATTGGCTAAGGCTTATAGCCAGATGTACAATGGTAAGTCTAGACACTTAGGTGTCAGACATAGCATGATTCGTGAGCTTATCATGAATGGGGTGGTATCTATAGAGTTTGTTAGATCTCAACAGAACTTAGCTGGTCACTTGACGAAGGGTCTGGCTAGATACTTGGTTATAAAGTCTGCTAAAGGGATGGGTTTAAGTCTAACTTAGTCACTGAATGCTAGTGTTAGTGCAAATATTACGATATTTAATCTATACATTCTCATTTGTTTTGTTGATGACAAACATGTAACTTGTAATACATAATGTAAAATGTATAAGTTACTTGTAATTATATTTTGTCTCAACATACTCTCAACACCTCTCGACGACTCAAGTCCTTTTATGCTACAACACAGGTTCGTACATGTTTGTTATGTTGCGTTATGATCAAACTCCTAACAAACCATTAAACATGTTTAGTTAAACACTTTGTAAAATACATAAACATAAGTAAATGTGTTGGGTAAAACCCATGACCCATGACCCAAGACCCATACCTAATGTCTAGATACATTGTACCTTGGTGGGTACTCAAAACCATGACCCATAGCCCATGGTTTCAACCCATAAACTATGGGTAAAGAGGAGCGTGCACGGATACCTCAGATGACTCATGGATCCCTTGGATTTACAAAGCCGGATCCCTCCAGAAGGGATCCTTGGGGGCAGAACATGGTTTTGGTCTTTTTGCCTATAAATAGCAAACCACTTCTTACCATTTCTTCACACCTTCACACATAGTTTCTCTCCACCAAATCTAGGATATTTAGATCATTAAGAAACATGTAAACCACCCTCATCTCATATGATCATAATGCTTCTAACTCTCATTTGTTGTAAGCATACTCCCGAAGTGATCCTCCAAAGCAAGCTTAGAGATCTTGCTTCCTTACCTACTGAAGTGATCACCCATCACAAGATACAAGCACATGAAGATCTTATACAACAAGCTTGGGAAACTTGTCATCTTCATTCATAGAATACTAACTACATCATGCTTTGGGTTCTTGATGTTTAGTCTAGGAGTTTATATCCATTAGACACATTGTCTTGGATATTGTCTAGTATCATATTCTTGTATCTATGACTAGACTAGATGGTTTATGTGTTTGTGCCATAAAACACAAGGGTTGTTATGTTGGGCCACAAAACATAACGGGTGTCATAGAAGTGTCAAAGGCTTTAGTGAAGAGTGCCGAAGATCCGTGTTGAAGGTATTAGTGAAAGGTGATGAAGGATCGTGTAAATGGCATTAGTGAAGAATGCCTAGGTCGTATAATCGATGAGGTGCATCGTTATACATATAGTATTTGTTTAGATCCAAGGATGGTGATATCCTTGATGGTGTTGTAACAAGGAGTGGATCTCCTTGAGATTAGGTGTTGTGTTGTGATGGGTAGTAGTTCCTCCATAGTAATGGAACTAGGTGCTTAGCCTAGTACCTAATAAAGGGTAGGCGACATTGTGATAGGATTAGTTCTCCTAAGGTGTGAAAGAACTCGGTGGTTAGCCTAGCACCGTATAAAGGGTAGGCGACGTTGTGTTAGGTGTGGTTCGCCTTGGTGTGAAAGAACTCGGTATTTAGCTTTGTACCGGAAAAAGGTTAAGCGACGTTGTGAAGGCTTCTCCGCCATAAGGAGATTGGTGTAGTGCTTACGAACTCTCGAGTAGGTGACTCGGGGAGTGGAGTAGGGCAAGGAAGGTGTCCTTGTAGCCGAACCACTATAAATCCTCGTGTTGGTTTGTCTATCCTTTTACTTATCGCTTTACTTTTATTCTTGCATTACTTTGTTTATTCTCTATGTGGTTGATGTCTATGTTTGTGATGCATACTTGGTCTTTCATATAGTCACAAACTATATTAAACACTTTACGTATTATGACACGCTTGATCAAGAAAAAGCAACCGGACTAATAATGGTGAAACTTGATTTATAATGAACAATTAATCTTGCGGAATCTTATGTGATGTCAAGGGGTTGGCCTTACATGCCGTAATGCGTTAAATGCATCCTCGCGTCAAGATTAGAAAATGCAATGGTTTATACTATATTTGATACAAAAGTTTTAAATTTGAAACGGAAACGTATTCACCCCCCTCTACGTTTTCACAATTGGTATCAGAGCGGGTTGGCTCTAGTTTTTAAAACAAATGGTTTTCAAAACGAGTAAGGTCCTCGTATCAAATTTTTGGTGAAGTCAAGCATAATATGAAAAGTGTTTTGTTATTTTTTTCTTTGAAGTTTTCTTGTTAGATATCTTGTTAATCAAGCTTGAATAAAGGTAAAAATGGTTAATATAACTTCACTAAAAAGTCTACAAAGGTTAAACCTTTTCGTTGGGTCAAAACGTGCATTTATGTAATTCTGTGTCAGATCCGCGGATCCCTCAGGTTACACTGTACGGATCCCTCAAGCAAGGGATCCGTGGGATCCGTAGGTACAGAAGACAGTTTTTGTATGAAATTTAAAAATTCATAACTTTTTAACCGTAAGTCGTTAGAAGTCGTGTCACCCATCGTTTTAAAGGTATTTGAGTCTAGTTTCATTTAAAAATGATTTCATAAACTGATTCAAAACAATAATTTACTGAATCATTGATTTATAATAGAAAGTCATTTTTCGGTCATAACTTTTGCACAAACTTTTGATCTAATTAGAGACGGATGTTTTCGCTTTTGAATAACAATGTGTCCTCTATTGAAATTAAGGTTTTGATCATATTTATAAATATAAAAGAAACTAATCAAGCTTGGTATACATGTTTATATTTAACACAAAGCGATGAAAAGAACTTTCGTATGCTATGCTAAATGATAAATTGTCTTCTTTGCATTACTTGATTATTTGCTTATCTCAAATAGCTTTTGTGCTTGTTTGATTGAATAACATATGTGGTTTCCTTACCTTGCTATTCATTCTCTTGTTTGTCGATTTAGTAATAGTCTACTAATCAATGTGCTATTTGAAGGAGTGTTTGGGATAGCATCTAGTTGTGTCGAAAATGTTAGTTTTATAAGTTGAAAAATGTTTAAAACATATAACACACTAAATGGCCTTTTGATTGAGTTTGTCATGTGTGCAACATAAATGTTTTATGTTCTTATATGATTTCTTGATTTCATATTTTCTTGTATCATTTTCTAAAAACAACAAGAATGTATATCGGATCATAACCTACACTTGTGTTGATGATGTACTCTCCCGTTTTCCTTTTCATGATCGCTCTCCAAGCTTCATAGTAGGATTGACAACTTGATTATTTCATCCGATATACTCAAGTAAATTATTTAGCAACGCAAATATAATTGTTCATATCCGAAAGTCCAAAGTCGAGCTTTCCAACAACATATGTTGAACTAGCTCATGCAACCATTTTTTTTTGTTCACTATATGGACAACGTTTAATCTTTTTGACACCTTTGTCACCTTAGTTGTTTCAAGTATAATATTAATATAAACGAAGCAAAGTATCATCATTGCTACTGTTCGATAGGCCATTGTAGGAATATAAATTTTCCTAACTTGAGAATGAATACTGGAGAACTTATTGCACTAGAAACTCAATTTGACCTAACGGTTGAATTGCTTCCTTGAGAGAAGTTGGGTATGTGGAATCGCCCGTAAAAATGGTCGTGTTTAGCCGTAATTGAGCACCGCTAGTAATAGTCTCATATTCATTCTCTCACTTGAGGAATTTATATTCCTATCTTTTCCTAAAGTAAGTTTATAATGGAAATACTTTGCATTGTCTTAGGATTACTAATCAAACAAGTTATAAAATTGATTTTTCTTTTAGCTAATCACAACCACTTGCCTCATCAAGCGATTATCTCGCTTTGATCGAGAAGAGCTACATGACTTCATGGACGAAGCTCATTGTATGCTAACCACCATCCGTAATGACTATATTGTCCTAAACTAGCACCTCACAACTCTTTTGTCTTGAACACCATCATGTGCTCTTTTGTTTCTAGACACATACCTTTCATGTCATTGTTAGTTTAAATGATTTACTAATCTAGACCGTAAATCTGTTTTGGACTTCTTGAATAGTGCTTTAAAGTTTGCTAAACCTTTATGTTATTTGTGAGCTCGATCTCATTTGGTTGCCTATATGTGATCTCTACATGCTCTCCTTGCTTTGCTTAACGTGTATACATGTATGCTTGCTGTAGAAACAATTTGTTTCATAATTCGAAACATATAGCAAAATTCTGCAACTATTCTGTTAAGAAAATCTGTCTCAGATGCCGGATCCTTTAGATGTAACTAGACGGATCCCTCAAGTGAAGGATCCGTGGGATCCGGGTGGACAGAAGTTCCTTTGTAGCCTCCTTGCATCAATCCAACATTCTAGACCTTATTGGACTAGTTAAACATGCTACATTAGGATCACTTAAACTTTCCTTAGGCTCAGTTGATCTCACATTCACTCGTGGATGACTTAGGATCACATTCGAAGTATTTTCTTTTATTAGTTCAAAACTCACCATCTTTCCGCTCCAATGTTTAGACATTGTTCCTTTCATCTCAAAACACCTAGTTTGATATTTCTCTCAATTTTAGCAAATTGTTTTTAGTCATCCTTACCTCAAAATAGGCCAAAAACTAGGTTTTAATTTCTTATGATTTTTAAGGAATTCTCCAAATCTCTCTTAAGTCATCATCTGATCTCTAGGATCATTTAACACTCTCAAATGTCTTAGTACTAGTGCTCATAAAGCCCCATTTTCCATAAAAGGCAATCATTAGCTACCATCAATCATTCTCTCTGGATCATTCAAGTCCATCTTCATATAAGACACTTAATAGATTGAGTAACTTAGGATATGTAGGTGCTAGACCTTGCTAGAACCCAATCACCTCTTTTTCACTTCATCTGTTAGCCGGATCCCTAGACTTAAGCTAGATGGATCCCTCTAGTGAGGGAACCGGAGTAACAGTGGAACAGTAGGAACTTTATCTCTTTAGATAATCATTTCAAATTTCCTTTTTCCCACACAAGCACTTGTTCAACACTTAGGATTATCTGTTTCCTATATGTTTATAAATGAGTTGCATTTATATGAGTCTTTACGTGTTCTTCCTTTTTGTTTCATGATTTTATGTGAACAATTTATCCATTGGTATAAATGTTTTCCTTTTGTACTAACTCTTTTGGATTCTTGTAGGATGACAATAGTCGATTTCATCATCAAGTCAAGTTGTGCTCATTCGCACATTCTTTTTTTGTTATTTCTAATCTTGCATCATCCTAACCATCTTACTCCACTTTTATCACTACTCACAAAGTCATCATGTCTACCACCTATAAGTGAGTCATCAACCAAGTCAAAGATTCACCTTGATACCTTTCATCACCTCTACCACAAATTCCATACCTCTAAGTCATAATGATGATTTCTATCATTATCACCGTGTCCAAGGTATAGTTCATGAACTACGTGTTAAAGTATGTCTCATGTTCTACCACATCCTACTTGTGTCAACCACAACCTCAAACCACAAGCTACTTATGTCAACCACATCCTACAAGTGTCTCACTACCACTACAATTCATGGTCGCTCAACCATCCTCCACAAACATCCATGTTGTCAAAAGCCGAGTGAATTTCGTAATGAAATGCGTCTCATCCCTAAGCATATTTTTCTTACCTTGAACAAACCTTACAACCTCTAAACCAACCATGATGATGCAAGTAGTAGGATAATTCTCTTTTTGACACTAATCCTTTCTTTGTAGGTTCATATATATACACTTTGATGTGTATGGGATTCTCGTCTATTTATGGACGAACTTTTACATTTTTTTTGTAGGTTCTTCTTGACGCCCTCGAGCTAGGGGGAGCCTCCGTCGAGCATTTATAAAGTGCATCATATGACTTACTCGTCCAAGGACGAATATAATTTTGCACTAACTTTTTGTTTTGTAGATTTTCAAAACACACTAGGAGTACTTGACGCTCTCAATAAAGGGGAGTTTTTCGTCAAAGCTAAAACATTGCAAATTTTGCAATAATTTCGTCTTAGCCTTCCTAAAATACTTGACGCCTTTAACAAGGGGGAGCAACCGTCAAGGGGGAGCATGCACACATTCATTCTTCAAAATTCCTTTGTGTTTCAACAAAAGGGAGATTTCTTTCTCATCATATATTTTTCCTTTTTCTTTTCTTCTTAACACTAACCTTGATGTAGGTTAAGCCTCAAAAATTTGATCCATTGAGCCGTTGGCAATAATGGTCATAATTCAAAGGATTTTTCTTTTTTTTTGTGTGTGATTCTCTAGGTTCCTTTTAAAGGCGAGATCACCACCTTTTGAAGACATACAAGCTCAAAGTCATGAGTTGCTATGCTTCGTCATTAGTGCTTCGTGTTGAAGGTATTGGCGTGGTGTGCCAATTGGAGCAATAAGGTGTTTTTATTTTAACTTCACTAGGGATGATGCAAACTTACCATTCTT
This sequence comes from Chrysanthemum seticuspe, assembly GCA_019973895.1. Taxonomy (NCBI): domain Eukaryota; kingdom Viridiplantae; phylum Streptophyta; class Magnoliopsida; order Asterales; family Asteraceae; genus Chrysanthemum; species Chrysanthemum seticuspe. Next base: position 133,750,952 of record BPTQ01000009.1, read on the forward strand.
GGGAGAAAGGACACACCCTTTTTGTTTCGACAAAAGGGGGGAAGAGTGTAAACGAAGAAGGTAATGTAAAGGAATTACGGACACAAGTAACTTTGACATTTTACCTATCTATTACGTTTACATATATTTTGTCATCATCAAAAAGGGGGAGATTGTTAGTGCAAATATTACGATATTTAATCTATACATTCTCATTTGTTTTGTTGATGACAAACATGTAACTTGTAATACATAATGTAAAATGTATAAGTTACTTGTAATTATATTTTGTCTCAACATACTCTCAACACCTCTCGACGACTCAAGTCCTTGTATGCTACAACACAGGTTCGTACATGTTTGTTATGTTGCGTTATGATCAAACTCCTAACAAACCATTAAACATGTTTAGTTAAACACTTTGTAAAATACATAAACATAAGTAAATGTTTTGGGTAAAACCCATGACCCAAGACCCATACCCAATGTCTAGATACATTGTACCTTGGTGGGTACTCAAAACCATGACCCATAGCCCATGGTTTCAACCCATAAACTATGGGTAAAGAGGAGCGTGCACGGATCCCTCAGATGACTCACGGATCCCTTGGATTTACAAAGCCGGATCCCTCTAGAAGGGATCCTTGGGGGCAGAACATGGTTTTGGTCTTTTTGCCTATAAATAGCAAACCACTTCTTACCATTTCTTCACACCTTCACACATAGTTTCTCTCCACCAAATCTAGGATATTTAGATCATTAGGAAACATGTAAACCACCCTCATCTCATATGATCATAATGCTTCTAAATCTCATTTGTTGTAAGCATACTCCCGAAGTGATCCTCCAAAGCAAGCTTAGAGATCTTGCTTCCTTACCTACTGAAGTGATCACCCATCACAAGATACAAGCACATGAAGATCTTATACAACAAGCTTGGGAAACTTGTCATCTTCATTCATAGAAGACTAACTACATCATGCTTTGGGTTCTTGATGTTTAGTCTAGGAGTTTATATCCATTAGACACATTGTCTTGGATATTGTCTAGTATCATATTCTTGTATCTATGACTAGACTAGATGGTTTATGTGTTTGTGCCATAAAACACAAGGTTTGTTATATTGGGCCACAAAACATAACGGGTGTCATAGAAGTGTCAAAGGCTTTAGTGAAGAGTGCCGAAGATCCGTGTTGAAGGCATTAGTGAAAGGTGCTGAAGGATCGTGTAAATGGCATTAGTGAAGAATGCCTAGATCGTATAATCGATGAGGTGCATCGTTATACATATAGTATTTGTTTAGATCCAAGGATGGTGATATCCTTGATGGTGTTGTAACAAGGAGTGGATCTCCTTGAGATTAGGTGTTGTGTTGTGATGGGTAGTAGTTCCTCCATAGTAATGGAACTAGGTGCTTAGCCTAGTACCTAATAAAGGGTAGGCGACGTTATGATAGGATTAGTTCTCCTAAGGTGTGAAAGAACTCGGTGGTTAGCCTAGCACCGTATAAAGGGTAGGCGACGTTGTGTTTGGTGTGGTTCGCCTTGGTGTGAAAGAACTCGGTATTTAGCTTTGTACCGGAAAAAGGTTAAGCGACGTTGTGAAGGCTTCTCCGCCATAAGGAGATTGGTGTAGTGCTTACGAACTCTCGAGTAGGTGACTCGGGGAATGGAGTAGGGCAAGGAAGGTGTCCTTGTAGCCGAACCACTATAAATCCTCGTGTTGGTTTGTCTATCCTTTTACTTATCTCTTTACTTTTATTCCTGCATTACTTTGTTTATTCTCTATGTGGTTGATGTCTATGTTTGTGATGCATACTTGGTCTTTCATATAGTCACAAACTATATTAAACACTTTACGTATTATGACACGCTTGATCAAGAAAAAGCAACCGGACTAATAATGGTGAAACTTGATTTATAATGAACCATTAATCTTGCGGAATCTTATGTGATGTCAAGGGGTTGGCCTTACATGCCGTAATGCGTTAAATGCATCCTCGCGTCAAGATTAGCAAATGCAATGGTTTATACTATATTTGATACAATAGTTTTAAGTTTGAAACGGAAACGTATTCACCCCCCCCCCCTCTACGTTTTCACAGCTAGGACACCCAACTCCCTCTCAAGGAAACTTGGGAGCTGAGTTCAATGTGGAAAGCTGAACATTCAATGGACTGGAGCACATGTTTTATTTACATCCCAAGGTTGTGCTCAGAACCTGCTGAAAGGAGGATGAAGTCTTTACTTCTCAGTGGTTAATTTTCTTTGAAAAAGTGCTTGGCAGGAGCATGAATAAAGAGGAACCACCTATGTAAATGTTGAAGTTTTGCCACTTCAGGAAGCTTTGGACTTTTAGCTTTTACAACATTTATGAATTTGGATATGGACACATGGCTTGTATAGTGTCAGGAGCTGATAAGTGTTTGAAAACTTGTGTGTATTTTATCTTCAGGTATTCAAATGGGTTGAAGGGTTCAATTCTTAGAACAACCCGATTCTCGAATATTTGAACGTGTAATTTACTAAGATGGAAATTCAATCCTCAGGACATTTTCGTTTATGCACATGTTTTGTTTAATGGTTGTTTTCATGCAAAGGAAGTGAACTAAATTTGGGGAGGATTGTTGGAAAATTTAGTGCACTTGTGGGATTAGTTCACACCTTGTAATGGGTTAGGAGGTATGGAGTGTACACCCATAAGGTCCATGAACACCCTGACTCTTATAGTGGTTTGTATTGGTAGTGCTAGTAGAAAGTACTGCTTGTGGAAAGTACTGCTTGTGGTTTCCACTTATAAGCAGTGTTTCCACTGAAGCAGTGTATCAACTGCTAGCGCTATGAAAGTACTGATGAAAGTACTGCTTGTAACGGCTTTGACCTATTCAAGTGGCAGTTTCAACTGCTTAATGACCACGTTTAATTGGTCATGTAACCACTAACGGCTATAATGGGGATAATTATGAGGCTATTAATGGGCCGATTAATACTCATAATTCCATTTGATTAGCTTAGAGTAAACTCCTATAAATAGGAGATCTGATTATGCATGAGACAGACACAGAAAACGATTAACACTTATAAGCAAAGGGTTATTGATTTGTGCATAATTCAATAACATACATTTGGTCTTATCCCAAGTAGATATTCGTGTAACCCAGGCATTAGGGTCGAATATTTTACTTTGGAAAGTGATTACACGATTCCAAGTGATATCCGGTATCCACCTAGTGGTATTTGTTTATGCTGACTTGTTGTTTGTTTCTGCTGACCTTGATTATCTAACCATGTTCTGGGAGCTACACACCAACGTCAAGTACCCACGAGAATTGATTCGAATATTGCAAAGTTAGAATAAGGGACCAAGTGCTAAAGCACATATAAAAGTCGGATTAAAAAGGTTACACTCTACACGTTTCAAGTTCAAATATTCTTGTTTGCACATTTAATTATGTGTGATTGGAATTTGATACTTTTGATTAAAATCTTCTATTGGTTATATATAGTTTCCTCTTTCACTTGCTTGATACTTAGTATATAGTTTAAAATTTGTACATTCGTTTTTGTTAAGTAACAACTCACTTGTAAATATGTTCTTTTTTTTTACGAGAAAAAGATGTGTACACACAAGTATATATAATATTAGTGGGACAAATTTTGGAAGTCCTGAGCAGTCGCCAATCTTCAAGAACGGCTTGGGCTTTAGATCGGCTGTTTACAGCGAAAGAGTGATACCACCATGACAATGCTCCAAATGGTAAAACTTGTTAGTTGTTAGGTTGGGCACAGTGAGAGGGTCATGCCATCGGTCATGCATGGTCATGGTCGGTCAAGCCCACTTTATGTGCTTGGTCATGGTCGGTCGAGCAAAGACCAAATCCCCTAGTCGGTCGAAATTTTGACTGATTTCTGTTACACACCTTAAAAAAAAGAAAAAAAAAACTTTGGTCACCACTGTGACAACTTGGTCATCGTTAGGTCGTCGGGAAAAAAAAACTGATGTGGCAAGATCGTGTTTGATCACGATTGTGCCCAACCTTAAGCATTAACAGGTTTTCCGGTGAAGATGAAAGATCAATATGTGGTTGCTATGACTCGTGAATTTGTGGTGTCAAAGGGCTGAAAACAACATAACGTAAAGGTACGTCTTCAACCCATTCTCCTGAAATTTATTGAGTTTGAGTACGATTTTAACTCTACACAATATATGTGGACCAATTTTCTTTTGACCCCATTAACAGATGTCAAGTGGCAACAACTATGCGACTATTAATTGGATTTTGTTGATATCATTAGTGGAAAAATGTTACTTAATTATAAAATGACAAAACTATGATAACGATAAGCAGTATAGATATTTCATGTTCAGTGAATAAGAAAAAAAGGTTTCGTGAATTAGTGGAAATATTTCATTGCTAAACAAATCATATGTTGACAATGTATGTTTAATCCTGGGGACGTCGAGTTTGCCTGTATAGTATTGAGTTATCAACTTCTAATAAGTTTGTGTTCAGTTAAAATCTTAAGAATGGGGCATTGTTTGTTGTATAGTTGAAATTTGGCCTATGATGCCTGAAGACGATGTTGGAATTTACAGTTTAGGAGTTTGTAACGAATTGTTAAATATGATACTCTAGATTTTTGATGGCTAGCCGTTCAAAAAAAAAAAGATTTTTGATGGCTAGCTTATAAACAACCTTGGGTAATGAACTCTAATATATCCTACAGTTATGATGTAATGGAACTAGCTGCTATTTAAAATAGAAGATGTACATTGCAGACGTTGTTATGAAAGTACTACTACTTATTAATATAAAAAACGTACATTATAGTCACAAAAAGTTAAGAACTCATATAAATTGAGAGAAATGACTATAAAGATCGTATATACAACAACAACAAATCCAATCCCGCCTAGACAGGGTATGGGGGAGGTAAAATGTAGACAGATCCTACCCCTACACCAGGGTAAACCCGTGTGTAGAGAGACTGCTTCCAACGAGACCCCCGGCAAGTGCATGTGTGCTAGTGCGAAAGGATATAGATAGCAAACAAGGCATACAAAAACAATAGGCAAAAGCGTAGTAAAAGGAAGGCAAGCAACAAGCAAACAAGGCATACAGGAAAAGAACCACTCACAAGCATACCGAAAAAAAAGCCAAAAGCAAAGCGCAACACAAAAAAAAAAAAAAACAAAACAAAAAAACAAAACAAAAAAAACAATAGCAAGGCACCCCAAAAGCAGACCAACAAAAGGGGGCAACACAGAGCCAAACAAAGAAGCACACGAGGCAAAAAACTAAAGCAAAAAACACGTAGCACCAAAAAAGCCAAACGCAGGAAACAAGACAAAGCATGCAAAACCTAAGGGAGCAACAACAGAGCAAAGCAAACCACGCACGGGGCCTAAGACTACGGAAACTATAAAGATGGTATATCATATATGTAAACCACTCTCAAAGATGGTATATCATATATGTAAACCACTCTCAAAGAAACACTAGTGGCAACGTAATACCACTATCAACCTGCACAAATCGTATATACCGCAATATATAAACAAGCAAAATGTCTTTTTTTTTAACCAATGTAGGACTTAATACTTCATACAAGTATTCCAAAAAGTCGCTCAAGAGACGCAACATCTTTGCTGTAATTACATAATACATAATTACGCAAAATATGCACTCTATCAATTAAGTACACACGAGGATTGATCGAGTATTGCAAAGTTAGAATAAGGGGACCAAGTGCTAAAGTATATATCAAAGTCAGAATTAAAAGGTTACACTTTACAGGTTTCGTGCTTAAATTTTCTTGTTTGCGCATTTGTGTGTGATCATAATTTAATACTTTTGATTAGTCTTTTATAAGTTACTGTATTCAGAGCATTCATTATAGTGGTTTTGTAAACAAATTTATAAAAAGTTAAAAGGGTCTAAAAATGTACGAACCATAGTGGACGGATATTTCAAGTTTATGTGACATGCATAGGTGATAGGTCTAGAATTTTTGAAGATGTCTAAAGTTTATAAACTCATGGAGTTTTTTTAAATGTATAAACCTTTCTATAGGTTGTGATGCCATTAGTTTTCTTTTTCACTTCATTGATATATAGCTTAAAATTTGTAACTTGTTTTTTGTTAAGTAACAACTCATTTGTAAATAATGCTCAGATCTAATCGTCCTAATTTGTCATTGATAAGAGTATACAAATTACTTTCACGTACGATAATCACCGAGGTCTATTTATTACTGTATTTTAAGTAGAAATAACATAAAGAAATACTATTAAAGTACATTTTAGTTACATATGATGATCTTAGTTTACTTTATGTCTTTTAAGTTTGAGAAAGATTTAATTTGAACCACATCATAATGCTTTGGATAACTATTGTAGACATAGTCGGCCTTAGATTTCAATATATTGACTTTTTTTTTTCGTACCATAGGAAGTTCATGTACGTTGGAAAACGTAGAAGCAAAGCTTGTTAGTTGTTACGTATACGGGTATAGTATCTTGATACATTTTTTATAGCCAGTATAAGTTATTATTAGAAGTTAGGCGATTCAATCTAGTTCTTATCCTATAGCTAAGGTTTTTACTTGAAAGATGAAAGGTACTATATGTGGTTATTGTGGACTTATGAAATTTGAACAAAAGAAGTGTTTTGTGGTGTCAAATGGCTGAAAACAACATAATCAAAAGGTATACGTCGACCCATTCATTCTCCTTTAAATTATTGAGTTTGAGTAAACAAAGCTGGCCCAACAAACGATTTTAACTCCACACAATATATAAGTGGACCATTTTTATTTTGGCCCCATTAACAAATGTCGAGTGGCAACAACTATCGCGACTTTTCGTGGATTTTGTTGGCGTCATTAGTGGAAAAAAACTTATAAAAGAATGACAAAACTAAGAAAACGATAAGTAGTATAGATTTTCAGGATAAGTGAGCAAGGTGAAAAAAAGGGGTTTCGTTTTTTGGCTTAGACGACAGAGTATAGCTTGCTTGGACTTTCAGGATAAGAAGTGTTTAATGTCATAAATATCTATATTAAAACGATTAAATATAAATGTGATAAATATCACAAATTAAGGTAATTTATTAATTTCAATTCACTTGTAAAGATGGTAATTGAGTTGATATTTCTAATCTTGCATTAGCATGGCACAAATTAGAAATTTTATTTTAGGGTATGTTTAATGAAGTGTAGCCAAAACGGTTAGCAGTGACAATAAACAATAAGCACTTAGCAGTGATAGTATAATACTATAATGTTTTAAACTGGTCATTAGTTTTACATAATCAACATATAAATATTATATATATGAGAAGCAAATAATATATCGTTAACGACATAGTACCATCTCAAATGAAAAAAAAAAAATTCTGCAAATTCCTCTGTTGTCAATAATTACGCTTACATTAATATTAGTACATAAAATAGAATGACGGCAAAATGTTTAAAGTTTTAGCAAATCAACCAAAGAGATACACTTTATTTAAAAAGTAGGGTCAGTATGGTAATTTTCATCACAAATGCTTATTTACTCGGGCCAATGTTTGTTGGAAGAGCATTTGAAAATTGAAAGATAGCATTTTGAGAAAAACCTAAATGTTAAATGCTTGTTGCCAAACAAGCTTTTTATTATAAACATACATAAATGCTAAAATGCTCAAAACGCTTCTCACCAAACATAGCCTTAGTTTAAGTGTTTCTGAATATGAGAAAATTTCAAATGATCAAGCCATGCCTGCTAAGCTCACAAATAGTTACCGGATCGTTCAACATATACTCCATATATATGGGAGTTACCATGTTTGAACTTGAGGCTTTGTTTGGAAACTCTTGAGTCACTACCACTAAGAAATCAATAAGCCACATAGAGCTTAATGTTGAGAAAGAAAGATTTTTTTCTTTTTAATGATAAAGGATTATTCTAAGGTGTTTGCCATACTTTAGTTGGATCGGGTCATTTTTCGTAATTATTTTTAAATGGGAGTGCATATGACAATAGAGTCACACGAATCACGTAAAACTACTAGTTTTATCAGCTAGAAAAGTGCTTGTTTGTACGTCATTTGGCTCATTTTGCTAAAGAGTTGTTTCTTTCGTGTTATATTTTTGATGACGAATTGTATTGGGCCGTATTTGTTTTCTTTGGTTATGGCCCATATCATTACACACTCTACATTTTATTTATCATCTTTGGATTCAACTTTTAGCTTCCATAGGTAAACACTAAAGATGTTCAAAAAAAAAAAAAAAAAAGGTAAACACTAAAGAATTTGTACAATTGGGTTGAAGCAAGTCTACAGTTTTCATTTTATATGTTTTCTTGGTTATACTTATTGAATTTCCTTAATAAAACTCCTTTGCCATATACTGAGTTTACGAACTGGCAGGGCTCATCCATTTGCGCAAATACAGTGATTAGCTACTATACAGAATTGAAGGCATTTGTCCATAGCAAGGTTTTCCACTCGCGCGTTACCGTTGAGTGTCTGTATACGATAACGTTACATTATATATGTTGCGACAGAGCCTGTTTTTTGTTTAGAAGTACAGTTTGGTGGCTTTTGTATTTCCTCTATTCCATTTCTTTTAACATGTATTACACTTCGATTCTGCAGCCTACCTTAGTAAATAGGCATTCAACAAATTCTTTTTCTAATAAAGCGTACTGCAACAGATCATTCGTATCTGTTAGTGTCTTATATCAATCCGAAAAAAATAAGCCACCGAATGCTACCCAAAATAGAGCCTATAAAAACTTCGTGCTGAAAATTCAAAACAAACAGGTTTCTTTATAAATTGCACAATAAAATTTGATTGTAAACAGTTTCATGTTATAAATAAATTGCAGCTTGGAAAGATGAATGAGTTGAAGATGGAGGTGGAACTGTACATAAATGAACACTTTATAGGAAAACATGCAAGTTATTGGAGTCTAGGTGGAATATGGGAGGAAGAAAAAGATGAATAAAACCTCTCTCATCATATTTTTTTTTAGAGTGAATTACATAAATCGTCCTTGTGGTTTGCTATAAATTACGGATCTTGTCCCTGTGGTTTTTTTTTAGCGGGTTTCGTCCCTGTGGTTTACAAAAGTTACGGATCTTGTCCCCCGTCTGACCCGGTCCCAAAAAAAGGACCTCCCTTGCAAATACTTTCTAACGTGAGGGGCTAACGTCATATTTTGGTGTTAACGATCGAAGTTAATTACATAAATCGTCCTTGTGGTTTGGTAAAAGTTACGACTCTTGTCCCTGTGGTTTATTATAATATATTTTTTTTTAAAAACTGTTTTTTCTTTAAAAAAAATTAATTTTATTAAAAAAAATAAAATTAAATTAAAAAAAAACAAAAAAAAAAAACTTTTTTTAATTTTATTATAAAACGAATGAAGCCGTATAAAAAAACGTTTTTATACGGATTTCTCTATTTTTACGTTTCATTTGTTTTTATACGGTTTCGTTCGTTTTTTTATGAAAATGTATGAAAAAAATTTTGTACAAAAATGTACGTTTTTGTATGAAAATGTATGAAAACATTTTTTCATACAAAAACGAACGAAAAAATGTACGTTTTCATACAAAAACGTACATTTTCATACAAAAACGTACATTTTAAACAAAAAAACGTACGGTTTTGTTTAAAATGTACGTTTTTGTTTAAAATGTACGGTTTTGTTTAAAATGTACTATAATATTTTTTTTTTAAAACTGTTTTTTCTTTTAAAAAAAATAATTTTATTAAAAAAAATAAAATAAAAATAAAAATAAATAAAACTTTTTTTGAATTTTATTATAAAACGGATGAAGCCGTATAAAAAAACGTTTTTATACGGTTTTGTCCGTTTTATTCGTTTCATTTGTTTTTATACAAAAACGTTTTTTTTTTTTAAACGTACGGTTTTGTTTAAAATGTACATTTTCATACAAAAACGTACATTTTAAACAAAACCGTACGTTTTTTTTTTTTTTTGTTTAAAATGTACGTTTTTCATACAAAAACGTACATTTTAAACAAAACCGTACGTTTTTTTTGTTTAAAATGTACGTTTTTCATACAAAAACGTACATTTTAAACAAAACCGTACGTTTTTTTGTTTAAAATGTACGTTTTTGTATAAAAGTGAACGTTTTTGTATGAAAACGTACATTTTTTCGTTCGTTTTTGTATGAAAAAATGTTTTCATACATTTTCATACAAAAACGTACATTTTTGTACAAAATTTTTTTCATACATTTTCATACAAAAACGAACGAAACCGTATAAAAACAAATGAAACGTAAAAATAGAGAAATCCGTATAAAAACGTTTTTTTATACGGCTTCATTCGTTTTATAATAAAATTAAAAAAAGTTTTTTTTTTTTTTTTGTTTTTTTTTTAATTTAATTTAATTTTTTTTAATAAAATTAATTTTTTTTAAAGAAAAAACAGTTTTTTTTAAAAAAAATATTATAATAAACCACAGGGACAAGAGTCGTAACTTTTACCAAACCACAAGGACGATTTATGTAATTAACTTCGATCGTTAACACCAAAATATGACGTTAGCCCCTCACGTTAGAAAGTATTTGCAAGGGAGGTCCTTTTTTGGGACCGGGTCAGACGGGGGACAAGATCCGTAACTTTTGTAAACCACAGGGACGAAACCCGCTAAAAAAAAACCACAGGGACAAGATCCGTAATTTATAGCAAACCACAAGGACGATTTATGTAATTCACTCTTTTTTTTATTATTTAATAACAAAACCCGATTTGATTAAAATGAAAGAAAAAAGTTGTTCCTTATATTACAAAAAAAACTAAAGTGAAAGAAATAGGTTATTTCTTCTATTACACAAAAATATACGTAAACATTAACTTAACATTACTAACAATAAATAGTCATGTAACATATGAAAGTGAATATCTTTAACAAAAATCCCAATTGTTGCCTCCTAAATCCCCTAGCTACAAAAACTGAATATCTCTAGCAAAAATTTCAACTGCTGCTTCCTAATTCCCCTAGTCACGAAATAGTTAAGCATGTCAAAAAGGTAATTCAAGAGAGTACTTATGAGAACATTCGAACCAGTAATTACTGAAAAACAATTCGACATTGTCAACCATTCCGGTATCCAGCTTCACTATATGCAAATTCTTTTAAATCTTCTAACTACGGAAACTCATTATACATTTGCAGGAATCTTGGGTTCTCATTCTCTGGTGGACGATCCTTTCCAATGCACTTCTTCACTTCCTAATATTCTTAACATTTTTTTAATCCATTTAAGCCATCAGATCGACTCGGCTTGGCGTGTGACCAGTATCGGCTCAAGCCGCGGTTTCACAGTGAAGTCAAGCCGACCCCTTCCCTCAAGCCGATCTCCAAGCCGCGACTTTAAAACAGTGTCGGCTTACCAAAGTATTTCAATGAATGTTAGCTAGTATAATTTAAATAATGAGTAAATAGGCATCCGCCGCGTTGCGGCGAAGCTTATTTGTTCTCAATGTGTGTGTGTGTTTTTTTGCACCAAAATTTAGGTTTTGTAACTTTTTTAAGATGCTAGTTTTATTGTAAGTAACTAAATTTTTCTTTCTTGATTTTGCATATTCGGCTTACATTTTTTGTATTTTCGATTTTTGTTTTTATGTTACATGTTACGTTTTTTTGTGTTGGTTACATTTTTATTATGTAAAAGTCCTCTTCTTTTGGCTTAAATTTTTTTGTATAGCGTGAGTGAGAAAATGTTCTACTAAGTTTTTTAGATATGTTTTTTAATCGCGCCGGTGCTTTTTGGTTGTGATAAATGTGTTTTTTGTTTGACGAAATATTCTGTATTTATTTATTTTGTCTATTAGTCTATATATATATATATATATATATATATATATATATATATATATATATATATATATATATATATATATGATTTATGTTCATGTGGTGTACACTTTAAAGTAAAACACAATAGGCACCAATAAAGAATAGACAAGTGTCCTTTTTGATTAAAAGAAAATGCAAATTAAATTAAATATGTATATGGGTATTATAGTAATATTACTTTTATTGCCACTGTCCCTTAATTGTAGTTCTTATACAATTAAGAAAATGCAAATTAAATTAAATATGCATATGATTCATTCAAAGTTAGTACCATGTTTTATCGCCACTGTCCCTTAATTGTAGTTCTTATACACACGTTACACCAAAGTAACTAACTCTCATCATTATCCAAGAGATTCATATTACATTCATAATCATCAGTTATCATTCATAAAATATATTCGCATGCATCCCTTTCATCTTCATTACATATATGCTATTCCACGACAATAATGATCTGCTTGTGATTTTGACCCGCCTCGAACCACGCATCATCGGAAGCCTACACCCGAGGAACCGAAACCGTCCTCGCATGTCTCTAATTTCCGGGTAAATGAAGAAGCCAAAAACATCTAACAAGTATCGTTTTAGCATTAAAATGTGCATTTAGATCTTGTTGTTTGTCACGACACCGCTGCTAGATCTGCCGGAAAATCATTTACCTTCTTCTCCGGCGGTCTCCCATGAGTTTGGCTGGTCGGGAGCCTAAAGATGACATAACCCAAGATCATCGAAACTCTAGACGACATATGATCTTTTTCTACTCTATACCGGGTTGATTGTTATTTTGATTTTGTGATGTTGTTTTTGTTTTATTAGGTTTAATTTTGTTTGTGAATCACTTTTTTGCATCAATGTATAATGGGATAATTTTGTTTATTTCTGATGATGTATTTGCGTACCAAGGAGAAATGTATAGCATATTTTATTATTGTGTCACCAGTTTATACTGTATGAACATGTCTTTTTTTAGTTTTGGTCTATTATGTATTTGTTTGTGAGGTTAATGTCTAACTTTTGGTGATTTTATGTGATACAAGTTGTTATAGAAGATGGAGTTTGGATAAATGAAAAGTGAAAAGTGTGTTATGGTAATAAAACCATAGAAAGGTTTCATGTGCCTCTGTCTTTCACATCGTGTTTGCATGCTTTGGAATTATCTGATAACATGATATTCTTGGGTTGTAAGCTCTATCTCTATATTGATAAAATTACATTGTTTATGTATGACATGCTTTTTAAAGTATTAGATGTTAATCAAAGAGTGTCAATTAACTTGTTATCGTATCAACGTTTGCGCTAATATTTTATTATGTCGATGTTTGGAATTATTCATAGTTTTGTGTGTCGAAAGACTAAGTGTTTAACTGAAAATAAAGCAAAAAAGTTAGCATGTCACTACAAATGTATCATTCAACTAAGTGTTTCACGAATTTAGTTTATCAATAAAAATGTGTTTAGAAATTGATGTGTCACTACAAATGTATCAAAAAACTAACGGTGTCACAAAATACAACAAAAAATTAGCGTGTCACAAAAATGTATTGTGAAACTAAATGTGTCAAAAGAGAGTTTTGTCATTAAAAAAATATGTCATAAAAGATAGTGTGTCACTATATATGCATAAAAAAATTAAGCGTGTCACTACAAATGTATCAAAAGACTAAGTGTGTCACAAAATGTATAAAAATAAATTAGTGTGTTACTAAATATATATTGTGAAACTAAACGTGTCAAAAGATATAGATTGTCATTAAAAAATATGTTATAAAAATAGTGTGTCACTATATATGTATCAAAAAATTAAATATACTATTACATATGTATAAATAAAATTAATGTGATATGATAATTTTTTGATGTGTCACTAAATTATCGAGAAACTTAGTGTGTCGTAAATAAGTACTACCTCCGTCCCAAATTATAAGTCCAGTTTGACTTTTTGACTCAAACTTTGACCTTAAATATTTTGTTTGTATTATATAATACTTGATGCAAAATATATAAATGGATTGTGTTTTAAATGTATTTTCATTTGATCTAATTTTCATCAAGTGTTATATAATACAAACGAAAATATTTAAAGTCAAAGTTTGAGTCAATAAGTCAAACTGGACTTATAATTTGGGACGGAGGGAGTATAAATAAAGTAGAGCATCACTAATAAGGCATCAAAATATATGGTCTCAAGATATAAAAAAGTAATAAAAAAATGCAGCGTTGAGGGATTTGAGAAATTGAATCCGACTAATTATAATTTAGAAATTCAATCCAACTAATTATAATTTAATAATTCAAAAGAAATTGAATCCGAATTTTGATATTTTGTAACCGAAAGTCAAAAGACCCTAAATTACTTTTATTGATTTGTTACACAATGCCATTAGTTTTTTATTTTATTACAATAATGCCACTCATTTAATTAAATTTAAATCTCATCTAAAATCATTGATCCAATGGTCCAAAATTGTACCTATTATTTCTTACTTTAAGGTGTATACCACAATAACGGCCCCCATATATATATATATATATATATATATATATATATATATATATATATATATATATATATATTTTATCATTTTCGTATAACTTATGATAGCTGCTTGGGAGTTTGTTCTTGTATGTTGCGGCGGAGTTTTTGAGTTTGCGCAAGTAACTTTAATAAGAGTCTTGTAAATATTATAGCTACGCTTTCGATTAAACATTTTAACCTATTATTATAGCATTTTGATGTTGTACTGTTTTTTTTCTTTCTAAAAGTTATAAAATTTATTTCTTATATACTCGATCATAAAAATATAGCACAATGTCAATTATTTATATATAATTCAAACTTTCATAGAGTTGTACACTTTGGTCCATGTGGTTTAAGAGTGCATTATGCAAGGTCCCTTTTCTTAAAAAAATATATACATTCAACTTTAACATTTTTTATATAATCGTACGTATATCAATATTTAGCTCGTTTTATTGGTAATCCAGAGGCTTTTTTGGCGGTATATTTTCTAGGCAAAAGTTCAATATAGAACCAAAATTTACCATAGATCCAATCAACCAATAATAGCCATTCATTTTTTTATTATGATAAACTTTCACCCTTTTTTTAAAAATTAAATATCTCGCAAACCGTTAATCGTTACGCGATAAAAATTATACCATCGTGACGAGAATTAAATTATCTTTCTATAGATATGCACTACTATATATTTTTAACAACTTTTTTTTTTTCAAAATTTCGGTCAACAAAAATCATATATGATTTGTGAAAATCATATATGATTCGATTTTTACGAATCACATATGATTTTTGAGAATCATATATGATTGTAAAAATCATATATGATTCGTAAAAATCGAATCATACATGATTTTTTAAAATCATATATGATTCGTAAAAATCATATATGATTTTTTCGGACGGAATTTTTGAAAAAAAATGTTTGTCGAAAATATGTAAAAGTGCATATCTATAGAAAGATAATTTAATTCTCGTCACGATGGTGTATTTTTTATATTTTGAAGATTTACCGTTTGTAAGATATGTTGTTTTAAAAAAAAAGGTGAAAAATGATTTTGTATTAATTTAGATAAAAAATAGAGGGTTATATTGGTTCATTTGTTTTATGACAAATATGAGTTCTATATTGATCTCAACTCATATTTTCTATTTGAAAAATAGCTAGATATTTGGTAAATAAAGTTTGTCATATAAAAAAAATAGTAAATAGCAAAAAGTTATAAGGAATTTTCGCAACTTGTTGCATAGTTTGGGTAAGTTTTAGGGTTTAGGCCGTACAATACACGCATACTTTTTCAAATATACCGTTTTGGTACGTGTACTAAAATCTGTCCCACTTTATGTTGCGTACTTTCATGTTTTGTACCATTTTGCACGCGTGTTTACCTGCAACCGGTTGGGAATGTATAAAACCGGCAAAAAAGCTTATGTGGCATATTTTTTGAGTAAATTACATAGATAGTCCTTCTTGTTTGTCCCAAATTGCATCTACTGTCCCTGGTCGTTTTCGTCTGGTTTTTTTACGTTTTCGTCCATTTTTTTTACGTTTTCGTCTGTTTCTTTATGTTTTCGCCCGTTTTTTTACGTTTTCATCCATTTTTTTTATAAGATTTTTGTCATTTTTTACGTTTTCGTATGTTTCTTTACGTGATATGTCCGTTTTTTTTGGTTTTCGTCTGTTTTTTTACGTTTTCGTCTGTTTCTTTACGTGATACTTCCGTTTTTTTGGTTTTCGTCTGTTTCTTTACGTGATTTTTCCGTTTTTTTGGTTTTCGTATGTTTTTTACGTTTTTGTCCGTTTCGTTACGTTTTCATCATTTTTTTCGTTTACGTTTCTTTTTTTACAATTTCGTCCGTTTTTTTTCATTTTCGTATGTTTTTTACGTTTTCATCCCGTCTTTACGTTTTCGCCTGTTTTTTTAAGTTTTTAGCGGTTTCTTTACGTTTTCGTCTATTATTTTAGGTTTTCGTCCGTATCTTTACGTTTTTGTCCCTTTTGTTCAGTTTCGTCTGTTTTTGACAGACGAATGCGTCAAAAAAAAAAAAAAAAAATGAACGACAACATAAAAACGTAAAGACACAAGAACAAAAAAAAACAGACGAATACGTCAAAAATGGACGAAAACATAAAAAACGTAAAGAAACAGACGAAAACGAAAAAAACAGACAAAAATGTAAAAAACGGACGAAAACGTATAACAACGGGTAATAACATAAGAAAACGTATAAAATGGGGGTAAAACGTTTAAAATCGTAAGAAAGGGACGAAAACGTATAAAAACGAACAAAAACGTATAAGAACGGGTAAAAACGTAAGAAAAACGGAAGAAAACGGACGAAAACGTATAAAAACGGACAAAAACTTATACATGTACCAAAACGGTACATTTGAAAAAGTACGTAGCTATTTAGCGGCCAAAACCCTATTATTTAACTTATTTTTGTTAGTGGAAATCCTACGTGTCGTGCACACGTGGCAATAGTGATTATGGTTTCGGTAAAACAAGTTTTGCCGTGCAAAATGGTACAAAACATGAAAGTACGCAACATAAAGTGGGACAGATTTTAGTACACGTACCAAAACGGTATATTTGAAAAAGTACGCAAGTATTGTACGGCCTAAACCCTAAGTTTTACGTGAAATTTCGTTTTCTTGGGCTTATTGGGCTGATATTGGGCCACAATTTTTTGATATGCTACCATACGAAATTGAAGGCATCTGTCCATAACTTAAAGGATAAACTTGAGAATATCCGAACTCACCTATCAGCCTCAACTTTATTTAAAGTACTATATTTAGATGATATGAATCGTTCAAGACAAACACATGTAGACTGTCATGAGAAATCACTTTTTTTTTGTGCGTGAAAGATATATTATTGACATAAAGATTATACATCACTGATGACTTGACCTACTCATAAACTCGAACAAAACACAGTGAGCGCATCACCTTCATAGATTAGGCATTATAAAGCAAGTTAATAAGGTTGACTCGAAGTCTTGGTCTTGAAGGAATGACGAAACACTCTAATAATAAGTTATAAGAAAAGATTTAAACTCGCAACTTTCAAGACGTGCTGAATGTATTGAACATGTAATATTAAGATATGTGTAGACTCAACAATAGTTTCATGTCACTGGATCAACGTCATTTTGGTGATGCTAATTGGAATAGGTACATGTAGCATAAACATAAAATAGATCTTAAGGTTCACTTTAGTCTACACCATCAAAGAAGAAAATTAACGAGTTCAGTAAGCTCTTTGTGACAAGAACCTCCACGATGTCTCATGAAAAACAACTTATGTCTCCATTATATGGTTCAAAGAGTGAAAATGTTTTAACTAATAGAAATCAAGTCATCTTTCTCGAAAATTCTGATACATCACATTCAATATTAAATATATGTAGTTGTGGACCACAGGACAAAATAAAAGTTAACATGTGTCCAAAAACTAAGGTGCAGTTTGGTTTATGGTTTTTGAGCCAAGGTAATGGACTCATGTCCAATGATGATTGTTTGGTACAAAAGTAAAGTATAAATATTAAGGCATCATGCCGTGTTATCTAATCCGAATATATATGGTGGGTTTTTTAAATTTTGTCAGTGACTTTTCTGACAAACTATTCTTAGCCACAAAATTTTCACCACATCTCATATCTTTTATATTTATTGATATTTTTTATTCAAAACAAATAGATAATTAATATTAATATGAATTATAAAATAAATATATATTTATAATATTATATTTTCTCTTTCCTACATCAAATCACAATCCAAACCCAAAACCAAATCATAATCCTAATCCAAATTCTAATCCTAAACCCGTCTACAAACCAAACGGGTAATATCCACCACATTGATGTCACATTATCACTCATGTCGACCATATATATAGTCCCCTACCAAACCCCTTCAATCAAACTATTTGTATAGAAAACACACATATACAAACGGCCCCAAATAACTACTTATCACAGAAAACTCATCAAGAAATAAACATGGGAGGATCTAAAGTCAACTATCTATTTTTCACAATCTTATTGATCCTGATCTCCATAGCCACCATATGCCAATCGGTAAGCATACTCGAATCCTACTAGCTCAGTAATGGGGGACATTTAGCCTAAATATCCAGTCCTTATCCTTTTAATCATGGTGTTACGTGATTTACCAACGTGGTCACAGTGTCGGTTTCCTTATTCCACTTACTACTCTTAACAGTTTTTTACTAATCATTGCAGGATGACGATGTTGATTGTGTATACACATTCTACATACGAACTGGCTCAGTCATCAAAGGTGGGACAGACTCCAAAATCACCGTAACACTCTACGATGCAGCAGGCTATGGCATACGTATCAACGACATCGAAGCATGGGGAGGCTTGATGGGGCCCGACTACGATTACTTTGAACGCAAGAATTTAGATATATTTAGTGGACGAGGACCATGCTTAACGGGGCCACCATGCGAACTGAATTTAACGTCTGATGGAACAGGATCGGGCCATGGATGGTATTGCAACTACGTAGAAGTGACTACTACCGGTGTTCATGAGACTTGTGCTCAGCAAAATTTCGAGATTGAGCAGTGGCTAGCTACTGATACTTCGCCCTACGAGCTAACCGCGATTAGAAACAATTGTGAATATTCTTCAACTGGTCCGAGAAATGGTCGTCAGCATTTGATTCTTGAGTCCGGTTCTTCTTCGAGAAATGTGGTTCGTGTGGCAAAATAATTGGAGTTTGGTATTAGTTATTATTGTGGTGCAAAATTATGAGTTGTTATAATGTGTACCACTAGTTTGCTAATAAATAAATTTGAGATCCGATTATTTAGAATAAAAATCAAAGCTGGTTTGATTGATCATTGATGTTGATGGGTGAGTTTTGTACATGTGTCCCGTATTAGAGGGACTAGAGAAAATTAAATATATGGTTGCGTTTGAAAGATATATAAGTTTTTGGTTCTAGTTTTTGTTTTTGTTCTGTTTTGGATCAATTAGGGATGATCTCCTCAACGCATCCGCTGTTCAATCATCTTGTTGCACATTCACTTGCATACTATCACGACTAACAGCTAGCTAGGTTGATTTTAGTATATAAGACAAATCTAGTGTAATGGGAGGAAACTGTTGGAAATGTATATATTTACAAACATGTGAATGTCCGGATTCGAACTCGTGACCACGGGATTGCACACATTAGCGAATGAGAATTAAAGTTAATAATTAATGTTTATGTTTACGATTAATTATTACACATTAAGTCCGGTTAACGATCGTTAAGTATTTAACGGAAAAATGACTAACGACCGTTAAATGAAAAAGAGAATGACTAGAAATGGAAAACTTGGAAAGTTATGGGTTTGGCTTTGGGCTTGTGTACATGGCCGGCCATAGGGCCTCTCCTAGGCCTAATTCCCTAACTTGTTCCCTAAGTTTACCTACTAGTATATAAGGAGGGTTAGGTTCTAGGGTTTCATACACTTGTGCATTGAATTAACCCTAGATCTCTCCTCTCCTCTCTCTAGTCGAATATTCGGCCGAACACCCCACTTGTAAGGGAGTTTGGTTTCGTTTTTCTTAAACGAGGACTTGTGTTAGATCTAGCAATCGCTTGATTCGTTTGGTTAATTCGTGTGTACAAGAACGTGGTTGTAAGACATTATTCTTACACCAATAAGTACTTCTTTGTTTTGGTTTGCTCGAGGGTTGTTTTGCTTTGCTCGAGGGATTTGACATTCGCAAGAGGTACGTTACGCATACTTTCAGTTAATTAATTTATTTGTTATGATCTTAAGTCTTCCGCTGTGTTCTCTTGATGTCTTTATGTTTTATTGTATTTTATATATCATAAACTAAACAGTGGCATCACGAGCCTTGTATAACAAGTAATTAATTACTGAAACACATAATTAAAATAAACATGAATGTGTTATTTTTTGTATGCTTAGATCTAGGGTTTGCAAAACCTAAACCCTAATTTTGGAGGGGGGGGCGTTTTATTTGGTGCCCTCATTAGGGTTTTGTAAACTATTGTTTTAATTGGATTAGAAACCCTAAGATGCATGCAACTTTATGTGTATATGCGTAACTTTGATTTAATTGCATTAATTGTTAAGTGTAATTTTATGTCCATGATAATTACTTGCATGTTTTATCATGGATCTGCTTTTATTGTATGTCTTTCTTGTTTAAGTGATATACACTAATTTTGATAAATCTAAAATTGGGGAAGACCTCAATAAATATATATTAATTGGTTAATTAATAGGATTTATCTATACCGTTTGCATGTGGCTATTTGATATGCATGACTTTTATTTGTTATGCATTCATTGTTTATTTGTTTATTTTTTCAAATACTTGCTTGTTTGTTATGTGTAACAAGGGTATTTTTACAAGAAAATTAAACTGACCTAAACAATGGTGAAACATGTATTTTAAGAATAGTAATCATAATTGTTTAATTGATTGATGACTTTGGTACAAATGACTGAAGGCTCACCCATGAGAATGAACTAATAAAAGGGGTTTAAAGAAGTGCGCACAAACACACTGAATGGATGTCTAAGGTTGTGCTTTAGCGCGTACCTGGTCCTCTGCCCCCTGTAAGTTCGAGTGGAGCTACTTAGTAAGTCATTAAATGTGCAAGCTCATCTTAAGGGCGAATTAGTGTTGATTCCATGCGCCACTTAGGTGGTAATTATCCGAAACACTAAGTGTTTACACTTATGCAAAAGTACGGTATAATGGATGATAATTAACACTAATTCCTTGATTGGTGAACCCAATACCTCAATTAAAGTTTGATGATGAAAAGCTTATACATTAAAACAAGATATAAATGTTTTAATAAAAACTATGTTACGAAGATGAATGCATGACATCTTTGTACATATTTGATTTAACATCAAAATTATTACCCTTTAATTTAAGTTATATGCCATCCAACGAAACGGAAACACCTAAGATTACCTTTTATTTGCGTGAGATCGTGACTTAGATCGTAATCAAAGGGTAAAATGTCCACGTGTCGTGAGAACGGGCATGGACGATTTTGCAGTTTCTTAAGTTGGACAACTTAATTGAGTTTTGTAGTGAGAACTGGCAACTCAAGGCATAAGATGGGATAAAACATGTTTACATGGCAATTGAAATTGGCTATATGTAAATCCCATAAATCTAGGAATTGCAATTGAAATTGGCAATTGAGCAAAAACTCTACCACTTTGTATAAGGATCATTACTAGCAGATCAACTGATGTGATGAGATTATGACAATTTGGATCCTAGTTTTTCAGTGAAAATTAAATGGTTATATGCTTATGAACCATGGTTAATTAATTTTCTTGAAAAAGGTTAATTATCGAAAATACTAAAATTGAATTTTGTAATTCTTTTGAATGTATAATTGCAACATTTAACCGTAAACAAAGTTTAGTCTTTGATCAGTAAATTGCTCCATTCTGCTTTCAAACAAATGTTTGATCGAGAATAATTTACTGAAAAGACAAACGAAGTCTATTTTCCATGGGAGAAGCATTAGACTCAATCCTATTCCTTTTCATGAATGAGAAAGGTATAATAGGAACGTTTTGAATTGTCTAAATTCTAATGTAACTCATAGCAATGAATTGCACGTCATATTTTCCATAAAGATTTCATTACCTTCATTAGGTGAATGAATCCTTTTTGTAACAAACATGAATGTTGGTTAACTGAAAAACATGTATATGAGTTACAAAAGTAGAAGCTAGACAAATTACCGTGACAATTGGTAAAAGGAAAACTAGCTTAATTTATCTAGTTGGTTTACTTTAACCTTTAAAGGTGCTACATACCAGTATGGGGATGGTAGGCCTGTTAAGGAAGAAATTGCATACCCAATTTTTCGAGTTAATAACATTGATGGATAACCCATCATTCATAGAGTAGAATACACCTTTTAGTACCTTAGTAATGATTACGTATGGTTCTTTAAAGGTGTAGGAAAGTAAAAAGCAAGCAAGTTGGTTTCACTGGTTATGCAACACTTACAATGTTGTCAGATTCAGTGGGAGCATTTGTGTTGCATTACTAAATAAGAAATTGTTTTAATGATTTTTAATTCAGTGGGAGCTACAAGCCTTATTTCCTGTGTAGTAACCCAGATTATCTTCAAAGATAATTACTTTCCAATTGTAGGCACTTATGGTTTTCAAGGATTGTCATGTGCGTTTCCTTACTAAATCAATATAGTCCTACATCTACTTGTTATATCTATGACACAAATCATATTAATCAAATAAACGAACGTGTATCGTGTTGTTTATCTGCTACATGATGTTGTTCCATGCACAAGTGGGAGAAATCTTTATTGTGTGCAAGGTACAACACATATAAATATGATTCTCTTGACCGCAAGGTAAGAGAGTAACGTTCCAATAGGAATTATACATTTAAATATGTATGATTGCCTTATTAAGAACATGTGTCAAGATGATAACAAAGACTACTTTATTTTCAAAATTTATGTCATTCAATATTTAAGAAACACTTGTAGTTATAATTTATGTTACGTGAGAACGTGAACTAGATTATAGCCCAAGGTAAAATATCCACGTGTCGTGAGAACGAGCATGGATGATTTTGCAGTTTCTTACGTTGAATTTTTCATGGAATGACATAATTAAATGAAGTAATCTAATACTACTTTGAATTTAAGTATTCGTTGAATGACTTAAATATATGTAGAAAATATTAACTTGAAATATTAATTGAAACCTGAGGTGGTGTTCATAATTACTTTAATTACAAATGTTTATGATTTTGTAAAGTCACAAACATGAAGTCTTTTAATACAAGACTTACAATATAAAGTAAGACGTTAACTTGCTATGTTTTAAGACATATGCATGAAGTCAATGAGTTGATCAATGACTTATAACGTATAGTGGGATTATAACTGATATGTCTTTTGATTTGGTCAAAAATACTTGAGTTATAATGTATGCAATTGACTTGGTAATTCTATTGTACCATTAAGTTTTACTTTGTTGGTAAATAGGTAAGCCAAATAGTAGATGGTTATCTTAAATATTATTAGATTATCTTACAATATTAATTCTAATGAAATACCATAGTTTTATGGTATGTTCAGTTAGAAGAATCAAAATCTATTGGCATGTTTGATTCAAGATAACTATAGTTTCTTCCACATGTTATCAAGGTTAGAAGATTGAGTATAGATTTAATATACTCAATAAGACTTCAACCTAGAAGATTGATAAGACACCATTTGTTTATGGAATGTGATGAATCACATTAAGTCTTATAAATGAAGTTCTGAATTTGTTAAACTACTTATAGAGTGAGTTGTAACAAACTAATGTTAGGGACTGTCAATGTTTTTTTGTAATATCCCAAAAGAGAACAATGTATTGTTGCTCTACTTGATAAACTATTTAAAGGTAATCTTTAAATTGTTAAAGGCAAGTGGGAGTTTTGTTTAGATCTTGAAAGATTGAATTACAAAATACATAATCTTCTAAAATGCACTAGCAAATATCATGATGAGGCTAAACATGTAAATGATTAGACCTCAAAATGATGGAATTGTCATTCATGGATCCGTAAGGATATCTCAGATATTTAATACGCTGAGGATTATGAGTTACAGGATCATGGTAAGCATGTTAATCATGATGATGAATTTACCAAATGTTGAATTGTGGTAAATCAATGATACTATGAATGTTGAGATGTTGTCCATAAATATAATCAATTTTAGATACTTGGTTTATCTAAATGAAGATGATTTTCTTCAAAGGATGGAAACCCTAGTGGTTTAAATCTTTATGTAGAAATTATATGGACAATATTGTACACATATTTAATGCAAGTCTAGTGATAATAATATTAATCATATTTAAGCAATTAACTATGATTGAATATTCTTTTCTAGATACATTAAATAAAAGTATAAAGATTATAATTGTCATACTTAGTTTCATTGATATGAAATTTTGACAATGAATATCAAAACTCTTTGTTGTGGAATTACTTTTGCGAGGACGATAAGTAATACAAAGTAGTTTTATGAATTCAAATAATCTTTGAATATGTACAAACTGCAAGAATCCATGAATGGATATATGCATGCATCTATGAGATGATTCTTATGTTTAATATTAAATCAATGTTTGATTTAATAAATTAAAATAAGATAGCTCATAAGTATTCTTGAAAGCTAGTGGGAATATTATTTTCTTAAATCTTATATGTTGTATGAGCAACTACATTCCACCTAAATTAAGTTTTAATTGGGAATGAAACTTTGTTTGTAAGATTTGGAAATAAGACATACAACCTTGGAATATATGTTTATAAACATATGCGGTAAAATAAATGAGTCTAATAAAACATGATAAATACATATCTTTGACAAGATATAATATGAATGAGATCTTAAAGTTTAACTTGAAGATTCATCATGTACATCATGTTGTGTATAAGATTGTTGTGTCATGCTTGGTTACAAGCTGATTTGGCAACATTGAAAGTTGTTAGTGTAATAAATATTTTAAAAGGAATATGTTTGGATTTAGAATCACATTCCACAGTCTGGATATGCTCCTAGATTCTATGGACGAAAATATGGCAATTATTTCATAATTGTCATTGCCAACAAACTTGAGTTTGGTAGGCACCAACATTACACTATAACTGTTCGAAGTTTACGGATGTTTAAAGAGCATATTGTTGTACACAATGATGCTGGTATAATTGAGATGACACTCAATTCTAGTCATGGTATCCTTGATGATGACCATGTTGACTAGTTATGCTCAACTAAGAGCATAGTTGCATTATACATTAAAGAATGAGGAATACTTTAAAACTTTAAAAGTTTTGAAAGATGATTGTCATATAAAGGTGGTTCAGGTTATCACGCACCTTATGGAATGATATGACAATATCAAGATATGTGTAAACACATACAAGAAATTCAATTATTGAATTTTTGAAATAAGTATTCTCAAAATTCTTGTAGATCAAAGTTAGTTGAAATTATGCCTTGTCAACAAGTATGAGTTGCATGACTTGTGGCAAAATTCATTAACTGAGAATTATCATGCATTGATCTATTTAGTATTTGGATAAAGGATGTTAAACAATTATTATTTATAATGAATTAAAGTACGGTATACGTTTAATTTCATTTATAATATTGTGTCCTGTATTTGCATGTTTAAATCCTTGAATAACTTAAGTTATTCTAAATAGTCCGTTGTCAATCAATAACATGGGAATGATATTGAATTAAGACAAATCTGAGTATTAGTTAGAATATACTTGAAAGTATATTGATGCGTAGCATGACTAATTTCAGATGATATTCAATGAATTGAGTATAGGACTTATCCCACCCACACGATGATACTTTATGGATCTTTGTCATTAAGTATATCATGGATATTTATCCTCTGACTTGAGATACAAGAGATATGTCATGGATGTAGTGCATTTTTGTGAAGCAATCTAACGCTACACGTAACTGGTAGTTATAAGGGTTGTTTTCAGAAGTGTTGCGAAATTTATGAATCCTGCTTGTAGTCAAAATGGGATTTGTTTCCTTCAAATTTATTTTGAAGTATAATACTACTGGGCCCCTCGTAGGATTGTTAAGATGTTTGTATGGCCATACCCAAGGTCTTCTGTTCAGAAGAATTGGTAATCTTAATCAATCATATAAAGCGAGAAACAGAATAGTTAATTAAGAAATGAGTGAGATCCATATTCTTATTAACATGGTATTAGAAACAAAAGGATGAATATGATGATGAATCATCAAACTTGGTTTTTCTCCAGAAAACCATACACGAGTTGTACCGGGGGCATTGGCGTGTTGCTAGATGCTAACCAATGTCATTTCACGTTTTGTAAACATATCCAAGTGGGAGTTGTTGGAAATGTATATATTTACAAACATGTGAATGTCCGGATTCGAACTCGTGACCACGGGATTGCACACATTAGCGAATGAGAATTAAAGTTAATAATTAATGTTTATGTTTACGATTAATTATTACACATTAAGTCCGGTTAACGATCGTTAAGTATTTAACGGAAAAATGACTAACGACCGTTAAATGGAAAAGAGAAGGACTAGAAATGGAAAAGTTGGAAAGTTATGGGTTTGGCTTTGGGCTTGTGTACATGGCCGGCCATAGGGCCTCTCCTAGGCCTAATTCCCTAACTTGTTCCCTAAGTTTACCTACTAGTATATAAGGAGGGTTAGGTTCTAGGGTTTCATACACTTGTGCATTGAATTAACCCTAGATCTCTCCTCTCCTCTCTCTAGTCCAATATTCGGCCGAACACCCCACTTGTAAGGGAGTTTGGTTTCGTTTTTCTTAAACGAGAACTTTTGTTAGATCTAGCAATCGCTTGATTCGTTTGGTTAATTCGTGTGTACAAGAACGTGGTTGTAAGACATTATTCTTACACCAATAAGTACTTATTTGTTTTGGTTTGCTCGAGGGTTGTTTTGCTTTGCTCGAGGGATTTGACATTCGCAAGAGGTACGTTACGCATACTTTCAGTTAATTATCTTATTTGTTATGATCTTAAGTCTTCCGCTGTGTTCTCTTGATGTCTTTATGTTTTATTGTATTTTATATATCATAAACTAAACAGAAACGACCATTCTTCGTTACATAAAGGATAAGGCTTGACTGGTTACATGAACAGCGTGGGTTAATTTGGTCATTCTCACTCATTCCTAGCATATGTGCACAACTGCAGTTGGAGTGAATTCCTTTATGGTTGGCAAATTCCTTTGTGCACTGCTCTTTTGTGGGATAAAAAAGTTATGTTGACGAATTCCCTAAAGGTAACCCTTTTTCTACCTAATAGACTTAGCTTTACGGCAACTTAAGATTAGAGGACTACGAGCATGTTGGAAGCATAGGCTCCGAACTGTTCAAAAGGTACGTCATCAAAAACAAGCATAGGCTCCGAACTGTTCAAAAGGTGCGTCATCAAAAACGGAAACACGAACGTTTTTAACCCATTTTAGTTGAACTAGTACATTCCACATATGCAACAAATTCTTATTGCATTACCTTATAAATCGACAGTTTTTTATCCTCACGCAAATAGCCAGCAAGTAGATGCATTCTCACAGAAATAAGCTGAGAATCCCACCTAACCAGCCACCACATAATTATTTTAGCTAAATTCTTTGTTTAATATACAAATTGGACTGTTTCAATGAACCTAAGGAATCCAAAATCCTACCTAACTACCACAATGTGTACGCTAATTGAAGCGACGAGTTGAATAAAATAATGACAGCAATGTGAATATTAAGTATTTAGTACATAAAACCTAAGAGAGTGGGAATTGGTTACTTCATCAACATCATTTTTGTATATAAATTATAAGGGGTGATATTCACATCACATTTTTTCATGTATACATCATAATTTGTGCATTACAGTATTGTACGGTACAAACTGCAATGCATAAATTATGGTGCATGCATCAAAAGATGTGGTATGAGTATCAATTCTAATAAATTATAGTACAGTAAAACCTCTGTAAATTAATGATGTTTGAAATGAGATATCTTATCATTTAGCGAGATATTATTATATTGATAAATTAATAATTAATTAATTCAAAAACGTACCGTCTTTAAATTTCCAAATCTAGTATATAAGTTACAATATATAATAGTTAGAGATGAAAAATAAATCAGAAAAACAAGTTTCAATTATATTTTATGAATCAACATTCCCATATTAATTGAATTTGTCAAATTCAACAAAGAGATTTAAAGATGAACTCAATATAGATTTTGTTAATACAAATTTGGAGTCTTCCGCATAAAGACTAGTTTAAGCTGTCTTTGAGGGAATAGATCTTGGATTAAGTGGGGAAATCTTGACTTGTAGCTGCTAAGAAAATGAAACACCATTAGCCTCACCGGAGAAGGGACTTTCGCGGTCAACCTCCGGCGTAAGAGTAAGTATTGGTCTTAGAGAGATACAGTGTTCTAGAGAGAGAGCGTGTGTATCAGTTACCGTTTGAATGTCGGCGAGGGCCCCTATTTATATGTTGGACCTTATTGTCGTGTTCTCATTGTCACAGGTCATGAGAGCGACAGTTTGTGAGTGGGGAATGATATAAGTCAACCAAGGGGTTGTCCTGTTGTTATGACAGCGATGGTTTTGGGCGGGAATCAATCGCGCTTTCCTTTTTGGGGACTGCGGGTGACAGTACCTCATTGCCATGTAAGATTCCTTACTCTTTGGTTGTGCCGCAGTTGGGACTTCCCCCGGACGTATCGTTCATCCGCGGTTTGACATCCCCCGTCTGGGTGATGTGTTGTGGGGACGGACAGCGTCCGGGTGAGTCTGGACCAATGGGTCATGTTTCGGGGCTGGACCAGTTCTTCGGGGGTATCATACACGATCAAGTCCCCCCAGTCTAGTATGCTTGTTGGCTAGGAACAAGTGTTCTAGACTAAATCATGTTTATCTTCTGCGGCTCCAAGTGCCGCGAGCTATCCTTGCTCGTGCTGACTGTATATTCCACTACTTAGTGGATAAGCATTACAGTTGTATCCTTGAGAACCGTGAATCGCTTCTTGACGGCGCAGTTTCTAACTGAAGTAACGTTTTGGCTGCCCTCATCTCGTTCGTTGATCTATATGATCTTGAGCCGTTGAATACAGATCAGGGATGTGACCTCTTTTTATCCGCCCGATAGGCAGTTACTTTTCCTTTAGAAGGGTATAAATACCCCCCACTTTCTACTTTTTTTACTACTTTTGATTCTTCGTCTTAGAGAGTGTACAAAAGCAAATATTGCCTTTTCCTGCCCCTCTTCCCTTCAGGTTAGGTTTTCCTCCCATACTTTTATGAGATGGCTAAAAATTTCTTAGCGATTTCACATGCGAGTTAGAGCAACAAGATCTAGATGCCTTTTGTTTAAAGTACCATATCCTCGATAGAGTACATCCCCTTCTTCCTGGGCCTAACGACACTATTAGGGATGCTCCATAGGGTAAAATAGGTGTATATACCCGATTTTTCGAATTTTGAAACTTTAGGATCCCTCTTTCGAAGTTTCTTTATTGCGTTCTGGAGTACTTCCAGATCCATCTATCGCAGTTATCCGTGTTAGCCGCGGCAAGAATCAGTCACTTCGAGCTTCTTTGTCGCGTCCATGGTGGTGTTCCTTGATGAGTGTCTAAATACTCATCATTTTTATACTGTTAGAATGCCAAAAACATCTGAAAACACTCAGTAATGCTTCAAAATGATAAAAATATCACAATCAAGTGTTTTATATGTTTTAAATGCAAAAACATCAAAATCTGGTGAAAAACGTATTAAGTTTGCATAATTGGCAGTTTTAGTCCCCCAAGTTTGAAAATTTGTCAAAAACAGTCCCTGGTCATTCCAAAACTTGTAAAATATCATTTTAGGTCCATGAGATTCAAAAGTTGTCAAAACAAACCCTTTAAAGTTTAAAAATCACAAAATGACAACTTTAGTCCTTTAACTTTGAAAAATGTCAAAAATAGTCCTTGGTTAATTTAAAAAATGAAAATTATCAAGTTTTAACCTTGTACTATTAATAAATGGCAAAAATGGTCCTTATGATAAACTTTGGAGAAAATTACAAGATTGGTCCTTATAGTTTCTAAATTGACAGTTTTGGTCCCTGGATTTGTAAAAATGAAAATATTCAACAAAGGTCCTTGTATTAATCTTACTTGGAAATTTTAGTCCTTATGAGAGCTTTGGAACATGTTCAAGACCAGTCCTTCATCTTTGGCTAAATTGCATAAATGGTCCTTATTTGTTAAACCAAACCAAACGGATCCAATATAAAACCAAACCCAAGCCCAAACAGTGACCCGGCCCAACATTTAAATTCAAATATACCGCTAGCACTGTTCATCGTCTCTCCCAAAGCAGTATTAGCCAAAACCAGTGGTTTTAACCACTGGTTTTCACCTTTACACCTCACTAACACCACTTGAGTACCTCTCCCTTCCACCTCCACACAAATCCAACTCCAATTAATGCAATAAACCTGCTCGTTGGAATTTTGGCGCCAAAATAATGACAAATGGCAAATCAATGATCTGGCTTAATTCAATGGTCTAGATGAGATGGGATTAGTTCAGAGGTCGACAAAGGTTGAAATGAAGTCAATAAATATCAAGGGGAAGCAATGAAGAAAAGAATCTAGTGTAATTTTCAATTTTTATGTCGTTTTAGTTCATTTTCTTTATCCAGTGTATTTTTAAGCTCTCAAGCACTTAATTAAGCAATCTCAGTGTATGTTGAAACTTTTTCAATAATTAATTTCAGTATTTAAGTTCTAATCTCAGTTTTCAAATTTTCAAATTTTCAAAGAAATCTCAATATGGTGAATGTTGTTAATCAGTTGTTACTTTGGACTTAGAAGCTCATATAAGCTCCTTATAAAGCTTATGCAAGCTTTTAGATACTCTTAAAAGCAGGTTATAAGAAAAAATCAAATATTCACAAAAATACCACTTAATTAGTTAAAAAAATCAAAAATCATGGTACAAGGTTCAAAAATATTGGAGCAGGATATATAATGGATGGTCTTGGGTATAGTGCTTATTGGTAAGCTATAGGATTGGTTATTTGGTCCTAGTTCTCAGTTTGTGACCTCAAGTCATTTGTAAGCATCTTTTGATCCAATTTGGTTTGTTACTGTGCAAATAGTATTTAGCTCAAATCTTTATGTTTAAATGTTTATTAGTTATAGTTAAGATTAAATAAGTGATAAAATCAGTAGTTTGTTCTTTTAAATTTGTATTTTGTTAAAATCTTAATTTGACAGTATAAATTGCATAATCATTATTAGGAAGTTGTATGTTGTTATGACTGTTGATTGAAGTTTATTTAGTGTTAATAAATGATATTACAAGGTCTGCAACAAGTTCTATGGTCTTAATCCATGATTCTCTTTGTAAAATACCAAAACAGTATTGTTAAGGGTTGTTTGGTTGAATCTGTTTATCTGTGTTAAAGATTGTGCAGACTTGTGCTTTTTGTTGTTTAGTGTCAAACTTGGTCTAAAGAACTCATTACAAGCAAGAAAACCAGAGCTTGTTAGTCTTAAAAGTCAAACTTTCCTTAATTCTCACCTTACTCAGTCACTGTTGGAAGTTTGAGTGTAAAAGTCATCACAGTAGCATAAAACTTGGTAACCTAGCTTAATTTAATCTCCTTCTAGCTTAATATTGCATAATCAGTTCATAGATTCAAGTTAAAATTCAGTTTAGTCAACATTTCATTTCAATAAAAAAGTCAATGTGCCCTGTGCACAGGTTTTAACCACTTTTTCATAAGCTCACACAGAGCTTGATAGTTGTCCATAGCTTGTGCTTTTTAGTTCTTTGGGAAGTTAACCTGGTCCTCTTTAGGTTCCAAGTTAAAAATCTTAATTTGGAGCTTATTCACTAGGCCTGCAACTGCTTTTCATTTTGTCCCAAGTAAGTCAGCATTGACTGAGTTTTACTCAGTGGATTCTCAAGTTTTAATATAGCCTCTCACAAGCTCATAAGAGCTTATCATGGTCTGAGTTTTGGTTTATACACTCCCAACCAGGTCTTAAACAAGTTCTAATAATTGCTTTTCATTTTTAGCTTATTTGGTGACCTGTGCATCAGCTTAAAGTAGTATACAAATTTCTGTTTTGCTTATTCAAGCTCAAACCTCAAATCTGTTTTAAACTTGTAATCAGAGGTCATGGTTTGTTGTTTTTAGTTGAAATTGAGTCATTTTAGCTTAATATAGCTTCTGTGTAGGTTTGGTAGCTTTTGGTTGTTATTTGGCTTTTTCTAGTGCTTATTTATAAGCAGTCACAACTGCAGTTGCTTATTTCTCCACACAAGCCTATGTTTTTCTATTTTTCCTAGATTCAGGATATTAAAATAGACTTTTCCTGAAATTTTCAGATTTTTCCAAGTTGTTTTGCTATTTTTCTTAATTTAAATTAGTTTTTAGGTATTTTTAAATAGCTTTTAATACAAATAAATTATAAAAAGTCAAAAAAAATGATTTTTCAATTTTCTTAGGTTAAGATAAATATAAAAGTAGTAAAAAGTATTTTTCCATAATTTTCTTAGTTTAAAAAGTATTTTTTAGCATTTTTATTAGTTTTAAATAGTTTTAAATTAGTAATAAATACATAATAAGTCTAAAAAATATATTTTTAGTTTTAAAATAAGTTTTATCATATTTTAGATTTTTCCAAGTTATAATTTCATTTTTCTAGGTTAATTTTGTCTTTTCTTGTATTTTAGTGCATTTTAAATACTTAATAAATAGTTTTTAATTAATAATAAATAAATAAATAGTTGTAAAAATAATTTTCTTTTTCTAATAATTTTCTTTTATTATTAGGATTATAAAAATATCATTTTCATATTTTTAGGTCTTTTATTTCTTTAAAACTCACTTTTTATTTTGTACGTAGACGTAAGTTTATTTTAAACGTAAGTTTTAAGTTTTAGGTTTTAAACGTTCATCGCCTTTAAAAATAGTGATAGCGTTTATTTAATAGATTTTAACTTTTGAATCTTTTTAATTTGCATTTAAGTCGCTGTTATTTGTTAATCTTTTCTTTTAGTATAATTTTCCATCGAAAACCCTACTGATTGCTATCCTTAGTGATCATTCTACCATCTGATTAAGTGTTTTAACACCAATTCATCCTCCGTGGGACTTAACGACCCAGGAATTCCCTATATTCCTCTGATCTTAATTGCATTTGTGTTTAAGCTGTTTTAAGTCTATTTGACTTGACTGTTTAGCACAGATCAAATTTTGGCGCCGCTGCCGGGGAGGCTGTAAGCGTGTTTTAAGCATTTCCTGACCCGTACTTGCACATATACCACAGTTTGTAAAAAGTTTTCTGTAAAGTTAATATAAATCAAAAAGTTCATTAACACTTTTCCTAAAGTGTTAAAAACACCAAAAACAATATAAAACAACAAAACAATCGTAACGTTTTCTAGTTTGTGTTTCTTTTAAGGTGATTCTTAAAGAGATACGATTTGGTTAAACGGGACGATACCAAAAATATTTCCCAAAAGTTTTTAAACCCCATCAGCACAAATCATACCTACGTCTTTTCAGTGGTACTTAATTGAATACATAAAAATCAACCACCGCAAATCAAGGCAGTGCACTACCTAACTGGGGGTGCGACCATTAATAAGTTCCCGAACATCAGATTTAAAACTTGCCTTTGTGTCACTTGTGATTTGGTGTACCTTTTTCAAAGAAGCCATTTCATCTGTGATTATTGGTTAAGTTCACTTGTGTTTTGCCTCATTTGTTTTGGAAATTGATTTTTATACTTAGTGCATGCGCACTCGTTCTTCCAGTTCTACAAGTCCACTTTCCGAACTTGGAAACATTCCTCGCAGACGTAGAGGACGTTCAGCTCCTTCAGCCGTGACTGAGGAACGTCTACCACCACCACCACCTGTCGAAATGGCAGAAGACAAACCTATGAATGAGCTTCTCCAAGCACCCATCGAGGGTTACGGAGATGCCATTGTTGTTCCAGCCATTGTGGCTGATACCTTCGAGCTCAAGACCGGGTTGCTTAATCTGGTAACCCAAAGCCAATTCTATGGTTTTGAGCGGGATGATCCTCATGCACACATTCGATGGTTTAACAAGATAGCATCTACCATCAAGTACAAGAATGTCCCATCCGAAGCTATCAAGCTTCTTCTTTTCCCATTTTCTCTAGAGGGACAAGCCCGGAATTGGCTTGAGAAACAACCCCCTCGTTCTATTGAGACATGGGAAGATCTAGTTACCAAGTTTGTTAACGAGTTCTATCCTCCATCTCGAACCACAAGTCTTAAGAATGAGATAATGAAATTTTCTCAGAGATTTGATGAATCATTCGGGGAGGCATGGGATCGTTACAAAGAATTGCTCCGCAAGTGTCCACATCATGGTTTTACCGAGTTAATGCAAATGGATACTTTCTATAATGGTCTGAGACCAGCTGACCAAGACTCTCTGAATGCCTCCGCGGGAGGTAATTTCCTTAGCAAAACCACAAAAGAAGCCTTACAAATCATTGAAAACAAGTCCCAGGTCCGTTCTTTCCGCACTAAGACATATCAAAATCAGTCTAATGCCGGACCTTCTACTTCATCTCCTGTGAGTACATCTAGCACCGATGCTAAGATTGATAAACTCACAGATGCTGTTCAGGCTTTGGTTCTTGCTAACCAAAAGAAAGTCACATTCACTCAGACACCAACACATGGTGAAGTGAAGAAAGTTGAAGTTTGTGTCACTTGTGGTGGTCCTAATGCATACTACAACTGTACTGCCACTGATGGTAGTCCGTTTGAAGCAAATGCTATAGCCGGTACTTCAAATCAAGGAGGTAATCAATACCGTCCTCAGAATGAACCAAACTACCGTGCTAGCAATTATCAGGCACCACCCGGTTTTAACCAGAATCCTAACCGGAATCAGAGTCAACCTAGAATGAACCAAGGTTATCAAAACCAAGGTAATTTCTATCCTGGACCCAATCAAGGTTTCCAACAACAAGGGAACCTTCATCAAAACAATTTCAATCGTGGGAATCAATTTCATGGGAATGTGAATCCTAATCAAGGGAATTTTCAACAACAAGGTCATAATCAAAACATCCGACCTCAAAATTTCCCTCCTAATCCACCTCCCATCATTACTCCTCCAGGACCATCATCTGATGAGTTACTGAAGCAGTTCATGAAATCCCAAGATGAGATGAACAGATTGTTGGTCAGTCAGATCGCTGATCTGAAGAAGTCTTTAAATGATCGACCCTCGAGCTCAGGTACTTTACCGAGCAACACGATCGCTAACCCGAGGGGCGATGCTAAGGCGATCACGACCAGAAGTGGTGTTTCATACAATGGACCCGCTGTTCCTACTACCTCTTCTTCTTCTTCTCTTCCAAAGGTAGTGGAAAGTGAACCTCTGACTCACAATGGACCTACGACTCCAATGCCCCCTCCTCCTGTGGCAATGAGTCAAGTTACCAAGGAAACAACGGACAAAGTGCATTATTCAAGTCCACATAATACCGCACAAGTCCCACCTTCGGTAGTCCATCCTCAAGTTGTCCAGAAACCCAAGTCTAATCCAGGAGTTGTTTTTGAACCACCTGTTGCTCCCATTGAAAATATCAAATCCAAATCTTCTATTCCATACCCATCACGTTTGAATGAGCAAAAGCTCCGTGAAAAAGCTAGTCATCAAATGGACAAATTTTTCCAAATTTTCCAAGAATTACATTTTGACATAAGCTTTGCGGATGCTATCATGCTGATGCCCAAGTTTGCATCTACTCTCAAACACATGTTGAGCAACAAGGAAAAGCTGTTTGAAATGGCTAAAACTCCTCTTAACGAGAACTGCTCTGCAGTTATTCTAAAGAAGCTTCCAGAAAAGCTTGGAGATCCTGGGAAATTTCTCTTACCTTGTGTATTCCCAGGAATGGTTGAATGCTTTGCCTTGGCCGATCTTGGTGCAAGCATTAACCTGATGCCTTATTCAGTTTGGAAGAAACTTTCTCTTCCAGAACTCACTCCTACATGCATGACTCTCGAGCTTGCAGATCGTACAATCTCCCGTCCTCTTGGCATTGCTGAGGACGTATTTGTGAAAGTAGGAAAGTTCCATTTTCCAGCTGACTTCGTGGTTGTTGATTTTGATGCCGATCATCGGGTTCCTCTCATTGTTGGTCGAGGATTCCTGAGAACGGGCCGTGCTCTCATAGATGTATTTGAGCAAGAAATCACATTACGTGTTGGTAATGAAGCTGTCACTTTTAACCTTGATCAGACTTCGAGGTACTCTGCAAATTATGATTCTGAATCGGTTAACCGAATAGATATCATTGATGTTGCTTCTGAAGAGTACTCGCAAGAAGTTCTTGGTTATGATCATAATTCTTCGAGTGATAATCTCACTCATTCATCTCAACCCATTATTGCCAATTCTACTCCTTCTCTCACCCCATTTGAGGAAAGTGACTTCATCTTAGAAGAGATTGAAGCCTACTTATCCAGTGATTCTGTTCCGTGGGAAATTGATCACGCTCCAATTGACATTGAAGGGGACATACTTCTCATTGAGAAGTTGCTTAATGATGATCCATCATTAGCCCCTCACTCTATTGATTCAATTCCTGATGAGATTAATCAAAATGAGATTAATCTGGAGGGAGATTTTCTTCTTGAGAAATTGTTAAATCATGACATTTCTCATCCTCTCCCTTCCATCAAACTTCATAACAAGGAAGTCAAGTCAGTTGAGAAAACTGAAGAATTTCCTGAGGTTGAGCTTAAGGACTTACCACCTCATCTCGAGTATGCATTTCTTGAAGGTGATGATAAATTACCAGTCATTATTGCTAGAGATTTGAGTAAAGATGAAAAAGCTGCTCTCATAAAAATCTTGAAGTCACACAAGCAAGCAATTGCTTGGAAACTCTCCGACATCAAAGGTATAAACCCTGAGTTCTGTACTCATAAAATCTTGATGGAGGATGACTTTAAGCCAGCAGTTCAACATCAGAGAAGAGTAAATCCAAAAATCCATGATGTTATCAAACAAGAGGTTATCAAACTTCTTGATGCAGGATTGATTTACCCAATCTCAGATAGTCCTTGGGTTAGCCCAATTCATTGTGTCCCGAAAAAGGGTGGCATTACTGTCATCACAAATGAAGATAACG
Organism: Chrysanthemum seticuspe; assembly: GCA_019973895.1. NCBI lineage: Eukaryota > Viridiplantae > Streptophyta > Magnoliopsida > Asterales > Asteraceae > Chrysanthemum > Chrysanthemum seticuspe. Next base: position 133,788,160 of record BPTQ01000009.1, read on the forward strand.
AGTTAATTCCAACTCGATTGGTTACGGGATGGCGTGTTTGCATTGACTATCGTAAGTTGAATGACGCCACTCGTAAAGACCATTTTCCTCTACCCTTTATGGACCAAATGCTTGAGAGATTAGCAGGGAATGAATACTACTGTTTCCTTGATGGTTTCTCGGGGTACTTTCAGATTCCCATTGATCCAAAGGATCAAGATAAAACCACATTCACCTGCCCATACGGAACCTTTGCCTATAGACGTATGCCTTTTGGCTTATGTAATGCTCCTGGCACGTTCCAACGATGTATGATGGCCATTTTCCACGACATGATCGGGGAAACAATGGAGGTGTTTATGGATGACTTCTCGGTCATTGGGGATTCGTTTCAAACTTGTCTCTCCCATTTAGATAAAATGCTTCAAAGGTGTGAAGACACCAATCTTTGTCTAAACTGGGAGAAAAGTCACTTTATGGTCAAAGAAGGCATAGTCCTTGGCCATAAGATTTCAAAGAACGGGATTGAGGTAGATAGAGCAAAAGTCGATGTTATTGCTAAATTACCTCATCCTACTACCGTCAAAGGTATTAGGAGTTTTTTAGGTCATGCCGGTTTCTATCGTAGATTCATTCAAGATTTTTCCAAAATCGCCCGGCCAATGACCCATCTTCTTGAAAAGGATGCTCCTTTTATCTTTTCACCCGAGTGCATCGTAGCTTTTGAAACATTGAAGAAAAAGCTTACTGAAGCACCCATTCTCGTTGCTCCCGACTGGGATTTACCTTTTGAGCTAATGTGCGATGCAAGTGATTTTGCTATCGGCGCAGTCTTAGGGCAACGAAGAAATAAGCATTTTCAGCCTATTCACTACGCAAGTAAGACTATGACTGAAGCTCAAACTCATTACACCACCACAGAAAAAGAGCTATTAGCCGTGGTGTATGCTTTTGAAAAGTTTCGGCCGTACTTAATCTTGACCAAATGCGTAGTGTATACGGATCATTCGGCTCTTAAATATCTCTTTGCAAAACAAGATGCAAAGCCGAGATTGCTCCGTTGGGTTCTCCTCCTCCAAGAATTTGATATCATCATACGTGATAAAAAAGGAGCTGAGAACCTGGCTGCTGATCATCTGTCCAGATTAGAAAACCCTCACCAAGATGTTTTCGAGAAAAAGGATATTAATGAAACATTTCCTCTCGAGACACTCAATGCGGTTTCTTTTCGTGGAAACTCTTCTACCCCATGGTTTGCTGACTTTGCAAATTACCATGCGGGTAATTTCATTGTGAAAGGGATGTCGACCCAGCAGAAGAATAAATTCTTCAAGGATGTTAAACACTATTTCTGGGACGACCCTTTCTTATTCAAAATCTGTGCGGATCAAGTCATCCGACGGTGTGTTTATGGACAAGAAGCTCTTGACATTCTCAAAGCTTGCCATGCTGGACCCACCGGGGGCCATCATAGTCCAAACTACACCGCCAAAAAGGTGTTTGATTCCGGGTTTTATTGGCCCACAATCTATAAAGATGCCCACGATTATGTCAAAACTTGTGACGCTTGTCAGCGTCATGGAAATATATCTCAAAGAAATGAAATGCCACAAAATGCCATTCAAGTTTGTCAGATATTTGACATCTGGGGTATTGATTTTATGGGGCCATTTCCATCTTCTCGTGGTAACAAGTACATACTCGTGGCTGTTGATTATTTGTCGAAATGGGTTGAAGCAAAAGCTTTACCTACAAATGATGCCCGAGTAGTTGTGAAATTTTTGAAAGCTCTCTTTGCCAGATTTGGAACTCCTCGTGCAATAATCAGTGATCGTGGTACACATTTTTGTAATGACCAATTTGATCGTGTCATGCAAAAGTATGGTGTTACCCACCGTCTATCTACTGCATACCACCCCCAAACAAGTGGGCAGGTGGAAGTTTCAAATCGTGGTATTAAAAGAATACTTGAAAGGACAGTAGGTGAAAATCGTGCATCCTGGTCGGATAAACTGGATGACGCACTCTGGGCTTTTCGTACAGCTTACAAAACACCAATTGGGTGTACTCCATATAAGCTAGTGTACGGAAAAGCATGTCATCTTCCGATTGAACTAGAGCACAAGGCTTACTGGGCCTTAAAACATGCAAACTTCGATATACAGACAGCCGGTGATCACAGAAAAGTTCAAATGAATGAACTAAATGAACTTCGTGATCAAGCTTATGAGAACTCTTTGATCTACAAACAAAAGACAAAGAAGATTCATGACTCTAAAATCAAGAACCGCGTTTTCAACGTTGGTGATCGAGTCCTTCTTTTCAATTCCAGATTGAAGATTTTCTCGGGAAAGCTTAAGTCCCGCTGGTCTGGTCCATTTACTATCACTAAGGTTTATCCTTATGGTACCGTTGAGTTATCTCAACCTGATGGTCCTAATTTTAAAGTGAATGGTCATCGATTAAAGCATTACTTTGGAGAGGACATTCCCCCTGTGGTTGTCCCGGATCTACAAACATTCCCCATGAACCAATGAATGCGGGGATCGAGTCAAGCTAATGACTCGGGAATCAAAAACATTAGCACACACAATATGGGTTTTCACCCATGTTTCTGTTTTCTTATCCCCTTTCTATCACCCTAGTGTGGGGGAGTCTACCCACACTGTTGTATATTCTCAATCTATTAAAAAAAAAAAAAAAAAAAAAAAAAAAAAAAAAAAAAAAGTGTATATATCAAAAACAAAATAATGGCCGTAGTATTTCCCTTTTATGTTCTGTGTTTCGGCATAACCGCCGGTACTTTGAATATTGAGGGCAATATTCATTTCTAAGTGTGGGGGGGGGGAATTCTCACGAATTTCATGTAATTATTTCACCCAATTCCCCCGTTTTTGGCAAAAAAAAATTTTTGGAGTAAGTGTTTTTCACTTACTCAGCAAATGGTAATCAGTCCGCCATGTCTAACCCACATAAGGATTGGCTAATCCAGGAGCAAACGGCTCTTGGTAAAGATATCTCAAATCCGTTTATGGCTTGCAATTTGCCTAAAATTGTATGGTGTTCAGCTCACCATATCTTTAAACTAGTGAAAAGTTGGCTAGCCCGCAAGGTTATGGCTTGTGGTAAAGGCAGTGGAAAATCCATAATTGGTAATCGACTCACCAAAGATAATATTTATAATTTATCTAAGAGTTGGCTAGTCCAGAAGGGTACGGCTTCTGGTAAAGACAAAATCAAATCCGTTGAAAGCTGGTGGTTTGCTCAAAATCACATGGTTATCGGTGTACCATGGTTCTTACTTGAACTGAAACATTTGGCTACTCCAGAAGTAATGGCTTTTGGTAAAGAGTTTTTCAAATCCATCAAGGTTTTCTCAAATCATCGCTAGGGACTAGCAATATCTTAGTGTGGGGGATTGATGAGTGTCTAAATACTCATCATTTTTATACTGTTAGAATGCCAAAAACATCTGAAAACACTCAGTAATGCTTCAAAATGATAAAAATATCACAATCAAGTGTTTTATATGTTTTAAATGCAAAAACATCAAAATCTGGTGAAAAACGTATTAAGTTTGCATAATTGGCAGTTTTAGTCCCCCAAGTTTGAAAATTTGTCAAAAACAGTCCCTGGTCATTCCAAAACTTGTAAAATATCATTTTAGGTCCATGAGATTCAAAAGTTGTCAAAACAAACCCTTTAAAGTTTAAAAATCACAAAATGACAACTTTAGTCCTTTAACTTTGAAAAATGTCAAAAATAGTCCTTGGTTAATTTAAAAAATGAAAATTATCAAGTTTTAACCTTGTACTATTAATAAATGGCAAAAATGGTCCTTATGATAAACTTTGGAGAAAATTACAAGATTGGTCCTTATAGTTTCTAAATTGACAGTTTTGGTCCCTGGATTTGTAAAAATGAAAATATTCAACAAAGGTCCTTGTATTAATCTTACTTGGCAGTTTTAGTCCTTATGAGAGCTTTGGAACATGTTCAAGACCAGTCCTTCATCTTTGGCTAAATTGCATAAATGGTCCTTATTTGTTAAACCAAACCAAACGGATCCAATATAAAACCAAACCCAAGCCCAAACAGTGACCCGGCCCAACATTTAAATTCAAATATACCGCTAGCACTGTTCATCGTCTCTCCCAAAGCAGTATTAGCCAAAACCAGTGGTTTTAACCACTGGTTTTCACCTTTACACCTCACTAACACCACTTGAGTACCTCTCCCTTCCACCTCCACACAAATCCAACTCCAATTAATGCAATAAACCTGCTCGTTGGAATTTTGGCGCCAAAATAATGACAAATGGCAAATCAATGATCTGGCTTAATTCAATGGTCTAGATGAGATGGGATTAGTTCAGAGGTCGACAAAGGTTGAAATGAAGTCAATAAATATCAAGGGGAAGCAATGAAGAAAAGAATCTAGTGTAATTTTCAATTTTTATGTCGTTTTAGTTCATTTTCTTTATCCAGTGTATTTTTAAGCTCTCAAGCACTTAATTAAGCAATCTCAGTGTATGTTGAAACTTTTTCAATAATTAATTTCAGTATTTAAGTTCTAATCTCAGTTTTCAAATTTTCAAATTTTCAAAGAAATCTCAATATGGTGAATGTTGTTAATCAGTTGTTACTTTGGACTTAGAAGCTCATATAAGCTCCTTATAAAGCTTATGCAAGCTTTTAGATACTCTTAAAAGCAGGTTATAAGAAAAAATCAAATATTCACAAAAATACCACTTAATTAGTTAAAAAAATCAAAAATCATGGTACAAGGTTCAAAAATATTGGAGCAGGATATATAATGGATGGTATTGGGTATAGTGCTTATTGGTAAGCTATAGGATTGGTTATTTGGTCCTAGTTCTCAGTTTGTGACCTCAAGTCATTTGTAAGCATCTTTTGATCCAATTTGGTTTGTTACTGTGCAAATAGTATTTAGCTCAAATCTTTATGTTTAAATGTTTATTAGTTATAGTTAAGATTAAATAAGTGATAAAATCAGTAGTTTGTTCTTTTAAATTTGTATTTTGTTAAAATCTTAATTTGACAGTATAAATTGCATAATCATTATTAGGAAGTTGTATGTTGTTATGACTGTTGATTGAAGTTTATTTAGTGTTAATAAATGATATTACAAGGTCTGCAACAAGTTCTATGGTCTTAATCCATGATTCTCTTTGTAAAATACCAAAACAGTATTGTTAAGGGTTGTTTGGTTGAATCTGTTTATCTGTGTTAAAGATTGTGCAGACTTGTGCTTTTTGTTGTTTAGTGTCAAACTTGGTCTAAAGAACTCATTACAAGCAAGAAAACCAGAGCTTGTTAGTCTTAAAAGTCAAACTTTCCTTAATTCTCACCTTACTCAGTCACTGTTGGAAGTTTGAGTGTAAAAGTCATCACAGTAGCATAAAACTTGGTAACCTAGCTTAATTTAATCTCCTTCTAGCTTAATATTGCATAATCAGTTCATAGATTCAAGTTAAAATTCAGTTTAGTCAACATTTCATTTCAATAAAAAAGTCAATGTGCCCTGTGCACAGGTTTTAACCACTTTTTCATAAGCTCACACAGAGCTTGATAGTTGTCCATAGCTTGTGCTTTTTAGTTCTTTGGGAAGTTAACCTGGTCCTCTTTAGGTTCCAAGTTAAAAATCTTAATTTGGAGCTTATTCACTAGGCCTGCAACTGCTTTTCATTTTGTCCCAAGTAAGTCAGCATTGACTGAGTTTTACTCAGTGGATTCTCAAGTTTTAATATAGCCTCTCACAAGCTCATAAGAGCTTATCATGGTCTGAGTTTTGGTTTATACACTCCCAACCAGGTCTTAAACAAGTTCTAATAATTGCTTTTCATTTTTAGCTTATTTGGTGACCTGTGCATCAGCTTAAAGTAGTATACAAATTTCTGTTTTGCTTATTCAAGCTCAAACCTCAAATCTGTTTTAAACTTGTAATCAGAGGTCATGGTTTGTTGTTTTTAGTTGAAATTGAGTCATTTTAGCTTAATATAGCTTCTGTGTAGGTTTGGTAGCTTTTGGTTGTTATTTGGCTTTTTCTAGTGCTTATTTATAAGCAGTCACAACTGCAGTTGCTTATTTCTCCACACAAGCCTATGTTTTTCTATTTTTCCTAGATTCAGGATATTAAAATAGACTTTTCCTGAAATTTTCAGATTTTTCCAAGTTGTTTTGCTATTTTTCTTAATTTAAATTAGTTTTTAGGTATTTTTAAATAGCTTTTAATACAAATAAATTATAAAAAGTCAAAAAAAAATGATTTTTCAATTTTCTTAGGTTAAGATAAATATAAAAGTAGTAAAAAGTATTTTTCCATAATTTTCTTAGTTTAAAAAGTATTTTTTAGCATTTTTATTAGTTTTAAATAGTTTTAAATTAGTAATAAATACATAATAAGTCTAAAAAATATATTTTTAGTTTTAAAATAAGTTTTATCATATTTTAGATTTTTCCAAGTTATAATTTCATTTTTCTAGGTTAATTTTGTCTTTTCTTGTATTTTAGTGCATTTTAAATACTTAATAAATAGTTTTTAATTAATAATAAATAAATAAATAGTTGTAAAAATAATTTTCTTTTTCTAATAATTTTCTTTTATTATTAGGATTATAAAAATATCATTTTCATATTTTTAGGTCTTTTATTTCTTTAAAACTCACTTTTTATTTTGTACGTAGACGCAAGTTTATTTTAAACGTAAGTTTTAAGTTTTAGGTATTAAACGTTCATCGCCTTTAAAAATAGTGATAGCGTTTATTTAATAGATTTTAACTTTTGAATCTTTTTAATTTGCATTTAAGTCGCTGTTATTTGTTAATCTTTTCTTTTAGTATAATTTTCCATCGAAAACCCTACTGATTGCTATCCTTAGTGATCATTCTACCATCTGATTAAGTGTTTTAACACCAATTCATCCTCCGTGGGACTTAACGACCCAGGAATTCCCTATATTCCTCTGATCTTAATTGCATTTGTGTTTAAGCTGTTTTAAGTCTATTTGACTTGACTGTTTAGCACAGATCATTCCTACCGTAGCATTATTTAGGAAATTTTATTATTCTGGGATGAACAACGGGTGGTTGACCTTAGAAAAGAGAAAGGGTCCTAAGTCCTTAGTTGTCCCGGTGTGTCACACTGCTCCTCTTGATTCCGTCAAGAATTGGAAGGAGTATTTTTTCTGGGTTGACTCCACCGTTTTCCCGTTGTCAATCCCTTGGAATGACAACGTCTCAGTCGACCGTGATCCACCCCCGTCAGATGATGACGTGGATCTTGGTTTGATATCCGCTCTTGATACAAATCGTGCTCCGTTCAAAAAATATCCGGAGCCGTTTTTGTGTTTAGTAGGCCTGAGCAGCGCCTGGGATGATGAGACGGCGCGCCCTACCTTTATGATTTCGGACAATGAGGGTGGGTTTTCTTCCTAGGGTTTATCATGTCCGTTCTTAAATTTCATTTATCTGTCATTATATCTGACTGCTTGTTTTATCTTTTTTGCAGAGATGGATTTGTTTGCGTTCATAAATCAGCCGGACCCGTTTGCTGTGGAGTCCGGGGAAAGGATTTTGCGTGAGGGTGAAAAGACCATGCAGGAAGAGATGGCAGGATGTGTTGTGGAGCCGTCGGAGAACGTTATTACTTTGGTCCAGGAGACCATTGTTGATTTGGTTGAAGCTACCAAGGCCAGCAAGGCTATTGGGAAGAAAAAGGTCAGGTTGCATGTTCCGACCAAAAATCCAGAGAAGAAGAGGATTGTCCCCGTGCCGGAGCAGGGCTCGGAATTGCTATTGGTAAGTCACGTCATATTGTGATTATAGTATTTTATTGTTTGTATGTATTATTAACATAAGTGTCTTGGTCATGCAGGGAGTACGGCCTCAGGGGTCATTCCGGTCGTGTAGCTGCACGACGAGTCTGATTCTGGCACTAAGCAATCGGAGCCTGTGAAGATTGCTTCTCCCGAAGCTTCTCCCCTTCAACAACCGGATCCTGATACTGCTTACAAGACCTCCACATGTGTGCCTCCGGAGAATCTTGAGATCGATATGCCCGGCCCGTCACAGCCACCACGTCAGGAGAGTAGTTTTGAGGCGGAGTCGTCTCCACCAGAATTTTTTGCTCATCGCCCTGCTGCTTCTGATGAAGACTTTTACCAGTCGATGTCTGTGGATACCGCGGAAGCGAAGAACATATATGTTCCGAGGTAGCTCCCTACTAATGAGTTCCGACTGGACGACGCCTGGGTCTTCCGGAGTTTAATGGATAATCTTGCTACTCCAGGCTATCTATCTGTGCTCCGGAACATGCCACATACTGAGTTGCTGGATTAGTATAACATTATTACCGCACAGCAGGCCTGTATGTCCTCGAAAGTGCATTTGAGACTCGAGTTTGAGCTGAACCAGACTTCTAAGTTGAATAAAAAGTTGGAAGAAGGGAGAAGTGGGTGGCCGGTTTGCAAGAGAGGGTATCAGAGCTTGAGGTAGAAGCCGCGGAGGCAAAGGGCCTTTGCGAGCGTGTTGCGGTACTGGAGTCTGAGTCAGCGGAGGTGCAGAGGCTCCATGACCGCGTGGCCCAGCTGGAGGGCATGATTGCTCCTAAGGATCAACAGCTGGCCACATTGACTGTTGAGAACGTGTAGCTCAAAGGTCAAGTCTCTAGTTTATCCGCCGTTTGTGAAGAGCTGAATGTGCAGGTGAAGGAAGCAGGATTTTTAGGTGAAAAGTAGAAGGAATGTGAGGAGGAGGTCCGGAGAACGTATGACGGACATTTGGCTAGGTTGGATCAGAGGTTGACGGACTTAAACCGCGATTTTGATGAGGAGTTGTTCTTCAGCTGTCTGCTTGCAGTGGAGGGGAAGCGGTGGGCTGTTGGTCACGGCTTTTGCAGGGCTTGGATGGCCTTCAAGCAGTCTGAGGAATTACAGACTCGCCTGGGCGATTGTATAAGCAAGGCTATCGCAGAGGGTCTTAGGCAGGGTTTGGAGGTCGGGGTCGTGCACGGGGCCAAAGGTACCAAATTAGAAAAAATCAAGGCATACGACCCCTAGTCCAAGGCTCGTTATCATGACTCTGTTCTGCGGCTAAACGATGTGCCTTTCCCCTTACTTGATTCACTAGAGGCGTGCAAAGACGTCCCTCTTGAGTATCTGATGGCGAAACTAGTTTTGCAAGAGGAGCGGCCTAGTGGGTCGAGGGAGTTTGTGTTCAGCTGCCCTACTGCGGAAGAGGTTTTACTTCCCAACTCTCTGCTTCAGGCCATCACAAGGCAGTCGCGGGCTATTGCTGCATATAAGGAGAGAAAAGGTCGCCTTCATGGCAAGGAGTTTGATTACGAAAACCCAGACTTAATAGTTTCTACTGTTGTACATCATATCAACCATTCCGAGGAACCCTCCATGGTCATTGTTCCTCCCGGGCCGACCCCATCTGCTCCCCTTACAGTCCCAACCGGGGAAGAAGAGCCCCCCTTTGATGATATGTTTGACACCGGAGTGTTGGATGGTGCTGGGGATGCTTAGCTTGTTCGTTTGTCACGGGTGGCATTTAGACTATGCCGCCCTTTTGTCCTCGTTCCATGCTGTTAGGTTCGGGTCTGGGACTATGATCCCGTTAGACTAGTGTTGTATCCTTGTAATGCGGGGGTATGCCCCTGTGTATGTGTAAAAATCTTTTGACTTAATGATATTACATGTTTTATACTTGGATCGTATACATATGTTTGGTTGGTTGTCGGGGTTGAATAGTCCGGGCTTTGTTTTGTACCCTTATATGTCCGTACTTTGTATTCCAGGGATAATATGTGTTGGTCAATGGGTTTTTAATACCTCTTACATGCCTGAGTCAATTATGAGGTTGCTCGTCCTGGTGCTGGGTTTGCAACATATGTGTCGTGGATATGCAACGATATTATGAAAACATAAATAAACTTGTTGTTTTGGAAAATTTGTGGATCGGGCCAGGCTCCACGTTTCATTAATGATTAAGGATAATACAAGAAAAAAATAAAAACATGAATTTAAACTACTTTCCCCGTTGTCCGGACCTGATCCGTGATCAATTACAAAAGGTGGGGATAATAGGTTTGCACTTACACATAACATTTTTTCAAGTTGCGAACATTCCACGTCCGCAGGAGCATTTCTCCGTTTGGTCTCTGAGCTTGTATGCTCCGTTCCCTAGTGCTTCCACTATTTCGTGTGGTCCCTCCCACTTGGGACCCAGTTTTCCTGTGTCTTCCACCCGATTGGCTTCGTTACTGCGGTAGACGAATTCTCCGGGCCTGAACGTCATACCCCGTACTTTGGCGTTGTAATACTTCTCCATCTTGGTCGTGCTACGTGCCTCCTCAATTGCGGCGGCTTCTCTCTTTTCTTCCAAGAGGTCGAGGTTCAGGCGGAGGTCCCGGTCGTTGGAGACCTGGTTCACGGCTGTTGCTTGGCATTCCGATTTCCACTGGGATGCCCGCTTCTGTGCCGTATGTGAGGGAAAATGGAGTTTCCCTCTTTCTAGTCTTGATCGTCGTTCTGTGAGCCCATAGTACATGCGTCACTTCTTCTATCTAGTCTTTGCTGCCTCTCTCCAACCTTGCCATTATCCATCTCCCAAGCTCTTGTTCGCACTCTCTACCAATCCATTTGCCTGCGGATGTTTGACAGAAGCGAAACGTTGTTTGATATTGAGTTTCTCACACCAGTCCTTAAACGGATTGTCACGGAACTCTTTCCCATTGTCCGACACTATCTCACCCGGCAGCCCAAATCGACACACGATGTTGTCCCAAACGAACTTCTTAACTTGTCTACCCGTGATGGTAGCCAGAGGTTTGGCCTCGGTCCACTTGGTGAAATAGTCAATTCCCATGATCAAGAACTTGACTTTGCCCGGCGCTTCTGGGAAAGGACCGCAGATGTCCAGGCCCCATTTGTAAAAAGGCAAAGGAGAGGTGATCGGGGTCAAGTTTTGTTGCGGGTTTTTTGGCACCGGACGATGAATTTGGCAATCTTTGCATTTCCGTATAGGTTCTCGAGCGTCCTTGTGCATTTTCGGCCAATAGTACCCGGATCGGATTGCTTTGGCTACGACTGCTCTTGGTCCCGAGTACATACTACACGAGCCCTCGAATTTCCCGCATCACATAGTTGGCTTGAATGTGGCCCACACATCGAAGCCACGGTTCAAGGAATGATCTTCGGAACAGGACGCCGTCCCTTAGCGCATACTGCCGCGCCTTGATCCTCAACTTTCTAGCTTTCTTGGCATCCGCTGGCAATGTTTCATCCTTTAGATAGTCGACCAGAGGGGTCATCCACATGTCCCCTTCCTCTTCAACCACATCCAAGACTTCCCTTTCCTCGATTGAATTTTCCTTCAGGTTTTCCACAAGCACTTGTTTTGTCAGGTGGGCAAAACTGGTAGAAGCTATTTTGCTTAATGTGTCTACCTGCTTGTTCTGGCTTCGCGGGATCTGTTTAATAGAGAATGTCTGGAAGCCTTCGATTAGAGCTTTGGCTTTGGCCAGGTAACGCATCATGCTTTCTTCCTTTGCCTCATACAAGTCGTTGATTTGGTTTGCCACCAGTCTAGAGTCTACGTTTGCTGAAAGGTCTTTTACCTTCATTTGCTCTGCAATTCGCAGGCCTGCTATCAGCGCCTCATACTCAGCCTCGTTATTGGACGTCTCAAATTCAAAGCACATAGCGTATGTGAATTCTTTCCCATCTGGACTCGTCAGGATTAAGCCAGCTCCGGACCCTTCCTGGCATGCAGATCCCTCCGTGAATATGTTCCATGGTTCTGAGTATGGTTGCTTGTCTGTTGACTTGTCGGGGGAATCCTTCCTCCGGAACTTCAGCGATGAAAATTTCCAACACTTGTCTTTTGATAGCCGTCCTGGGTCTGAAGCTGATGTCATGCTCATCCAGCTCTATCGCCCATCCGGCCATTCTTCCACTCTTCTCTATTTTGGTTAGCACCTGATTCAGGGGTTGATCTGTGATAACTGCCACCGGATGTGCGTGGAAATATCGCCGCAGTCTGCGGGATGCGTACACCAATGCAAGTACTAGCTTCTCGATTGGGCTGTAATTCATCTCCGGCCCCTTCAAGGCGCTGATGGCAAAATAGACTGGCTCTTGTCGCGACTCCCTTTGTGCTAGCAAGACTGCGCTCACTGCTTTGTGTGCCGCGGCTAGGTACATGATCAGTTCCTCCTTTGGGTGTGGTGCAGTTACCATTGGTAAGTTGGCTATGTGTTGCTTCATTTCTTTGAATGCCTGCTCCGGCTCTGTCGTCCAATGGAAGTCACTCTTCTTGATGCATTTCTTCAATGTTTTAAAGAATGGTAGAGACTTTTCTGCAGACTTGGACATGAAACGGCTGAGGCTTGCCAGTTTTCCGTTCAGACTTTGCACTTCCTTCTTGGTCATTGGGGATGGGAGTGTGGCCACGGCCTCAGACTTCTCCGGGCAAGCTCTAATGCCTTCTTTACTTATGGCGTGGCCCAGGAATATCCCATGCTCCGCCCTAAATGTGCCCTTCTTAGGATTTAGTTTCATGTTAATCCTTCGTAAGGTTCCGAAGGTTTCTTCCATGTCCCTGAGTACTTCTGCCTCTGAGTGGCTTTTGATGACCAAGTCATCAACATAGACTTCCAGGTTTCTTCCGATCTGCTTGTCAAAAGCTTTATCCACTAGTCTTTGGTACGTGGCTCCGGCATTTTTTAATCCAAAGGGCATCTTTGTATAGCAGAAGATACCTTGGTTTGTGTGAAATGCCGTCTTCTCCTCATCCCCGGCCGCCATCTGTATTTGGTGGTATCCTTTGTAGGCGTCACAAAAGCATTTAAAGGAATAACCGCAGAGGTATTCGATCTTCTAATCGATCTCCGGCAGGAGATAACAGTCCTTTGGACAAGCTTTGTTCAAATCCTTGAAGTCCACATACATTCTCCAGCTCCAATCACTCTTCTTTACTAGGGCTGGATTAGATAACCAATCATGGTAATGAACTTCCTTCATGATTCCTGCTTCAACTAGTTTGGTGACATCCTCGTTGATAGCCTTGTTCCGTTCTGGGGCTTGCCCTCTCTTCTTTTGCTGCACTGGGTTGTAGCCTTCTCTGACGTTCAGCTTTTGCTCGGCTATTGTCCTTGGAACCCCGGTCATGTCGGAGGGCTGCCAGGCGAAGATATCCAAGTTCTTTTTGAGCAAATTGCAGAGATTCCTCTTACCTTCATCGCTTAAACTTCCTCCAATTGTGATCGTTTGATCTGGAAATTTGGGGTGGATTGCTACCCTGACTCCTTCTTTTGATGTAGTCTCTTATGTATCCTTGTGCGACTGAGGCTCAACAATCATTCTGCATTCGACCAGGACTACTTTGTTACTATGCAAGGTTACTATCCCACCATAGGTGGGGAACTTTAGCATTCTGTGTGCCGTGGACGGGACTATCTTTAACAGCCTTTTGCCCGGCCTCCCGATTATCCCATTATACTGAGACGGGGACCGTACTACCATGAAATTCATCCATGCGCTGGCTGTCCTTTTGCCGTCTCCCAATGTCACTTCCAGGAGGATTTGTCCTAACGACCATGAAAGTTCTCCTCTGAATCCTAAGAGCGGGGATGAGGCAGGGACCATCCTTTTTTGGATATCGGGGCTTAGCTTGTTAAAGCAGTGCTCGTTCAAGACTTCTGAGGCACTCCCGTTGTCCACGTACATCCTGGGGACCATGCATCCCTCAACGTCTGCCTTTATCACCAGCGGATGATTATCCCAATCGTCTCCAGATATAGGAGGAAAGGAGATTTCCATGCTAGGAGCTGTGTCTTCGGATACTCTGGGTCTGACTGTCCGTTGCCAAGTTTGGACCATGAATATGGCATGGGCTTTGTCTTTGGCAGTGGCATCCTTCTTCCCTCATTTGGGGCCTCCATTCTTCTGGGTGTCGTTCTTAATTTCCTTGACCAGGTTTGCTAGCTGTCCGGACCTAACTGCTTCCTCGATTTGCTTCTTCAGCTGGTAGAATTCGTCTGTATTGTGTCCCTTTTCCCTATGGAAATCGCAGTACTTGTCTTTTTTCCGGGACTCAACTGGGCTGGACATAGGCGGGGGAGCTGTGAACTTGACAGAATCCATGGCTAGGATTTCCTTCGGGGTTTTTGTGAGGGGGTGAATCTGTCACCTCGCTTTCTTTCTGGCCTCAGACGCCCCTTGAATTCTGTTTTTCGTTCATACACCTGGATGTTTTTCTGCCCACTTTCGTGGTTCTTCCATTGTGAGTGCTTCTTATTTGTTTGGTTTGCCGCGGCCAACTCTCCTCGGAGAAACGCCTTGGTTACTTTCCACATTTCATCCACTGTCTGGGGTATGTTGTCGTTAAGTCTTTTGATCAGCTCAGGATTTGATATCCCGTGCATGAAACCCGACACCCACATACATTCCGGGGCACCCTTCACGTGCATACTTTCTGTCTTGAATTGCTCCACAAATGCCTCTGTAGATTCTCCTTCCCGCTGCTTTATGTGGTGCATCTCTACAAGGTTTTGTGTATTTCTTTTGTTGAAGGAAATATGAGAGAAAGCTCGTCCTTAGCTCTTCAAAATTGTCAATGCTTTCTGGACGGAGTTCATCAAACCAGACGCCCTATTAGGGTGGAATTGAACATGTGGCACCACGTTGGCATGGGCCAGCGCTCCACTTTGGCCGCGGTCTGGAAAATTTTTAGGTGATCTTCCGGATCCCCTGTCCCGTCATATGTCTTGACATGAGTTGGCATCCTTGTCCTCTTTGGGAATTTGAAGTTCCGTATCCGCTGGGTGAAAGGATCCACATCAGCTATGTCGTAGGGAGAGTATAATCCATCAGCTTCATCTCCTGACTTGTTCTTTGGAGTGGACTTCCAGTTTCCTCCTGTGCTTTCCTCACTTTTCGGGGGAGATATCTCCTTAGACCTACTGCGGTATGAGCGGTGGCTCTCGTCCCTGTTATACCTCGAGTGGGAAGCACTTATGCGGGCCGAGCTTTGGCTTTTCTGATGCCTTTCAACCGAGTGCCTCGATGCCGCATTTTCTTTCTTGAGCTTTTCAGCTTCTTTTCTCCGTTGTCGGCGGGAGGACGCTTTTGACCGGAGTCTGGAGAACACATCCAGCTTTCTGTCTCCTAGCCTTGTGGTCACGTGTGGGCGTTCTCTTTCCAACCTGAAGAATACGTCTGGTCGTGACCTCCGACCCTACACCGGGCTTTTCTCTCTAGAGTGCTCAATCTCTCGAATTCTAAGTCTCGAGAAGACACTTTGTGACCTGGAATACTCCGTGGGGTCCGATCTGGGACTGGGGCTGGCTCTCTGCCTTTTCCTGAACTTCCTTTTCCTTTTGGACTCCGACCGGGTGTTCCGGGCGTGCTCACGAGATCTCTCATACCTGGTTTCATCATCAAAGTCCAAACGGGTTTTGACCCGGTCTAGCTTCTCCTGATGAACCTTCTCTGCCATTAAGGGCAGAATTTAGTTATAGTGCCTTTCACAGAACTCCCTTATTGTCGCTTCTGGCACAGCATTAGGGGAGTAACATTCTGTGTCATGCTCCTTTTCCTTTCCGCATGTGTTAGTGTCCCATGGATAGCGCCAACTTGTTAATACAAATCTGGGGTCTTCCGCATAAAGACTAGTTTAAGCTCTCTTTGAGGGAATATATCTTGGATTAAGTGGGAGAATCTTGACTTGTAGCTGCTAAAAAAATGAAACACCGTTAGCCTCACTGCGGAAGGGACTTCCGCGGTCAACCTCCGGCGTAAGAGTAAGTGATGAGTCCTTATTCACTCATCGTTTTTACCCACCTAAGACCACAAAAATGACCAATAACACCCAAATATGATCAAAATATGTTAAAAATATCCTCGGAGTGTGTTTTGTGTCTTGCAGGTACAAAAGGATTGAAAACAGAGCGAAAACGAGCAAAATCGAGCCAAAATCAGAAAAGAGCTGAAAGCCGGTGCCGGGATGTGATTTTCTACGATCGTTGATCAATTGAAGACCCGGACACGTTTTTGGAGTGAGAATGGGAAAACAAACCTTAAAACCTAACCCGAAACCAAAACCACCTTTTAATCCAAAATCCTATTTTTACTTTAAAAACCATTTTATAAAAATTCAATTTTTCTTAAAACCAATTTTTAAGTTCCAAAAAAAAAAAAAAAAAAAAAAAAAAAAAAAAAAAAAAAAAAAAAAAAAAAAAAAACCTACACTATTATTTTAAATCTTTTTACAAAATTCTAAATCTTAAAAAAAAATAAAAACCTAACCCCCCCATCACCACTTTCCCTCTCATCTCACTGACACACTCAATCCCAGAACACGCTTCCTCCTCCATCCCTTTTACCCGCCAGCTTATCCCAATTCCCAAACCAACTACTTCCTGACCATTGCCACTGTGGCAATCCAAAGGCACCAAAAAGTCTCCAACGGCTCAGATTAACTCCAAGATTGTACCTAACTATCTGATGGTTGAGATTGACTCAAAACAAGCACAAGTTGGGTTTTGTTTGCTTTATCTCACAGAAGAAGCACAAGTAGAAAAGGAGAGAGAAGACAGAAGTTTTCTTAGTATAAATAGGAGATTAGTGTATTTGTATCAAATGTTCTAGAAATTTAATGTTCTAGTTCCAATCTTTAAGTTATTGTCATTTAAAGTTCTTGTAGTCTTTAATTCGAATACATTTAATTTCCTGTTCTTAATGCAGTTTTTAATTTCAGTTTCTAAGATATTGACTTTTTTTTCATATTTTGAAATCCGTTCAATGCGCTCTTAAGTGTTTTAAGTTAATTTGTAAGTTGTTGTTAATGGTAAAAGCAAGTTTATTAAAGTTTTAAAGTGTTAACAGGTTCAAAAAAAAAAAAAAAAAAAAAAAAAGGTTTACTTCCCCTTACAGGGGTGTTTGAATTAGCTAATGTGGTGGGTTCATTTCATCTCTTTCACCATTTTGGTGTTCATGTGATCTCAGTCTAGTGCAGGTAAGTAACTTTCTTTGTTTCAAGTAGATTTTAGGTGGTATAAGTTAGATTAGTTTAGTTGCGAAGGTTATATTTGTTCCTATCTCACTGTTCTGTGCAAACAACCAAGGTTCACACCCTTTTTACTAGTTTCGTTCTAGTTCATTTTAGCCGAAAATCATTTTTTAGCTTCCTTGAAATTAGTATTTTAACTGACTGGGGTTGTGGTGGAATTTGGTGCTCACTTGAATGCTTAATATTAAGCTCAATAAGCCCACTTGAACCTGTTCTTCTGCAGTGCATCAGTACCACAACAGCAGCCTTTGTCCAACTTTTTGCTCAATTTTAGGTTGATTAAAATTAGTTTTAGGACTTGATTTTGCTTTTGCAGGTAGTTAGTTGAATTGGCTTAAAACTTGTTAGCTTATTTTGTAAATTATAGTTCGGTTAGTAGCTCATTTAGGCTCCCCAATCGCACCCCTTTCTGCCCTGTCTCGCTCCATCAGCAGCCCCCATGGAGCCTTTTCACAAGCTTCTTACAAGCTTGTGAAAGCTCCTCTGAAGCTAGATATAGGGGCAATTGATAGGTGGCTTGGTGGACTTCATGAACCAATAAGCTCCGGGGCTTAATTTTTCTGTAGCTTACTCAAAATAAGCTAGAAAGTGCCCACCTTAGACTGTTTTATAACAGCAAATCAGCAGCCTTTAGAGGCTTGTGTTGGGCTTATCAGTCTTAATTTATTGCTTAGTATTGATTCTTTAGGTAGTCTAGATGAGGAATTTTAGGTTTTAGTTTAATTCAAGCCCTTTCCTTAGCTTGTTGCAAGCTTTTTGAAGCTTTGGCAGCCAAGAACCAAACACCCCTTTAGTAGTATTTTCAGCTTCTGATTTTCCTTTCTGGTTTCTCTCAGCCTAATTTTAGTTTAGTGGTTTTAGTGTTTGTATAAAAGTGTAATTTTGCTCTCATTTTCAAATTGCAAGAAAAATTAAGTTTGACAAAAAAGAAGTAAGTGGGATTCGAACTTGGAACCTGCTGCACTCCTGCCAACTCCCACACTCCACACCTCACTCTCCCAACCAACTCTCCCCTTAGGTGTTTCGTGTAATATCTTTACAACTTTAATTCTTTAAGTTACTTTTTCTCTCTTTTGCTTTATAACTTATTCTTATCTTATTACAGCTTATCTGTATAAGCCACTTAGTACATTTTATTTTTCTTATAATCTTCGTAGCTTAAAGTATTTTCCATGTTTTTTTGCAGATTTTTCTAAAAATGTTTCCATATTTTTTATAATTTAATTTAATCTTAATTAATTCATAGAAAATAAAATAAAAGTCGAAAAAAATACCCGGCTTTTTCTTAAAATTATTTTTGGTCATTTAGAATGTAGGAAAATTAGTTTTGCACCTGTAGGACTTAAATTGAATTTTTTTACTTTCGGGGCTTAGTGTGTTCCCGGTTTTTAGCGTTTTTACATTTTAGCACCCTAGGATGTAGTTTAGCGTCTTTTTATTGCTTCTTAGACTTAGTAGTAGTTTATTTAGTGTTAAAATTGTTTTATTTCCTTTGTTTACTTTTCCGTTCTTTAATTTGTAGATTAGCGTAATCAATTCCAAAATTCGTTAAACCAATTCAAGTCCTAATAACGAAACTCAACGAAACCGTCAATTTCACACCTCGTTGGGACACGACCCGGGGAAATCACTTTCCCGGTATCACTTTATTCACATTCGTGAGCTTTGGCACGTTAACCCTTTTCCTAAAAGGTTGATTTGTCGAATTTCACGATTAATTTGATAAATTGATATTGTGTTTATTTTCACTACACTCACAAATAACGAATCAGTAAGTATTGGTCTTAGAGAGATAAAGTGTTCTACAGAGAGTGTGTGTATCAGTTACCGTTTGAATGTCGGCGAGGGCCCCTATTTATATGTTGGACCTTCTTGTCGTGTTCCCATTGTCACGAGTCATGAGAGCGACAGTTTGTGAGTGGGGAATGACGTAAGTCAACCCATGGGGTTGTCTTGTTGTTATGACAACGATGGTTTTGGGCGGGAATCCACCGCGCTTTCCTTTTTGGGGACTGTGGGTGAGAGTACCTCATTCCCATGTAAGATTATTCCTTACTCTTTGGTTAGGCCGCAGTTGGGACTTCCCCCGGACGTATCGTTCATCCGTGGTTTGACATCCCCCGTCTGGGTGATGTGTTGTGGGGACGGACAACGTCCAGGTGAGTCTGGACCAGTGGGTCGTGTTCCGGGGCTGGACTAGTTCTTCGGGGGTATCATACAATATCAGATTTGAGGTTCAACAAAAAAACAAATGAAAATAGATTCATTTTTACTAAACAATCTTAAAATTTTGAAGTATATCATATATATACATGATTTTTTTAATAATTGTTAGTTTATAGTTTCGTTGAGACCAATATATTACACTGGGGTTTCAAAAAAAATATCATCTTATTATTTTATCGATTGGAGTCCAAATTTGTACTGGTATCAAGTTGGGACTGAACAAATTATTAATTTTATATTAATATATCGAGTATTAATTTATAAAGATTTTACTGTATTAGGTAGTGTCATATTGGCAACAATGTAAATAGTATCAATAGCTCATCCGATTAAACCAAAACAAAGTAGTAGGTTAAGGTTGCAAATGGTTTAAGCATACATGTATTATTGCTTAAAGATGGAGGCAAAATGGACTTTATAATGTGATAATGCCATTACTCGACCAACTCTTATTTGGAGTAAGTGTTGGAAAATTTAGTGCACTTGTGGGATTAGTTCACACCTGGTAATGGGTCAGGAGGTACGGAGTGTACACCCATAAGGTCCCTGAACACCCTGACTCAAATAGTGGTTGGTACTGATAGGCAGTGTTTCCACTGCTAGTGTTAAGTTAGTGCGGATAGGCAGTGTTTCCACTGCTAGTGCTATGTTTCCACTGATAGTGTTATGAAAGTACTGCTAGTGGTATGAAAGTACTGCTAGTGTGAAAGTACTGCTTGTAACGGGCATTGACCTATTCAAGTGGCAGTTTCAACTGCATAATGACCACGTTTAATTGGTCATGTAACCACTAACGGCTATAATGGAAATAATTATTAGGCAATTAATGGGCCGATTAATTCTCATAATTCCATTTGACTAGCTAAGAGTAATTTCCTATAAATAGGATATCTGATCATGCATGAAAAACATACAGAAAACGATTAACACTTCTAAGCAAAAGGGTTATTGAATTGTGCCTAATTCTATAACTACATTTGGTCTTATCCCAAGTAGATATTCGTGTAACCCAGGCATTAGGGTCGAATAATTTACTTTGGAAAGTGATCACACGATTCCAAGTGATATCCGGTAACCACCTAGTGGTATTTGCAGTTGCTACTGATTATCTTACCATGTTCTGGGAACCTATACACCAACAATCAAAGTAAACAATTTGTGATATTCAATGGTTGCTGCTGCAATGAAACACATGGCTTCAAACTTTGCCAAGCTTGATAAGTTTGAAGGGGTGGACTTCAGGAGATGGCAAAAGAAGATGCACTTCTTACTGTCAAGCATGAGTGTGGTGTATGTGCTAACCACACCTATTCCTGATGATGGGGATGATGCTACTGTGGAGCAAATCAGGCGGAGGAGCAAATGGGAGAATGATGACTACATTTGCATAGGTCTAATCCTCAATGGTATGTCTGATTCTCTGTTTGATATTTATCAGAACTTTGAGTCTTCCAAAGTACTGTGGGATTCCTTGGATGCCAAATATATGGCTGAGGATGCATCAAGTAAGAAGTTCCTTGTAAGTAAGTTCAAAAATTACAAAATGACTGATTCAAGACCAGTTATGGAACAATACAATGAACTTCTTGGTATACTTGGAAGGTTTACACAACACAATATGCACATGGATGACGCTATTCAAGTCTCATGTGTCATTGATAAACTTCCCCCTTCTTGGAAAGATTTCAAGCATACCTTGAAACATAAAAAGGAGGAGTTAACTCTGGTTGAGTTGGGCAGTCATCTGCGCATTGAGGAATCTGTCAAAGTGCAGGATAATGACAAGCCAAGGAGCAGCAATGCTGCTGGTGCATATGTTGTCAATATGGTGGAGCATAACAACTCCACCAGGTACAATGACAACAAAGGCAAACGCAAATATCGTGATAACACAAGGGCAGGTCCTAACAAGAAGGCAACACCTACTTGTTGGAAATGTGGCAAGACTGGCCACATTAAAAGAGATTGCAAAGGTGTTAAAGTTGGTGGTAAAGCCAATGGATCAGGCACTAATGGTTCAGGGAGTGGTGGTTCAGCCAACTCACTGAAAGGTTAGAATATGGTTAATAAGTCTTTTCAGATTTATTATGTTACATATGTATCTGAATCTCATTATGTGCAGGATGATGATGTTGTGTGGTGGGTTGACTCTGGTGCAACAGTTCATGTGTGTAAAGATAGAAGCTGGTTCAAGACTTATGAGTCACTGAATGATGGTTCTATTCTTCACATGGGAAATGAGTCAACAGCCTTGGTGCATGGTCGTGGTTGTGTAGATCTTAATTTTAGTTCTGGAAAGATTGTAACTTTGTTTAATGTTATTCATGTCTCTGATATCAGGAAGAACTTGGTTTCAAGTAGTATTTTGAATAATCATGGATATAAACAAGTTATTGAGTCTGATAAATTTGTTCTTTCTAAGCATGGTGTGTTTATTGGTTTTGGATATTTGTGTAATCAAATGTCCAGGCTTAATATTGTCACTGATAGTGTTAATTCAACATTTGTGACCACCACTGACCTGACTGACTCTACCCTATGGCATGCTAGACTTGGCCATATACACTATAAAAGAATGCAAGATATGTCTAAGGATGGGTTAATCCCAGCTTTTGCATGGATACTGAAAAGTGTAAAACTTGCATGTTGACCAAGATAACCAAGAAACCTTTTCAGGGTGTTAGTCGTGAGACTAAGCTCTTGGAGCTTATACACGGTGACCTGTGTGATTTGCATGCCACTCCTTCTTTGGGGAATAAGAAGTACTTTGTGACTTTTATTGATGATGCTTCAAGGTTTTGTTATGTCTATCTGTTACATACCAAGGATGAAGCATTAGAAAAATTCAAAGTGTTTAAAACTGAAGTTGAATTACAACTTGGGTCCCTGATCAAAAGATTAAGGACTGATAGGGGAGGTGAGTACATGGATACTCTGTATTTTCAGTCTGTTGGTATTATCCATGAAACGACTGCTCCCTATACTCCTCAGCAAAATGGTATTTCTGAAAGGAAAAACAGGGTGTTGAAGGAGATGGTTAATTCCATGTTGTCCTATTCAGGACTGAGTCAAGGGTTCTGGGGTGAAGCTATGTTAACAGCTTGCTATTTATTAAATAGGGTTCCCAACAAAAGGAACAAGGTTACCCCTTATGAACTCTGGACTAAAAGGATACCCAACCTGAACTATCTCAGGGTCTGGGGTTGTAGGGTTGTTGTAAGACTCCCTGATCCAAAGCTAAAGACTTTGGGTGAAAGAGGCATTGACTACATCTTTGTTGGAAATGCTGAGCATTCCAAGGCTTTTAGGTTCTATGTTATTGAACCTAATGAATATGTTTCAATTAATTCTATAATTGAATCAAGGGATGCAAACTTTGATGAGAACAGATTCTCATCAGTCCCTAGACCAAGTCAGAGGATTCCTAATGGAACTCATGACACTGGTGTATCAGAGGTCCCTGATGATGAACTATCAGTGGTCCTTGATGAGGTTGTGGTTCAACAACCTGAACCTGTGCTCAGGAAGAGCAAAAGGGTCAGGACTCCAAAGTCATTTGGACCTGAGTTTCAACTATACTTGGTTGAAGGAACAAGGGATGAGGTCTTAGACCAATACTCCTATTGCTTCATTGTTAAGGATGATCCCAAGACATTTGAAGAAGCAATGAAGTCCCAGGATATTGCTTTCTGGAAAGAAGCAATCAATGATGAGATGGATTCCATCATGGGGAACAACACTTGGGTGTTGGTTGATCTACCTCCTGGTTGCAAACCTTTGGGTTGCAAATGGATTTTCAAAAGGAAAATGAAGGTAGATGGAACTATTGAAAAGTTTAAGGCTAGACTAGTTATTCAGGGCTTTAAACAAAAGTCAGGGATAGAATACTTTGATACTTATGCCCCTGTGGCTCGTATAAGTACCATAAGACTGATGATTGCTTTGGCATCTATTCACAATCTGGTTATTCATCAGATGGATGTGAAAACAGCTTTTTTGAATGGTGAATTGGATGAGGAGGTTTATATGAACCAACCTCAGGGCTTCATCTTGCCTGGCAATGAAACCAAGGTGTGTAAACTGATTAAGTCTCTTTATGGACTAAAGCAGGCACCTAAACAATGGCATCAAAAATTTCATGAAGTGGTTTTGTCTAGTGGTTATGTTCTTAACCAAGCTGACAAATGTGTATATAGCAAATTTGATGAATCTGATAAAGGAGTCATCATTTGTCTATATGTTGATGACATGTTGATCTTTAACACTGACCAAAATCAGGTTGACCTGACAAAGGAATTTTTGTCATCAAGGTTCTCCATGAAGGACATGGGGGAGGCTGATGTTATCCTTGGTATAAGGATTAAACATGAAAGTAAAAGAATTTCTATCTCTCAGTCTCATTATATTGAGAAGGTGTTGAGGAAATTCAATTACTTTGATTGTACTCCAGTGAGTACACCTATGGATACTTGTCAGAAGCTGATGCCTAATAATGGCAAAGCTGTATCTCAACTTGAGTACTCTAGGGTAATTGGCTGCTTGATGTATGTCATGACTTGTACAAGACCTGATATTGGTTTTGCAGTGGGAAAATTGAGCAGGTATACTAGTAATCCTAGTGCTCATCACTGGCAAGCTGTTCACAGGGTAATGAAGTATTTGAAGAGGACTATGGATTATAGTCTCTCATATACTGGCTATCCTTCAGTGTTGGAAGGATACACTGATGCAAGTTGGATCAGTAACACTGAAGACAATTCGTCTACCAGTGGTTGGGTATTCCTACTTGGTGGAGGTGCAATTTCTTGGGCATCCAAGAAGCAAACTTGCATCACCAGTTCAACAATGGAATCTGAATTTGTGGCCTTAGCAGCTGATGGTAAAGAAGCTGAATGGTTGAGAAACTTGCTTCTTGAGATTCCATTGTGGCCTAAACCTATAGCACCTATTTCTATCCGTTGTGATAGTGCAGCTACATTGGCTAAGGCTTATAGCCAGATGTACAATGGTAAGTCTAGAAACTTAGGTGTCAGACATAGCATGATTCGTGAGCTTATCATGAATGGGGTGGTATCTATAGAGTTTGTTAGATCTCAACAAAATTTAGTTGATCACTTGACGAAGGGTCTGGCTAGAGACTTGGTTAAAGTCTGCTAAAGGGATTGGTTTAAGTCCAACTTAGTCACTGAATGCTAGGACACCCAACTCCCTCCTGAGGAAACTTGGGAGCTGAGTTCAATGTGGAAAGCTGAAAATTCAGTGGACTGAAGCACATGTTTTATATACATCCCAAGGTTGTGCTCAGAACCTGCTGATAAGGAGGATGAAGTCTTTACTTCTTAATGGTTAAATTTTTTTGAAAAAGTGCTTGGCAGGAGCATGAATAAAGAAAAACCACCTATGTGAATGTTGAAGTTTTGCCGCTTCAGGGAGCTTTGGACTTTTGGCTCTTACAACATTCATGAATTTGGATATGGACACATGGCTTGTATAGTGTCAGAAGCTGTTAAGTGTTTGAAAACTTGTGTGTATTTTATCTTCAGGTATTCAAATGGGTTGAAGGGTTCAATTCTTAGAACACCCTGATTCTCGAATATTTGAACGTGTAATTTACTAAGATGGAAATTCAATCCTCAAGATATTTTCGTTTATGCACATGTTTTGTTTGATGTTTGTTTTTTCATGCAAAGGAAGTGAACTAAATTTGGGGAGGATTGTTGGAAAATTTAGTGCACTTGTGGGATTAGTTCACACCTGGTATTGGGTCAGGAGGTACGGAGTGTACACCCATAAGGTCCCTGAACACCCTGACTCAAATAGTGGTTGGTACTGATAGGCAGTGTTTCCACTGCTAGTGCTAAGTTAGTGCGGATAGGCAGTGTTTCCACTGCTAGTGCTATGTTTCCACTGATAGTGTTATGAAAGTACTACTAGTGGTATGAAAGTACTGCTAGTGTGAAAGTACTGCTTGTAACGGGCATTGACCTATTGAAGTGGCAGTTTCAACTGCATAATGACCACGTTTAATTGGTCATGTAACCACTAACGGCTATAATGGGGATAATTATGAGGCAATTAATGGGCCGATTAATTCTCATAATTTCATTTGACTAGCTAAGAGTAATTTCCTATAAATAGGATATCTGATCATGCATGAAAAACACACAGAAAACGATTAACACTTCTAAGCAAAAGGGTTATTGAATTGTGCCTAATTCTATAACTACATTTGGTCTTATCCCAAGTAGATATTCGTGTAACCCAGACATTAGGGTCGAATAGTTTACTTTGGAAAGTGATCACACGATTCCAAATGATATCCGGTAACCACCTAATGGTATTTGCAGTTGCTACTGATTATCTTACCCTGTTCTGGGAACCTATACACCAACAGTAAGTTCTTAGGCTTTACACATTAGACATTGTCAAGCAACATATAGAGAGTGAATTATAAACATGAAATTGTGGTATAGTATAAACATGAAAACGGTCTACAAAGATGACGAAAGTCTCCAAAATGTTTAAATTGGCGGAGAAACTCGTGCATCGTTTTTGATGCTGACCGCCCTTCTTCACGTACAAGCACCTAACCCTAGAAGTGTATACTTCTAACCTGCCACCATTCGCGCGTGCATATTTTCTCTCACATTGACAGTATCTTCAAGTGTTTACTCATAAATATTTGGTGATACCGTGATACAGAATTGGGGATATGATAGAGACAATTTTCATCAAGTACTATTAAAAAATGAAGACATTAACTAAGGTAAAAAATGAAAATGAAACTGACGTCTTAGGGCTGCTAAGAGAAAACGATGAGGTAAGGCCACCAAATTCTTTTCTTTAATAGTTTGGATTTTAATAAGCGAAGACTAAGTATTTGTGTTTATTTTACTGTTTAATGTCGTCATTTCGCAGTTAACATATTGAATCTGTAAAATAAACACAAATTATTAGAGTACGTTAGGTAAAGAAAATTTTCTTAATTTTTCTATTTTCAATTTTGTAAAACATTGAGGGGATTAAATTTTCCATATAACGTAAAAATATATATATATATATATATATATATATATATATATATATATATATATATATATATATATATATATATATATATATATATATGTTCATATGACACTCTTTTCTATTTTGAATAAAAGAAAGGGGGTTACAAGGGAAACAAAGAAAACACAAAAAATATGTTTTGTAGTTTCTCTTGTTAAGTTGAGAATTACATATTTTGTGTTTTGTAGAGAATGTGCTGGGAATAGTTTGATTTGAACGCAATCACTATTTTTACATTTTGTAAAAAAACAAAAGTGTTTTCTTTCAGACTCACTTGTATTATATTCACTTATTAATCCAAACTATTAAAGAAAAAAAATTGGTGGCCTTACCTCATCTATTTTGAATAAAAGAAAGAGGGTTACAAGGGAAACATAAAAAACACAAAAAATATGTTTTGTAGTTTCTCTTGTTAAGTTGAGAAATACATATTTTGTGTTTTGTAGAGAATGTGCTAGGAATAGTTTAATTTAAACACAATCTTTATTTTTTTTATTTTGTATAAAACATTTTGTAAAAAAAACAAAAGTGTTTTCTTTGTCTTCACTTATTAATCCAAACTATTAAAGAAAAATATTGGTGGCCTTACCTCATCGTTTTTAGCAGCCCTAAGGCTATGTGTCACACCCTCGCCGGAGGCGGAAACACGAGGTGTAACGGAAGGGAACATAAGCACAAGATAATAGAACATACCAACATTAAGATTAAAAAGAAATAATACTCCATTACAATACTAGTTTAGCCGTCATCGGCAAATATATTACAAAGTTTAGATTCCAAAATATTGAGTTTTTATTACATACGACTTGTAGCGACCAGTGAAAACTTCTTTATGCAAGACTTGATAGAAAAGCTTACTAACGATCACCTGAAATGCATGAGAGAAAAACGGGTCAACTATGAAAATAGTTGGTGAGTAAACACGTTTAGCAAAAATAAGAAAACTCGTAAGAAAGAGTCAAAGATTGCGGTCATCAAAAATAGTCCACAAAGCAAAGGCATTGTGTATCCACTCAGTTCCAAGTTCCGCCCATACAAAACTTGCAACCTGTGTGTACACAACCCATTGCACGAAAACATATCGCGTCAAGTGGTCAAGTATAAGCGGTCATAATAGTTCACAATATAGTACCACGAATATAATAATAATTTAGGTATGCTAACGATGAAGCCAAATTAAGTTGGGTGCCACTTCCCAAAGATATACTGGGTACCTCTTCCCAAAGATATACTGGGTACCTCTTCCCAAAGATATACTGGGTACCTCTTCCCAAAGATATACTGGGTACCTCTTCCCAAAGATATACTGGGTACCTCTTCCCAAAGATATACTGGGTACCTCTTCCCAAAGATATACTGGGTACCTCTTCTCAAAGATATACTGGGTACCTCTTCCCAAAGATATACTACGAACAAAGGTGTCTATATAGTGATGCTCCGAACATGGGAGACTTTATAGTGATGCTCCGAACATTGGAGACTTTAGGACAAGGTCATAACACGTACGGTTCAATAAGTTCAAATATTCAAGTCAAAAGAGTTCACAATTGTAAGGATCAATTTAATTCAAGTATGGTTCATGCATTCAGCCCCAAAATATAGTAAAACGGTAAAAAGGGGATGTGATTACTCACTTGATAAACTGAGGCGATGACAAAAGTGAGTACACCGAGGTATAATGTGATGTGTTAACCGGGACCTATCACGAATGATATGATATGCAATGAGTTGCAATGTAATGTTATGCATGCACTTCGTATGTTATTTATACCATTAGCGAGTTTTGAAAATATACTAATCGTCGAAAAATACTCTTTTGACGTCTAGACCCTTCAAAAATGACTTCACCAGTTTTTACGTCAAAATGTCATCCTACAATGGTTTTATAATGATTTTTGGTGAAATTACCACTTTTCGTCGCAAAACAATGTCGTCGGAATTTTTATAAAAGTAACAAAAATGGCTTCGGAAAAGTAGTCGTAAAATGGCGTACGTCGATCGTTAGAGAACGAACTCGACGGTTTTGGAAAGTTTGTATCGATATCTAGAAGTTTCAGTTCAGGAGTTTTCGTCCAAAAGGTCTCGATCATAAAGATATCAAGGGTTAAAGATAGTGATTTTGGCTAATTGTGTGCAGAAAATAAGTTTCGGCCAAGTTTGAACATCCGTAAATAATTTACCATAACTCCGCTTGACAAACAGCTTTTTGTTTTGAAAAATATGGTCGGTGAACTTGATTTTACTAGAAGACATTTTGTTCCAAAAAGTTTCACATCATGGTTAAAAACAGCCGCAAACATGGACGTTTCAGCTACTAAAATACTTGTATCGTAAAAATAATATAGTTTTTCAGAAAATAATAGTTACGGCAAGTTTATAAAAACGTGCATATATTTGTCGTTTCAAATCCGTTTTCTACGTATAATATGTCCTTAGCTTCGTATCGAAGTAAACTAATATATTTTTGATAAGTCGTAATAATTTGTGAAGCTTAAGGCTCGTTTTTGACCCGAACAATGTAAAAACTGCATGCTGAATTTTCTGAAAAAGTTACGTTTCGTCGTCAAACTTTAAAAATTCACCACGGCTTCGTTATAACTCCGTTTTTATCCGTTCAAAAGGCCACGGATTCGTTTTAAAGTGTATTTTCTAAATATCAAGGCCAAAATGTCATACCAACAGTAGGTTTTTCCAGAAATTCGGATTAAGGACAGAACGTAAAATATAGTTTACGAAAATAGTTTTTCTCGGACAAAACCTATTCTAATCCCTTCAAATCAACTCCAAAGCTAATCTAATCCTACCATACACCTTCTTAGGGTGTCATGGGTTCCTAATCACCATCAAGACCAAAGAATACCATGGGAGTAATTATAGGATGACCATATTGTATATATAACTCAAAAATCATGAAATAAATGGTATAAATCACATAACATGCATATAAGCTCCAAAAATGAAAAGGAACATATGAAAATGACAAGGAAACATGAAAATGATAAGAATATGCTTACAAATGATAGTGATGAGGTGTAAGTAACAAGGATTAACTTAAATATCCTTGGTTTTTATTTCAAAACCATATAAAGGATATAATCTAGGTTGTAAACACACTTGAGTTTTGCAAAAATCTTGATCCCTAGCTCTTTGAAGGTGTGGCCGGTTTTGGAGACTCAAGAAGAAGAGAGAAAAGTTTTGGTAATCTTGAAAAGAAGAATGAGATGAATGATTAAATTATGAGATGAAGTGCAAGTATAAACTATCAACAAAATTTTCAACAATCATTTAAGACATATCCCCCCCCCCATGGCCGGATTTTGGGGGGATTATGTCTCCCCAACATTTTTTTTTTTTTTTTTTTTTTTTTTTTTTTTTTAAACTTGTATATATATTGTGTATTATTTGTAAAGAAAGTGTAGTAAAAGTGTAAGAAAATGTACAAATATAGGAAATTGGAAATTTTTGGTACAAGTAAGTTTTTAATAGCTCAAAATAGGATGTAATGAGATGATAAAAATTTTAAAAATACTTTCCTTGTGAAAATTGAGTGATAAAATAATTATCGTACAATTTTTAAGAAAAACGACGTAATAATTAAACTTTAACGATTAATGTACCAAATAAATTAGAAACACTAGGAAAACTAAAAATATAGTTTTTATAGACTAAATGTAAGTTTAAAAATACCTCGGGATCATTTTTGAAAGTAACGGGTTAAATATTTAAAATAATAACTCACGCGATAAAAATTATTAAATATAAAAATTACGCGTTAAATGTGAAATGAAATGCCATGAATGAATTAATATGATGCATATATAATTTAAGAAATGACCGGAATTTGAGAATTGTGACATTCTTCCCATGTCAGCGGAATCACGTCCCCGTGATTCGATTAACGATACTATGGTCCGAACCTCGACAAGAGTTCTAAAAGTTCATGATCGTACGAACAGTCTAAATGATCATATCAATGCCCATGCGTACAGGTTCCCCATTCAACTAAGTACGTGCCCGTGATCAGATTTAATAGGGTAAACTTATCCAATATCGAACGTAGCTCTCAAAAGACCTTTAGGTAGTCGATTCTAATTTAATCTCACAACTCATCAAACAAGAACTGTCATGAGATTATACTAAACCGACTTGAGTAAACTTGTCTCTTAGCTTGATTTTCGCAACTCATCAAACAAGAACTGTCACTAGATCAAGCTAGGAAACAAGTTGTTAGAAAGGTAGGATGCCACATCCTTGAATGAAGTCTTTTGAAAGATTCGCTCGATATTCGATTTGCTTACACAATCAAATCCAATCAACAAAATATATAACAACTAAGGTCGATATCAATAGATCTCAAATTAATCAATGTCGTGAACGTGTAAAGATTGGAAGGAAGTTATGCACTCAAAATCATGTCGTACAGAAATAAGGTAGTTGTTCGAAAGAATGTACCCGTTAAGCGTTGCGGGCTTCCTCGGTACCCAGATAGAATGCTCGACCACGTGCGGGAGGAATTTCAATGTTCTGATCTTGTGGGCCTTCTATTGCCAACGCCAGGTTTGGACGATTTCCTCCTTGATTGGGAGTTCTTTTCAGCTTTGGACAGGTATTGCGAAGGTGATCTAGACTTCCACACTCGTAACATGCCTTTCTCTGTCCTTGATTTCCAGTTCTGTTTGAGCAATTTCGAGCGAAGTGGCCCGTCTGTCCACATTTGCCGCACCTTGGGCAGTCTCCTGAATGATGATAATTGCATCGAGTACACAAAGGATGTGGACCTGCATATCCTTTGCGCTCCTGGGTGGTCGCCCCATAGTTCTGGTTTATTCGCTGCCTCTTGTTTTGCTGATTCTGGTCTCGGCTTCCCTGGTGATCCTCCTGTCGCTTTCGTCCATTGTTTGAAGTACCTTCTCCGTTGTTGGTTCGTCTAGCATCGAGATGTATTATAATTTGGGTGAGTAGATTCGCTATTCCAGCAGCGTTGTTGTCTAGATCGTCATTGTTGTTTGGGTTGCCGTTGTTGTTACCTCCTGAGCGTGTGTTTCTTGCAGCCATGATCCTACAGAGGACCAAAACATCGGGTTGAGTAAACGACATTCGAACGAAGTCAGATGAGGTGCAGAACGGTGGTAATGCGTTATAGTGATCGAAACATGACAGGAACAGAGACATGCTATGCCTAACAAGTCGAAAGATGGAAAAGAGAAGATATGGACAAGGTACGGTAATGTAGACGTGAACGTAAAAACATGCTATGCATACCCACCCGACCAATGCAACTTCAGGTGACCAGACTCAAAAGACTCGACCAAACATGATTTAAAATTACCCTTCTTATCATTGCATGGTTCTTCATAAATTAGACATAGTTGATCAGGCTATGTATAATTTATGAGTAACGATGCAACGATAGGACTAGTTGACTCGAATGGTGTTCAATGTTTAATAAAATAATATACAAAAAAATTTATTCCGGTTATAGCTGTGATTTTTATTTTTGAAAAATCGGCATTCTCTATAACCTTTGGCTCTGGTACCAATCTGTCACACCCTCGCCGGAGGCGGAAACACGAGGTGTAACGGAAGGGAACATAAGCACAAGATAATAGAACATACCAACATTAAGATTAAAAAGAAATAATACTCCATTACAATACTAGTTTAGCCGTCATCGGCAAATATATTACAAAGTTTAGATTCCAAAATATTGAGTTTTTATTACATACGACTTGTAGCGACCAGTGAAAACTTCTTTATGCAAGACTTGATAGAAAAGCTTACTAACGATCACCTGAAATGCATGAGAGAAAAACGGGTCAACTATGAAAATAGTTGGTGAGTAAACACGTTTAGCAAAAATAAGAAAACTCGTAAGAAAGAGTCAAAGATTGCGGTCATCAAAAATAGTCCACAAAGCAAAGGCATTGTGTATCCACTCAGTTCCAAGTTCCGCCCATACAAAACTTGCAACCTGTGTGTACACAACCCATTGCACGAAAACATATCGCGTCAAGTGGTCAAGTATAAGCGGTCATAATAGTTCACAATATAGTACCACGAATATAATAATAATTTAGGTATGCTAACGATGAAGCCAAATTAAGTTGGGTGCCACTTCCCAAAGATATACTGGGTACCTCTTCCCAAAGATATACTGGGTACCTCTTCCCAAAGATATACTGGGTACCTCTTCCCAAAGATATACTGGGTACCTCTTCCCAAAGATATACTGGGTACCTCTTCCCAAAGATATACTGGGTACCTCTTCTCAAAGATATACTGGGTACCTCTTCCCAAAGATATACTACGAACAAAGGTGTCTATATAGTGATGCTCCGAACATGGGAGACTTTATAGTGATGCTCCGAACATTGGAGACTTTAGGACAAGGTCATAACACGTACGGTTCAATAAGTTCAAATATTCAAGTCAAAAGAGTTCACAATTGTAAGGATCAATTTAATTCAAGTATGGTTCATGCATTCAGCCCCAAAATATAGTAAAACGGTAAAAAGGGGATGTGATTACTCACTTGATAAACTGAGGCGATGACAAAAGTGAGTACACCGAGGTATAATGTGATGTGTTAACCGGGACCTATCACGAATGATATGATATGCAATGAGTTGCAATGTAATGTTATGCATGCACTTCGTATGTTATTTATACCATTAGCGAGTTTTGAAAATATACTAATCGTCGAAAAATACTCTTTTGACGTCTAGACCCTTCAAAAATGACTTCACCAGTTTTTACGTCAAAATGTCATCCTACAATGGTTTTATAATGATTTTTGGTGAAATTACCACTTTTCGTCGCAAAACAATGTCGTCGGAATTTTTATAAAAGTAACAAAAATGGCTTCGGAAAAGTAGTCGTAAAATGGCGTACGTCGATCGTTAGAGAACGAACTCGACGGTTTTGGAAAGTTTGTATCGATATCTAGAAGTTTCAGTTCAGGAGTTTTCGTCCAAAAGGTCTCGATCATAAAGATATCAAGGGTTAAAGATAGGTGATTTTGGCTAATTGTGTGCAGAAAATAAGTTTCGGCCAAGTTTGAACATCCGTAAATTAATTTACCATAAACTCCGCTTGACAAACAGATTTTTGTTTTGAAAAATATGGTCGGTGAACTTGATTTTACTAGAAGACATTTCGTTCCAAAAAGTTTCACATCATGGTTAAAAACAGCCGCAAACATGGACGTTACAGCTACTAAAATACTTGTATCGTAAAAATAATATAGTTTTTCAGAAAATAATAGTTACGGCAAGTTTATAAAAACGTGCATATATTTGTCGTTTCAAATCCGTTTTCTACGTATAATATGTCCTTAGCTTCGTATCGAAGTAAACTAATATATTTTTGATAAGTCGTAATAATTTGTGAAGCTTAAGGCTCGTTTTTGACCCGAACAATGTAAAAACTGCATGCTGAATTTTCTGAAAAAGTTACGTTTCGTCGTCAAACTTTAAAAATTCACCACGGCTTCGTTATAACTCCGTTTTTATCCGTTCAAAAGGCCACGGATTCGTTTTAAAGTGTATTTTCTAAATATCAAGGCCAAAATGTCGTACCAACAGTAGGTTTTTCCAGAAATTCGGAATTAAGGACAGAACGTAAATATAGTTTACGAAAATAGTTTTTCTCGGACAAAACCTATTCTAATCCCTTCAAATCAACTCCAAAGCTAATCTAATCCTACCATACACCTTCTTAGGGTGTCATGGGTTCCTAATCACCATCAAGACCAAAGAATACCATGGGAGTAATTATAGGATGACCATATTGTATATATAACTCAAAAATCATGAAATAAATTGTATAAATCACATAACATGCATATAAGCTCCAAAAATGAAAAGGAACATATGAAAATGACAAGGAAACATGAAAATGATAAGAATATGCTTACAAATGATAGTGATGAGGTGTAAGTAACAAGGATTAACTTAAATACTCCTTGGTTTTTATTTCAAAACCATATAAAGGATATAATCTAGGTTGTAAACACACTTGAGTTTTGCAAAAATCTTGATCCCTAGCTCTTTGAAGGTGTGGCCGGTTTTGGAGACTCAAGAAGAAGAGAGAAAAGTTTTGGTAATCTTGAAAAGAAGAATGAGATGAATGATTAAATTATGAGATGAAGTGCAAGTATAAACTATCAACAAAATTTTCAACAATCATTTAAGACATATCCCCCCCCCCCCCCCCCCCCATGGCCGGATTTTGGGGGGATTATGTCTCCCCAACATTTTTTTTTTTTTTTTTTTTTTTTTTTTAAACTTGTATATATATTGTGTATTATTTGTAAAGAAAGTGTAGTAAAAGTGTAAGAAAATGTACAAATATAGGAAATTGGAAATTTTTGGTACAAGTAAGTTTTTAATAGCTCAAAATAGGATGTAATGAGATGATAAAAATTTTAAAAATACTTTCCTTGTGAAAATTGAGTGATAAAATAATTATCGTACAATTTTTAAGAAAAACGACGTAATAATTAAACTTTAACGATTAATGTACCAAATAAATTAGAAACACTAGGAAAACTAAAAATATAGTTTTTATAGACTAAATGTAAGTTTAAAAATACCTCGGGATCATTTTTGAAAGTAACGGGTTAAATATTTAAAATAATAACTCACGCGATAAAAATTATTAAATATAAAAATTACGCGTTAAATGTGAAATGAAATGCCATGAATGAATTAATATGATGCATATATAATTTAAGAAATGACCGGAATTTGAGAATTGTGACACTATGCGCAGTGGGTAAGGTTGGAGTCGGTTGGTTGCTTCGGTCGTGGTCGGTCCTCCCTTTGTGGAGGTGTCGGTCTTGGTCGGTTGGGGAGAGATGAAGCACAAACTCGGTTGGCTTGACAACCGAGTATAAACAAAGCTTAACCTTTTTTTTTTTTCAAAAATTTACCACTTTTACAACATTATAAATACCAACCTCAAATACATTTTTAAACACACAATTTCAAACACAATTCAAACAACTTCTCTTCAATAATCATCATGTCACAAAGAAAAACTCCCAACTCAAAAACCCGACGATCCCGACTTCCCCAAAATTCCCCGAACTTGAATTTCTCACCGGATCCACCGTTTCAATTAACCGGTTTAACACCACCACAAAATCGGGATGTTCGTTTTCAAGCAGCCGGTTTTAATTATCAAACACGACTACCACAACCCAACCTTAATCAAAACCCATTTTACGTCAATCGTCCATATTTCCCACCGGGTCGTCCGAGTATCAATCAAAACCAAGCACCAAGCGGTTCGTCATATCATCCTAACATGGATTTCTCACAATCTTCCCAACATAATCAATCGTTTTCACCGCTTCATGCTGTTAATCTTGATATGGATTATGAGCATTTTATGGAATTCCCTCCTGCTCAATGCTTCACGTCTCAACAATACCCAACTCAAGATGCTTCGATGGGACAAGGTTCGGGGCACGGTTCATACCCGACTCAAGATGCTTCGATTGGACAAGGTTCGGGGCACGGTTCATACCACGTTTCTATTCGTGTTGAAGACGATGTCGAAGAGACGTCACCCATCAAATCAAAGAAGGTTACAAAACGGGCTACAAAGGGGAAGGGCAAGGGCAAGAATGTTGCAACCGCACCCGTCGTACCATGGACAAAAACGGAAGAAGTCGCGCTTTGTAGAGCTTGGGTACATGTGTCAGAAAATTCGGAAAGAGGGAACTCTATCAACCGGAGTGGGTTTTGGGATGAGGTGATAGCGTACTTTGAAAGTGAAACTGGTTCAACAAGAACCTACGACTCCATAACGACCAAATGGAAGGGTAGGATTCGTTCTAGGGTTGGTTTCTTTTGTGCAATTATGGATAATATCAAGGATAATCACGGAAGCGGTGAGAATGACGAAGACGACTATGAAAAGGCTTGTAACGAATACCGTGTGCTTCACAAGCATGAGTTTACATTGAAGGAGTGTTGGAAAGTTTTGAGAGGGCATTCTGCTTGGAAAACTGTTGAGATGCCTAATTTCACCAAGACTAGTCGGAAGAAATCCAAGACTTCGGAAACCACCTCGGGGTCAACAAAAGGTCCTTTTCATCCCCAAGACGTGGATGATTCTGAAGAAGAAGAGACTCGAGAATCACGACCAAAAGGTCGTGACGCAGCCAAGAAGAAATCACACGAGGCACCCGCTTCATTTGTTACTAATATGGCCAAGAACTTTTTCAAGATCAAAAGTTCAAATAAGGAAAAAACCAAGAATATGGAAGCGGAATACATAAAGTTGAAGCAGCAAGAGATGGAGCTTGCAGAGGCAAGGGCAAGGCGAGCTGAAGAGTTAAAAAGGGAGAAACTTGAGCTCCAACGTCAGCAGCTTGCAATGGCAGCACAATCAACCCGGACGCAAGATTTAATTTTCTACAACACACCTCTCGACCCAAATATGCCCGCACGACAACTACAAGAACTTGAACAACTTAAGGCCTCAATCAAAGAACGTTACAACTTAGATTATTAAGTTGCAGTTTTTAATAAGTATTGTAACGTCTACATTTTATTACTTTAAGTTTTTAATTATTGTTGTAATGTTAAGTATTTTTATTAATGAATTTTAATTTTGTTTTTAAAAATATTTGAATTAAAAAAAAAACAAAACAAAAAAAAATCTCAGGTCACCACTGTGGCAACTAGGTCGTCGTCAGGTCGTCGGAGAGAGAAAGCTGATGTGGCGGCGACGAACTAGGTCCCCTCTGTGCATAGCCTAAGAGTTTAGTTTCATTTTCACCTTTTACTTTAATTAATGTCTCCACTTTTTAATAGTACTTAATGAAAATTGTCTCTATCATATCCCCTCTGTATATATCAGTATATCACCAAATATTTATGAGTAAACACTTCAGGATAATGTCAATGTGAGAGAAGATATGCACGCGCAAATGGTAGCAGGTGCAAAGTATGCACGATGGAAGGGTTGCGGGTTAGAAGTATGCATGCTTTCTTTCCTTAAGCTACTTTCACTTTAGAGCTAGCGAGGCTGAGGTTACTCGCTAAGGTTAGTGAAGGACCTTGAACATTTTTATTTGGACTAAAATGCAATGCTTTAGGTTTAGATGGTTCAAACTTCAAACTTAATTTCCTCAAAATCTAACTTTTTTGACATACACAAGGTAGCATGATCGAGTTCATAAACATACAAAATCTAACTTATATGCATGTTTATAACAATTATAAGTCCAAGTAACAGTAACAGATCAACTATTATCATGTGATCGACTAGTAACTTAAGTCAAATTACTGTCATAAACAACATAATTTGCATAACTAAGTTCGCATGTATCCACACGAAAGAAGCTCACTTGGATATTCGCACATATTAATCTATTCAAATTCTTAAATTATACATTGAGGTCACCCATCTAGAACAAATTAATATAGTATTGTACCTAACCCCATTACCCAAATTACTACTGTCTATAAAATATACAAATGCATACAAAACCCATAAAAGTTAGCACATATACATCATCAAGAACAAACATGGGAGAATCTAAAGTCAACCATTTGCTCTTCATGGTCACATTCATCCTAATCTCCATGGCCACCAATACCATCTGCAAACGCGTAAGAAAAACCGGCCCTTTTTATAATTTACCAACTAGCATTTACTTGCCTAACATTTTGCGTTAAACATTACAGGATAACTCAGACTGTGTGTACACTGTCTACATACGAACCGGTTCAGTCTGGAAAGGTGGGACAGACTCTATAATCACTTTGACACTATACGATGCAGCAGGCCATGGCATTCGTATCAATAACATCGAGACATGGGGTGGCTTGATGGGATCAGACTATGATTACTTTGAAAGAAGCAATCTGGATATATTTAGTGGACGAGGACCGTGTTTGACAGGGCCACCCTGTGAGATGAACATAACGTCGGATGGGAGTGGATCACACCACGGGTGGTACTGCAATTATGTTGAGGTGACTAGTACAGGAGCTGATAAGCCGTGTGCACAGCAGGAGTTTGAGGTGGAGCAATGGTTGGCTACTGATACATGGCCGTATGAGCTCACAGCTATCAGAAACTACTGTGATAATTCTTTGACTGGTCGGAGAGATGGCAGTCATCATGTGATACTGGAGGCGAACTCCTCATCGCTGGTTCGTGTGGAAAAATGATTGAGTTTAAGAGATGATGTGACGAGGTTAATACATATTAAACGCTGCTTATATGTATGCTCAGTTGTTCACAAGTTTACAAGAAATAAATGGGAATGTGATATTAAGCATGTCTGCAAAGGCATGTTATGTATACAGCTTGTAATATCTGCAGAAACTATAGAAAACTTTGAGAAAATGTTCAAAAAGAGTATCAGTTATCTAAGATCCTAATTCTTAGCTAAAGCTTCTTAAGTTGCAACTTTCTATCAAAATTGTCACGTTGCACAACTTATAAACGTTTATAGATGTTCAGTCACTTTTATCACCATATTGCGTTTGATATATTTCACCCATTTCAAGTTTTCAACCATTCACTTCCATCCTTCAAGGTGCTGAAAGGTTCTCAAACAAAACAATCAAGCACTAAATAGTAGTGTTCAAAGTGTTCGCACAGAACTTTTATTTACATAATCAATTTCACTAGCTTATATACCTTAAAAATGTTCTAATCACTAGAAACACAGTTGTCAAAAGACACTAATAGGTAAGGTAAAGCATTAGTATACCTGTCTGCAATTATGTTTTGCATAGTATAGAACATACTTAGCAAGGTGCTTCACTTTGGTCATTGCACCTATTTTTTTTCTGTTTTCGCCACACACACAAAAAATATTTATGAGAAGTGTCCATCTAATTACAGATGCAACTTCTCCGTTTTACCTTAATTACAATCAGATATTACCCTTTCACCCTTCAGCAAGTATGACAAAATAATAACTCAGCAGCATTCAGTAGATCAGTGCATACATTTATAATCAGATTCAGAATATTTGAAGGATAACATAGTTGTTCAAAAGCATGAAACAAAAGAGACATGTCTCTAGAGCATAAGTACAACAGATACCAATAGTACTGACGCCTAATCTTCATTAAAGGCCTAAACCGACAGTACGACCATCTCTTCGACGAAGACCAGCAGTATATTGTTTCTCCAAATCCATCTGAAGCTCTTTCTGTTTCTCGGCAATAACCTCGGGGTTCTGCTCTACCTTCTTCGTGTCCCCCTTCACACCCTACAATTGGCCATATGTACCAATGCAACCTCAGACTCTAAAAGAAGTGTTAGTCATCATCATCAAACAACACCCCTCACACAGTGCATCCTCTAGTTAGAGGTGGCAAAATTAGTATATTTTGTATGTGGGGCTTGCTGACCCAAAACACTTTTTGTGCAATAAAACATTTCTGTTAAATATGACTATAAAAAAGAATCGCTACAATAATAATACATCTTTTTTATAAAAAGAAGTTTGTAGGTTGTAGACATAAACATGACACTTTGGGTGACCCATTTGACCAGTTTCTTTGTAGCTAAATATAATAATTTTACCAATTTTACCTGTTAAAGATAAAACATGACCCTAACCGGGCTATTTATAAGTAAATGAGACGAGATTGCCACCTCTCTGTCCAGTGAGTGAATGAGAAGACAATGGTAAAGGAAGGTGAAAGACGTACCATGAGTTTGTTAAATTTCTCTTGTCGTTCACGATCAGGAAACATGGTTGCATCCCATCGATGAGCAGACTGCACAAAGCAAAGAAAAGAAGATGGTAAGCAGAGAACCAAAAGAGCTTAGAAACAAGAACCTGAACAGTGCATCTTCAGTGGTCGATTTTTTCTCCTTTTTTCTTAGAGATGGTAAAATTGGCACGTTAGGTAAAAGAAACAACTTTGGATACTGTAAACATATAAATGCACATCAGGCGACTTTTAGACGCATTCGGCCCATTATATCCTTTAGCCCGTTATCAACAAAAAATTACCCAGATGAACCGTTTTCGTATGAATGCCTTTATGGGTTCAACTGTCACCTCCAGAATTGAATGAATAGAGTCTTATGGCATTTAATGAATGACCAAAAGTGCATTTGTTAAACATTAAAAATATCAACATATGAGAAAGATATAAAGAAAAATTAATTATCATAGAGCAGTATATTCAAGAGATACCTCTTCAGTAGGGGTGCTCTTCTTACTCCCCCATAACAACTTCTTCTTTTGGTCAGTTGACATGACCCCCGTTCCAACTAGGTTTCTATTAAC
Source organism: Chrysanthemum seticuspe (assembly GCA_019973895.1). Taxonomy (NCBI): domain Eukaryota; kingdom Viridiplantae; phylum Streptophyta; class Magnoliopsida; order Asterales; family Asteraceae; genus Chrysanthemum; species Chrysanthemum seticuspe. The sequence goes on from BPTQ01000009.1 coordinate 133,828,806, forward strand.
TGCTCAACAAACAATTCAAAAGCAGAAATATGAACATTATTAATTTTCCAGGATACTAAACATAATAGAGCTAGTAAATTAGTACAGTATATAGTTTAAAGTAAGGGGGGAATTTGACAATGCCATATATGCTACGTCATCTGCCAACTTAAGAGTGCCAGAATCATAACATCTCATCATGCTGAATAATTAAATAGAGTTATCACTAGATGACAACTAAATATCAAAAAATTAAATCATGAAAACCTATGATTCTGTCTTTTCATATTACGAACTTATTTTAATTTTCCAATCCAAGACAATCTCCTAACAAAGAGAACAGTAGAACGGTTAAGACTACAGGGGGAACAAATGTAAAAGTTGCATATATCAGAATATTTGTTGCACAACAGTTTGCATGGATCCTCTTGATTTTCCGATCACATTTCCAGGGACCTAAAAGTTACATATATAATGATTTTATCATCACAACACAGGTTAACTACTACTCTGTAAATTATAGAGCATTGCTAAAACAATAAAGAAAAAGACAGGTTATTACTTCTCAGGGTTGCAAAGGTCACAATGTGAGTAAAATATAATATTTCACATCAATATACTTACCTAACTCAGCAGCTTTCATTGCGGCAATCTTTGCAGCATCAATGTCAGAATCTTTCACAAAATCTTGCTCAGTACTCACTTTACCAACTTCTTGACCTTGTTTTGAACTTGAAGACCGAACTTCATTGGCTGCAGTCACATGCTTTGAAACTAAATTAAAAGTTCACAGAAAAAAGTAGCCAACTTTGAAATTGCTAAAAAAAAAAAAAAAAAAAAAAAAACAATCATAAGGTCAGTAACAAGAATTACCATCCTTGCTGTACTCCGTATCTTTATCCATGCTAAACTTTGACTTCCTTGCGGCTAAATCACTTTTATCATCAAGCAGCTCTTTAGGCTCCTTAAAATGTCGGTCCTTGAGTCCCTTGGTCTCCTGATCATAGGACTTGCCTTTTTCAAACCTTGTGTATTTGGGTTCATCCAACTCCTTAGAATCCCTCCAAGAAGTGTCTTTATGATAACTCCCAGATCGTTTTTCATCCCTGATATCATCTCTTTTATGTTTGTCCCTGCTTCTATGTCCTGAGCCATCCGTTCTATCTCGAGAATACCTATCGACATTATCTCTTGAGCGGTTTTGTTCAAAATCTCTTCTAGAATGATCATTGTACTTTTCACGTCTTTTATAATCATCATGCCTACGATCATCGTAAGATCTCCTATCAGCATTTCTGCTTGAACTGTCCCTGCTGTGACGGCTTCTTTTGTAATCTTTATCTAAGTCCCTCTTGTCATCCTTCTTATGAGTGGGAGTAGAGCTACGCTCTCGGACAGGCTCCCCTGGGAATCAGACTATGTCATGAGCAGATATGTAAATGTTCAAAACAGCATACAATGGATATGCTCTCTACACATGCATCATCTACTTCACAAAAATAAGAACACAATAATCCACATTCGAAAATAAAATAAAGGCTATGCACTTATTGGTTATTAAACATGTGGTCCAAGGAAGAAAACTTGCACCAAACTATTACACAAGATATTAGCACCATATAGTAAAGACGTGTTCTTCGAAACACTGGCCAGTTTGGTTTGGATAGCATTACAGACGATATTCAACTCTGAGAGGCTTCATAGTTGCATCATCATAAACAGGGACGGAGCCAGTGGGGGGGCTGGAGGGTGCTCGCCCCCCCCCCCCCCCCCCCCCCCCCCAACTGTGGCGGACATACCCTATACAAAGGTGGTTCCCAGAAACATCTTTAGAGATCCAAGCCTTGTAGAAGGTATGTATAATGAAAAAGAAAGACAAGAAGCTCAATAATCATAGTACAAGTAGAAAAGAAAACTGTGATTTTTGTTTTAATGGAGGTTTTGAGATCTTTGTTTTTAAGGAAGAAGATGACGTGAAAACCAAAAAAGAATGCCAAGTGGTCCTTTAATTAAAAAGCAGCTCAATAATCATACTGTTTGGTGTTGTACTTTTATTAGGAAGTTGTATTTGTACCCCCTTCACTTTAAAATTTATCAATTTAGTTATGCTTAATATTTCACTATAACTTAACCTCTTTCATAAGAAAACCGCTTTATTAGTCCGTATTCTGATTGAACCATCTATGTTACCATTCACGTCAACTTTGGCTTCTTATTTTTTCTTTTCATTTTTTCAACTAATCAAGTAAATGTGTGTTACTACCAATAAAATATTAGCGAACCCGTATGTCGAACAATTAAAATTCAATTCAACTTTTAAAACAAAAAATTGTATGTTACTACCGAAAAAATTGTGCCCCCCCTAATATAAATTCCTGGCTCCGTCTCTGATCATAAATATACATAGCCAGTAAGTGTAGCTCCCAACTTAGACTCCAAGCATCACAGTCATGTCTAACACACAAGTTGTGCTAGCAGGGGCGGATCTAAGTGTGAGCTTCCTGTGGCACGTGCCACACATGGTTCTAGCCGACGAAGTGTGATTTTTTTTTGAAAATTGCTAGCTCTTTGAAAGTACGAAACGCACATAGTTTTGATGGAGAAAATACATTTTATAAGCTAATGAACATGTATTAAAGGTTAAAACAATTTCAGAATTCTTGTTTTTACTTTCTATGAAAACAGAGTTTTGGTTGGCCGTTAATGGAGTTATATATTTGATGGGGAAGATGACCCCAAAAGCCAAAGACACAAGGTGTTGTGAACGGTGATTATATGTGGAACCAATTAAAAATATTCTTTATAGCCCTACTTATATACAAAGTTCTAGATTAGTCCCTTTAACCTTTAATACTAGACAAATCTACCACAGTATTAAATTTGTAGTTCAAAATGAAAACAAAACAGCTATACTGTAGAAAAAGATAAAAACTCAAAAGGCTATATACAATTTTATGAAATACCAACCATAATCTTATATGTTATATTGATAGAGTTTATAAAATACTAACCCCACCGATTAGAGGTGTTTATTTGATCATCTACTAGGTTGACAGAGTTTATGCATGCGTTGGCTATTCATTCACCATTTCACCCTACTAATCACAGATTCATTTAAAAATTTAATTCAATAGCTGATCTATTTTCATCTCTCAGCACCCTATATCCATTTTCATCAGACCATTTACGCAACCCATGTTCTCGACTCTGTCAATTCACTCAATTATCGACAGTCAACCTCCCTTTTAAGTTTTAACACTCAATTTGCTCACCTAGGATCCACTGACTTCTCCAAAAAAAACTAAATGCATGTTAATTTGCTCACTTGGACAGGCTATACTATGCCAAGATAGAAATTTACGTTCGTAACCAATTGTAATATTAAAATTAGATAATATTGTGACTTATGCCAAAACACATTAAGATTTATGTCAAAGTCCCGTGCGTGGATTTTGTTTCAGTGTCAAGGTCTAAGTCGGTTTGTAACATGCTCCATTCAATCTATCTGGTGATTTTCCTTGGTGATATTATGTTTGGTATGTTTAGGGTTTACCTAACAAGTTGGAATCTCACTTTTTCATGTTTGTATTTGGCCCTAGAGTAGTTATAAGTTAGTGTCTTGATGTTGCAAGTGTAGAACCATGATGGTTATGGTCATTCGAAACAAAAACGAAACTAGTTAACTACAATAAACCACATGTAGAAAATGGTTCACAGTTTTGAACCATGAGATCAATTTGAACTGGACTGAAGATAATCAATTTGATTCTGCAGCTTCTATAAATCGATTTGATTCGATTCAAAAAATAAGTACATAAATAAATAAATGGACAGGACGTGTTTGAATCGTAGCTTCACCCAAGGCCAAATCAAACGAGTTACATAGCTACCGATGGGGATGCTACTAGGAAGGAAATCACATAGTGTGTATTAGTATGACCAGGAACAACCAATAAATCACAAAAGGATGTATTTCGGACTTAAAACTTAATAACATTAATCCCATAAATTAGTTACATCAGGTATATCCACAAATCCACAAGTAACATTATAAACCTACATAGTCCAAATCCTAGCAAAACAAACAAATCGGCGAAAAGACCATGCACACAAATCTTAAGTTAGCTTTTGATACCATGAACATACGAGGTGACATGTGAAGTTCGATTCTCAGTTGCTAGAGAACATCAGTAAGACAGCAGGCTGGGTCATTCAACTTCTTGTGTTACCAACATAAATAATTTCAAAAACGTGTGATAAACTCATACCTTCTAGATACTGTGTATTACATGCTAGTTAAAAAGGCTTTTAATTACCAATCAAAGGAGGATAACAAACATGAGAGCCAAAAAAGCCCTACATGCTTGTTATTTTGCATATGTGTCAACGTGAATAATTTAACCCACTAATGTAAATAAATAAATAACACATTTTGCAATTAAAGAAGTTAGTAACGGCTCTTGCACATATAACTGTAACATCACCCATAAGATGTTGGTCCATCTTATTAACTTTACAACCAAACAAAAGAAGGCAGATTCAATAACTAAATTCAGATATATAGTAACAGTTTACGTAGGAAGAACTAACCATCAGATGACGAAGAGCCGCTCACTGGAGACCTACGCCGATATTTTCTGTTTGAAGGATCATTTGAAGGCTTGTGAAATGATGTTTTACCTCCAGCACCATCCGAAGAACGCAAGTCTGAGTCCATATTAATTTACTGCCATACAAAACGACGAGTACATTATGAAAGAATTCAGACACGGTAGTTCTTATCATAGCATGATTTTGAAAAACAATAAATTCGTATAACACCAAACCACATAAAGAAACGTATCATGTCAAACTAATCAGCATACGAGAAATATGAACAGCTTGTTTAAAACGTTCCATCTAAAATCCAAAAATATCAAACGTTATTCACAAATTAACGTAAGAATGCAACTCAATCATGGATGCTTATACATAAACCGGCTATACAAAGGTAAAGTCACACAGAATTTAGTACCCGTACATTTTCGCAAGTTCGAGGCTCTTCTAATGCTTAAAAATCCTTAATGTTTAATCACCTAGCTAATCTCAATCTCGTGCGAGATTTAATCAATCCAAATTAGTTTTCTAACAATTCGCAAGTTCAACCACAGACTTCTCGACTTTTAACCATCTTATTAAGTCGACTAAATACGTAACAATATCCTATAAACGCAAGTATACAAAAATACGTAACACCGAGATAGTTTCATTCCTGTATACCCATACATATATATCCTAGAGCTATACAAAGGTTACGTCAATCAATATATCGCCTGGCATAACTCGAACTCGTTCGACCACAAGCTCGAGGACAGTCGGAGCGCTTTAATAGGTCATTAAGTCAATTATGTTAGCTAGTTTACTACCTAATCGTATTTCCCCAAATAATTACAATAAACAGGTAAACATATGTTGAATAACTAAAAATAAAAAAATTAGTATGTATAAATAACAGTGAATAGAGTGAAAAAAATGTTCAAAAAAATATGACAGATCTAGAAATAGTGGAATTAAGATAGGCGAATAGTGAAATAAATGGAAATTGAAGATGAGATGAACTTACGGAAGTTAGGAGGTGAAGGGTGGTGTTGGTGGAGGATAGCTAGGGTTGTATTGTGGCGAATGAATTTGACGAGCAGATCGTATTTCGGGCCTATCGAATTGTTTCTGTTTTGTTTTTAGTTTCCAATTATAAAAAGCTAAAATTACTGCATCTGCACGTACCATTTGTCCTGCAGAGGTCCTATATTTTCCCAATATCTAAAAAAGTCACCCATTTTGCTTCAAATTTGCAGAGAAATCTTTGTAGAACACGTGTCATTACCACGTTCAATATAACTGGAAAAAATAATAATAATAATAATTCACAGCAAATTTGAGAGGAGAAATCTTACACAACGGGCCCCCACCACCATCTTTTATCTGACAAAGTAACATATTCTATTAGGCTGGTTACAATAAGGTCGATCGTGAGTCGATCGTTTGAGTAGGGGCGATTGATTCTAATCGATCCCCTTGTTGTGGAGGTAGTCAATCGCCACAAAAAGAAACCCACTTGGTCGTCTGCTCGATCGAAACCACAAAGCACAAACAATTAACATTTCTAGCCGTTGCATATCCAAACCAAAAAAAAAAATCCTACCCTATAAATACACAACATATTTACACACTTAAACTCACAAATCTCATTTCACACATTCTCTATATTCTTTACACACTATGAGTTTTAATTCTTACGAGCTATTCATTGTCGATTCGTCATCGGATGATGAAAATGAAGTTAGTACCGAGTTTATAATGTTTGCGGAAGAGTGTTGGGAGGCTTTTCAAGTGTCACAAAAACTCTTACGAACCCAAGTTAGTAGGGATCGGGTGGGTGCTCATAACCGTTTAGTGGATGCTTACTTCAGCGAGACCCCAAGATACGGCGATATAGCATTCCATGATCGTTTCCGTATGAACCGAAGACTATTCACACGAATTGTCCGAGATATAACCGATCATTCACCTTATTTCCAACAAACTCCTAATTGTACAGGCGTACTAGGTATTTCTCCATTGATGAAGTGTACTTCGTCAATCCGTCAATTGGCATACGGAGTCAATGCTGATGCTCTAGACGAATACGTGCAAATGGGTGCGTCAACAATTCGTGAGTGTCTCGAAAAATTTTGTGAGGCCATAATGGAGTTATATGGTGCAGAGTATTTGCGAAAGCCGACGGTTAGTGACATTGACAAACTCTATGCTCATCACTACGAAACTCATGGGTTTCCTGGGATGATAGGAAGCATCGATTGCACAGATTGGCCGTGGGCGAATTGCCCACATGCTTTAAAAGCTTAATTTTGTAGGGGTGATCACGGGCAGGATCCTTTCATTTTATTGGAAGCGATCGCGTCCCAAGATTTATGGATTTGGCATGCGTTCTTTGGTGTCGCCGGGATGAATAACGACGTAAATGTTTTACGTGCATCGCCTCTTTTCAATGATCTCAAAACGGGGAGAGCAACGGATGTAGAATTCGTTGCTAATGGCGTGCCTTATAAACGCGGATATTATCTTGCTGATGGGATATATCAGGAATAGTCGGTTATTATGAAGTCCATTAAAAATCCAGGGACGAATGATCACAAACGAATATTGTATAAGACGATGCACGAAGCTGCAAGAAAAGATGTGGAACGTGCTTTTGGTGTACTAAAGAATAAGTGGCTAATGATTAAACATCCGTCTAGAGGGTTTGACAAAGAGTGTCTATCGCATATAATGTACACATGTATCATATTACATAATATGATAATTCAGGACGAAGAGCGGGCGACATCTCCCGTATTCTTTCCAGCAGAGCAGCACCGTTCTTATGATCCCATAAGAACGCATGTGGAATCGTTGGAAATTACCAGGGAGATATGCAACAGAACAACTCATCTTAGCCTCAAAGCCGATTTGGTGGAAGACATTTGGCATCGTCAAAATCAAAACTAGTTTAGTCATTGTATTGTCGTAATGTTTTAATTTTATTTGAATTATTATGTAACGTTTTAATTATTAATGAAATTTTATTTTGTGTTAAAAATGTTTTTTTTTTTAAAAAAAAAAACTTGGTCGCCCTTACTGGGGCACCTAATCGCCTGAAGGTCGCTGGAGAGAGAAAGCTGACGTGACAGTGAAAAGTAAGGGGATTGAATCCCCTTACTGGGGACAGCCTTAGTCTTAAAATGATAATCTTTTGAATTCATACAATGTTTCTTCATTGTCTAGCAAAGATGCATGCCTTATTTTTTAACGTAAGACACTACAAATCTTATTGAACTTTTAATAATTATTAATAGAATATGTTATTTTTTTAATTTCATTACCAACAAATAGAGTTAACATGAATGTAATATTGTGTCTCAAAGTGTGTGAAATGATCCACAAAATAATATGAATAAGATACAATGTTTTAAATTGATTGTCAAGTACTTTATTAAAGAAATATGACTTGAGTGTGACTATTGAAGTTCTTTATTAAAGAAAACTTGAATTGTCACTTCAATACAAACATCACTTATTGCTATTGGAAGTGGTGGAAATTTCTAGCTCTAAGAGCACACCACTTGTCCCACCTCCCGAATCAGTTTATCGTATTGAGTTTGTTAACTCTGTAGGTGAAATTGAACTCTCTTCAAAAGATCCATCATCCATTTCATCTCCAGATCCAATTGTTTCCGACTTTTCCATTCCTTCTCTCACTTCGGATGAGGAAGATGATAATTTTTGGAATGAAGTCGATGCTTTTCTAAGTGATGAGTCAATCCCAACAGGGGTTGATGATTCTTACTTGGATTCAGAGGGGGACATCCTTTTTCTTGAAAGTTTATTAAACGAAGAATCGTCCCCAAACCTCCCTCCCGGAAATTCCTTTGATAATCACCAAACAAGCTTCAAATTTAAGCTTAAAAGTGTCAAAAATGGTGATTTGCTTCTTTCTAATGAGGAATGGACATGCATTGTAATGCACATATTTATTCCATTCTTCACAAATGGTGTGGTTGCTCTTTCCCTTTTCTCTTTCGGGAATGAGGACACCATCTTTGACCCCGGTATTATTATTTATAGTTTCTACTATTAAAAATACCGGTTGTATCTCGTCGGAGTGGAACTTTCTGAAGTTCATGTGTTTATTAACACTGTGAATGAAAGTCCGATTGAGATAGGTTATCCACGTTACTTTCCCCATGAACCAATGAATGCGGGGATCGAGTCAAGCTAGTGACTCGGTAATCAAAAACATTAGCACGCACCATATGGGTTTTTACCCATATTTCTGTCTTCTTAACCCCTTTCTACCACCCTAAATTTTGATCTGTGCCGAACCGTCAAGTCTAATCACACAAGCCGGCCACTTGTGAATGGCCAACCGTAACAGACTTAAAACAGCTTAAGCACAAATGCAATGAAGTCCTGAGGAGTATAGGGTTTCCCCGGGTCGTTTAGTCCCACGGAGACTCAATGGTGTGTCAAAACAAACTCAGATGATGGAGTGATCACTAAGGATAGTGATCTGTAAAGGTTTTGATTAAGAAATTACACTACTGATTGATTGGAATGGAATACAGAATAGGGAAGCACAACAATCAGATAAAAGAAAGGTAAATACGTACGTTTAAAAACTACGTATACGTACAAAATAAAAAGTGAAATCTAAGAAATAAAAGACCTAAAAATATGAAAATAACATTTTTAGAATCCTAAAAATAAAAGAAAATTATTAGAAAAAAGAAAATTATTTTTAACACTATTTAATTAATTATTATTAATTAAAAACTTATTTTAACTATTTAATAAATACTCTAAAATAGAAGAAAATACAAAATAAGGCTAGAAAAATAAAATTATTATTGAGAAAAGTCTAAAATATTATAAAACTAAATTTAAAATTAAAAATATATTTTTCACACTTTTTATCTAATTATTATTAATTAATTATTATTTAAAATACACTTAAATACTAGAAAATATAAAATAAACTTGGAAAAATAAAATTTTAACTTTGAAAAATCTAAAATATGATAAAACTAATTTTAAAACTGAAAAGATATTTTTATGCTTTTTAATTATTTATTACTAATTAATTACTATTTTTAACTATTTAAAATTATAATAAATACTAAAAAGATAGAGAAAAATATGAAACTTTTTCTAAAAATACTATATGATGACAGAAAACACAGAAAAATAGAAAAACAAGATTTTCTTATTAAAAAGCTAAAAAGAAAAATCAAAAAGCTAAAACCTATTAAATAAATGCTATCACTGATTTTAAATTGATATTTTTCTGGATTTTCTTTTTGAAAACTACTTTAATACTGAAAATATGAAACTTTAATGAACACAAAAATTTTACAAATCACAAATAAGCTGTTTTGAAAAGCTTATGGACCAACAGATGTGATTAAGAGCTTATTTTGTGGAATAAGCTCAAACAAGCTTGAAAACTGGAAACAAGAGTGGAATATGATTCAAACAAGCTAGATAAACTGAAATGAGGCTAAAAGATACAAATAAGCACTCTGAAAAGCTAAGAACAAACAAATAAGCACTTATGATAAAAACAGAAATGGGACAAACTTTAAGCTTAGAGCAGCCCTACCTATTAAGCTTCAAATTGAAAAGCTAAACTAGGGTTCTCAAGGTGGCTAGGTTGGCTACCCAAAGAACCAAAAATCACAAGACAAGACCAACAAACAAGCTCTGTGCAAGCTTTTCAAGTTGGTCCAACCAACTGTGCACAGGGCATGTATGCAGACATGGTACTCAATATAAGCCAATAGTTAAGCACTTAAACAGCTGATTTACAGAGAACTAATATTTTTCTAATTTTGTTTAGCAACCAAACTTTGATAATCCAAAAACTTATAAGCTGAATCTTACTAATGAACACACAATGAAAATATCTGTTTTAATCAAAAACGACCAAATGAGAAATTTTGACTTTTATGAAAAACAAAAGAGTTGACCAAGATGAACTTTGGATTGATTCTAAGAACTGATTATGTTGTATTAAGGTGATATAAGACTGATTTGAGTACTTTTAACAACTTGCTAACACAAAATCATGATCCTAGAACTTAAAAACTCCAACAGTTAACAAGAGAGATGGATTAAAGAGATTTTGACTTTTTGTTGAACAAGGACTGATTTTCTTGGTTTCTTTGAGTTATTAGGTTAGTGTGTAACACAGAACAAGCACAAACAAACACCCCAAACAAGTTCTATTGCAGTTTTAACAAGCAAATCCAAACACCCTTATAAGTGACAGTTTTGATGTTTTTCAAAGCCAATCTCAAATTTAAACCATAAAACTGATGACAGACCTCATATAATCATTAAATAGGACTAAAGAAACACTAATTGACAACAATAACAACATAAAATCAAGAAATCACAACTAATCTAATTTAACTGTGAAAAGGAGATTTTTTCAAAATACAAATTTAAAAGAACAACCTACTGATTTTTAAACTTAAACACACTTAATTGAAACTAGTGATCACTAAGAAACAGAAATATAAGCTAATTAACAACTACAACAGTAATATGCCAAGATGATCAAAAGGGCTTACAAAAGCTTCCAAGCTCATAACTGAGAACAAGAACCAATGAACACCCCTATTAGCTTACCACTAAGCTTCTAACCCAAGGCCATCCATAATTCACCCTGCTCCAGCTGTGTACACCATTTCCAACTGATTTTTGAATTTTCACTAATTAATTTGTATTTTTGGTGATTTTCTGATTTTGCTTCTAAACTGAGTTTTAGTGTTTCTAATAGCTTAGAAAAGCTATCTAGGAGCTTATGTGTGCTATTTCAGTCCCAAACAACAACTTTCAACAACATTAATACATAGTGAGAATTTTGAAATGAAAAATGCATAAACTGAATTTCAAACTTGAATACTGAAATTGATAATTGCAAAAGGTTGTAAATACACTGAGATAACTTAAAGAAGTACTTGAAAGCTTAAGTTTATACTGAAATTTAAAGTTTAACTAAAAACGACATAGAAAAGTAAAAGTTACACTAGATAGATAGATACATTGCATCTCTCCTCCTCTTTATAGACTTTTGTGAATCCTTGATGTCCTCTGATTGTTTCCCACCATCTCTGAGCCATTGGATGCTTGAAACTCATCAAAACCGTCCAAGTGTTATTTTGGCGCCAAATATTTCAAGGCAGGTTTTTGGTATTAATTGGAGTTGGTTTGAGTCAATTAAGAGTTTTGGTGTTTAGAGGAGGTGGAGGGGACAAAGTATGGAGAGGGGGGTTGAAAAGGGTGGAAAACCATGCCTGGTTTTGGTGTTACAGGGGTGGAGAGGGAGAGCTACAGTAGCTCTGGTTTTAGGCGCGTTGAGAGTGGATTTGACTTCTGTTGACCGGGGCTTAATAATACAAAGGGGGTCACAATTGATTATGACCGGGGTCTTTTTGGTTTTGACCTAGCTCAAGGGTCAAGGGTAGGGGTCAAGTGGAGATTGGGCTTGGATAATGTATTTGGGCCGGATTGGATTTTGTGATATATATGGTGTCCGTTTGGTTTAACTATGATAACAAGGACCAAAATTGCAACTTCTCCAAACTTGAGGGACTGAACTTGAACTTTTTCCAATGCTCTCACAAGGACCAAACTTGACAAACTTTTATAGAACAAGGACCACTTTTGCATAAAATTCATTTTAAAAGGTCCAAGGACTAATTTTGCAATTTTCCAAAGTTTAGGGACCTTTCTTGCCAATTGACCAAAGAATCATTCAAGGATCATTTTTTTACAACTTAGAAGATTTCAGGGACCTTGAATGACAAAACTTCACATTTTTGAATTCCAAGGACTAGATTTGACAACTTTTAAAACTTGGGGGACTAAAACTGCCAATTTTGCTAACTTGATACATTTTTCATCTGATTTTGATATTTTTGCATTTAAAACACATAAAACACTGATTTGTGATATTTTGATCATTTTGATGTGTTTCTGAGTGTTTTCAGATGATTTTGCAGTTTAGATTGTACAAAAATGATGAGTATTTAGACACTCATCAATCCCCCACACTGAGATATTGCTAGTCCCTAGCAATGATTTGAGAAAAGTTGATGGATTTGAAAAAACTCTTTACCAAAAGCCATCACTTCTGGAGTAGCCAAATGTTTCAGTTCAAGTAAGAACTATGGTACACTGATAACCATCTGATTTATTGGCAAATCATAAACCATATAACGGATTTGATGTGTCTTTACCAGAAGCCGTACCCTTCTGGACTAGCCAACTCTTAGATAAATTATCAGAATTATCTTTGGTGAGCTGATTACCAATTATGGTTTTTCCACCGCCTTTACCACAAGCCATAACCTTGCGGGCTAGCCAACTCTTCACTTTTAAGGATATGGTGAGCTGAAAACCATACAATTTTGGGCAAATTGCAAGCCATATAAACGGATTTGAGAAATCTTTACCAAGAGCCGTTTGCTCCTGGATTAGCCAATCCTTTTGTCTTACAAACATGGTGGACTGATAACCAAGATGAGTAAGTGTAGAACACTTACTCCAAAAAAATTTTTGGCCAAAAACGGGGGAATTGGGTAGATAATATATGAAATTCGTGAGAATTCCCCCCCACACTTAGAAATGAATATTGCCCTCAATATTCAAAGTACCGGCGGTTATGCCGAAACAAAGAACGTAAAAGGGAAATACTACGGCCATTATTTAGAAGATTTTTTTTTTTTTTTTTTTTAGAACATGATTTTATATACAACAGCGTGGGGAAACTCCCCCAATGACACGTGTCTTACAAAGATTTCTCTGCAAATTTGAAGCGAAATGGGTGGCCTTTTTGGATATTGGGAAAATATAGGACCACTGCATGACAAGTGGTCCGTGCAGAGGCCTCCTAGGTAGTTTTCGCTTATAAAAAAGGGATTGCTCATTTCTTTTTACACTCTCGCTAACCATCGCAACACTTTCTCTTTTCCCTTAATTTTATTTTTTAATTCTTATTATTTAAAAATCCCCTAAAACATACATACCTACTACACAATACCCATAAAACAAATAAAATATTATTCATTTTTATAAAACATACATCTACCTATTATATAAACGAGGTGAAAACGCCCCCCGCGTTGCGGCGAGACTTGTCGGTGTACTTTGCTCGTTTAGTTTGGTGCCAGCAGTCGATGAATCTGTTAACAACGTTTATTGTTACGTGAAAAATGCAAAATAGACAAACCACAAAAAAATATATTTAGCAGGTGGCCCGACCCGCACCCACTCGATCCGATTACACTAACATAACCCGACCCAATTACTCTCACAAAACTACTTAACCGGATCTTAATGAACAATAACTTCAACGCTTCTTAACACAACACGTATGTATATACGTGTTCCATAGAAACACAGGTACCAAACATGCATCTCTATCCTCTTCTTCACATCTAAAATCGTAATATGTGTGTCCGAAACTGAGTTTTGGTCTTCAGTGGTTTCCTACCTCTACCGCCTTTTCTAGCACCGCCCAACGATTTTGTAACGGATTTAGGGTTATTGATTTTGGTGAAGTGTGATCATTCAGGTGTGTGATTATGTTTAGGTTTATGGGTGAATTTTAGGGTTTAAATAAGGTTTTTGTTTCGGCTTTTGGTTTGGTATTTATTTAATAATGTAAGCTCATAAGATATATTATTGTATACACGTTTTAGTTGTTGAAATACCTCCTTCTAGTTTATGTTGTTTACTGTCATCTGGAAAAAATGGCGTCCAATTTCCCTTTGCTTGATCAGATTGGACATAAGATTGGCACCAGACGAATGAATAAGGTCTTGTCTGTTGTGTTTGCGCGAGAGCAAGAATCCTATACGTGGGATGAAAAGGATTATGATACCCGTATTATGGAGGTCGAAGCTCGTGTTCATCATAGGCATGCAATTATCTTTGAGTTATTAAAGTTTGGTAGGAATGATATGTTAAATGAGGTGTTGGATGCGTTGAGGTTTGCAGAGCAAGAAGATTTTCGAGAATTGGAGTTTCTGATTGAAAGATGCCAAGTGGCTCATGTCCGTACTTCTGAAAAATCAAGGATGTTGAAGAAGCTCAGTCGTTTATAATAGGGTTACTCGTGTTTGATCTTTTGTAGGATGGAAGGTGTGAATGAGAAGTCTTTTGTGTTGGTCGGTAGGGAAAGAAGTTTGGAGTAAGTGTAGGCTTCTTAGACTGATGTTATGCTATGTATGTTGGATGTGTGTTTATAGTAGTTAGTGAATGTGTAATGTTGATCGCGCAAAACCGTCAAGTTTTCTCACGCAAGCAAGAAACTTAAAACAGCTTAAGCACGAAATCAATGAAGATCAGAGGAGTATAGTGTTTCCCCGGGTCGTTATGTCCCAGCGAGTTGTGCAATGAATTATCAAACGTTTAGTGATCGGGAAATTTGAATGGGAAAAGGATTGTGATGTGATATTAACTACGGAAAAAGCCAACAAATTAAAAACGGCTTAAATGCAAATTAAAGAAAGTTAAAAAGATAAAATCTATTAAATAAACGCTATCACTATTTTTACAATGATGTTTTTGTTTTTATGTTTTTATAAAACTGAAATAAAAATCTACGCGACGTACAAATTAAAAAGTGAAACTAAAGCAATATTAACCCTAAAATTATGAAAATGATATTTTTACAAACCTAATAATAAAAGAAACTTTTTAGAAAAAGAAAATTATTTTTATAACTATTTATCTAAATATTATTAATTAAAAACTATTTTTAACTATTAAATAATTACCTAAAATACAAGAAATTAGGAAATAAAGCTAGAAAAATAAAATTATGAAATGGAAAAGTCTAAAATATCAAACTAGAATTTTCAAAACTATTTTTGTATTTTTCTGATTATTTTTCTATTTTTTATGAATTTTAAACTATTTAAAACTAAATAAATTGCTAAAAATGACAAAATAAACTAGGAAAAATATGGAAAATTACTTTTTTTACTTTTTATATTTATCTAAACCTAATAAAATTGAAAAATTATTTTTTTGAACTTTTTCTTAATTTTTTGTATTAAAAGCTAATTAAAAATGATTAAAAACTAATTTAAATTGAGAAAAATAGCAAAACTACTTAGAAAAATCTGAAAATTTCAGGAAAAGTCTAAAATAATATTAGGAAGCTAGGAAAATTAGAAAAACAGGTGCTTGTGTGTGGAATTAATGAACTGCTGACCAAGTGCTTAATGGAATAAGCACTTGAATAAGCAAATGGGATTCAAAGGGTACCAAACTGATAAAGAAGCTCAAATAAGCTAAATGTACCCTAATGCAACTAAAAACAACAAGTTATAACCACTGGATTGCAAGTCTAACAGATTTGATGATTTGAATATTTGAGCTAAAATCAGTTCTGAGTACCAACTATAAGCACAAGCACAAGCTTATAAATAAGCTCAAACTGAATACCACAACTAGGAACCTAGACTAGACCTGGGTGAGACCAAGTGTACCAAAAATCAGGCCATATGGAGCTATGATAAGCTCTGTACTAGCTATGCAAAACCTGCACAAGCCCTGTGCAGTTAACAGTGGCCTGCACAGGGCACTTAACACCCAAAAGAAAAGCTTTTTTAGAGCTTAAAAAAAAATTGTAAAATTCCACTAAAATGGTGACAAGAAAGAATACCAACTGAAGTTTTGAGAACAACTAATTTCACTGAATAAGACTGAAAATTGAGCTCATGAAAATTCTTTGTAGCTTGGCTCAAAACAGACTTTCTGTTTTTGACTTTTTTATGATATTGAAGAACTTTGACTTAGATGAACTTTGATTCCATTTTTACCACTGAGATTGATGTTATGTGATGTAAAGAGTATACTGAAAGCAGTGTTAATGATCTTTGAACACAAAATGAGATTTTGCAAATCTGATTCCACAACAGTAAGCAGTTAAGACAGATTTAGTTCAATTTTGACTTTGGTTGTTTGAACATGCAATTTAAAGACAGAGTTAAGTTCAATTGGGGTAACAAAGCATGACCCAACAGATTTCAATTACTGCAAAAGTCTTTAAGGCAGATAAAACTACAGAACCAAACACTCCTATATCAACAGATTATGACTCAAACATGATCCAAACAATGATCCAACTAACAACAATGATCAAACTAAGCTAATGTAACCTAAATACAACTATTAGAACAGATAGGAACCAGTTTTAACTACAATTACTGAGTATGCATAAAAACTTGAAAATGACTTACAAAAGTCCAAAGCTGCTATAGCTTGAAACCCAATGAACCAAGAACCACTACCTATCAATTCCAACCCAACTAACTGCTTTTCAACCCAAATCCATGCCTGCACCACCCAATAACCAAACCTGCATCAATTTTGACCCTGTTTGACTTTTGTTGACCAAGAATCAAAATGGATGTAAACTTGAATGTGAGCTTGTATAAGGCTTTCACAAGCTCATTTGAGCTTATTGAAGCTGATAGATGAGATTTATAAAGCTTTTAAATGAGACTTTAACTTTGGAAATTTCAACAGTGATGCAAATATATGAAAACAGATAAAGACTTGAAATCAATGATTAAAACTTGGTAAAACTGCAAATACAACTTGAGTTTAACATTTGTAAACACAAAATTACAGTTTTGAAATTAAATTAATACATTAAAGATAAAAACGACATAGGGAAATTTAAAACTAATAATCTACTACTCTTTGCTTGCTTCTCTTGCTATCTTTTATAACCCAATGTCTTTTTCTCTCACTTCTGAACATTTCCCAACAATCCTAGCCATTGGATGGCTTGAAATTGATCATAACCGTTTAAATTGGATTTTGGCGCCATTTTTGCTTTTGTCCATGTGGGGTTGAGTGAAAGGCTAGGGAAGCTTTAAATGAAGTTTGGAGGTATGCTAAGGTGGAGGGGACATGGGAGAGTGGGATTGAGGAGGGGGGATGGGGTGTAGCTAAGTTTCAGGGAAGCAGTTGAGAGGAGACTTTTTTGGCGGGTGATGGTTTTTGACCAGAATTGACCAGGCAAGTGGTAATAATGGAAGGGGTTCATAATTCAAAATGACAAGGGGGTCAAAGGTGAGCAAGGGTCCAAAAATGAGTTAAATGGTTTAAAACTTCAAGGACTAAAGGTGTAAATCCTGAAAATGTAGGGACCTAAGCTGCCAACATCTCAAAGTTGATCCAAGGGCTGAATTTGACAAGTATCAATAGTACAAGGACCAATGTTGCCATTTTGCAATTTTCCAGGGGCCATTTCTGCCAATTTTGAAACTTGAAGGACCATTTTTGTAATTTTCTCAAACTTTTGATATTTTTCACCAAAGGACTAAATTTGATAACTTTTGATTTTAAAAGGACCTTTGGTGACTTTACTTTTGAAATTATGTGCTCAGGGACTGTTTTTGACAACTTTTGAAACTTGGGGGACTAAAACTGCAATTTTTGCAAATTTGATATGTTTTTCATCCGATTTTGATATTTTTGCATTTAAAACACATAAAACACTGATTTGTGATATTTTGATCATTTTGATGTGTTTCTGAGTGTTTTCAGATGATTTTGCAGTTTATTTTGTACAAAAATGATGAGTATTTACACACTCATCAATCCCCCACACTGAGATATTGCTAGTCCCTAGCAATGATTTGAGAAAACATAATGGATTTTAAACTCTTTACCAAAAGCCATCACTTCTGGAGTAGCCAAATGTTTCAGTTCAAGTAAGAACCATGGTACACCGATAACCATGTGATTTTGAGCAAACCACCAGCTTTCAACGGATTTGATTTTGTCTTTACCAGAAGCCGTACCCTTCTGGACTAGCCAACTCTTAGATAAATTATCAATATTATCTTTGGTGAGCTGAATACCAATTATGGATTTTCCACTGCCTTTACCACAAGCCATAATCTTGCGGGCTAGCCAACTCTTCACTTTTAGGATATGGTGAGTTGAGAACCATACAATTTTGGGCAAATTGCAAGCCATATAAACGGATTTGATATATCTTTACCAAGAGCCGTTTGCTCCTGGATTAGCCAATCCTTTTGTCTTACAGACATGGCGGACTGATAACCAAATGAGAAAGTGTAGAACACTTACTCCAAAAATATTTTGGCCAAAAACGGGGGAATTAGTATAATTATATGATAAAATTCGTGAGAATTCCCCCCCACACTTAGAAATGAATATTGCCCTCAATATTCAAAGTACCGGCGGTTATGCCGAAACAAAGAACGTAAAAGGAAAATACTACGGCCATTATTTAGAAAGAAGATTTTTTTTTTTTTTTTTTTTTTTTTTTGAAATTGGACATGTGGGCAACCCCCCCACACTAGGGTGGTAGAAAGAGGTGAGAAGACAGAAATATGGGTGAAAACCCATATGGCATGCTACTGTTTTTGATTCCCGAGTCGCTAGCTTGACTCGACCCCGCATTCATTTGTTCATGGGGAAAGTAACGTGGAAAACCAATCTCGATCGGACTTTCGTTCACAATGTTAATGAACATATGAACATCAGAAAGTTCCACACCGACGAGATATAACCGCGGTATTGTTTAATAGTAGACACTATAAGGGATGATACCGGGGTCAAAGATGGTGTCCTCATTCCCGAAAGAGAAAAGGGAAAGAGCAACCACACCATCTGTGAAGAATGGAATAAAGACGTACATGAGAATGCATGTCCATTCCTCAGCAGAGAGAAGCAAATCACCAGTTTTGACATTTTTAGGCTTAAACTTGAAGCTTAGATGGTGATTGTCAAGAAGATGTCCGGGAGGGAGGGTGGGTAATGGTTCTTCAATCAACAGACTTTCCAGAAAAAGTATGTCTCCCTCCGGATCAAGGTAAGTGTTATCAATTCCCGTTGGAATTGACTCATCACTAAGAAATGCATCGACTTCATTCCAAAAGTTGTCATCTTCCTCATCAGGAGTGAGAGAAGGGATGGAAGAGTCGGGAATAAGGCTAGAAGATGATGGATCATTTTTGAGCAATTCATCAATGGGAAGAATGTCTCCCATTGGATCACAAACATCATCATCCAACTCAGATGAAACTGAAGAGAGTTTAGTTTCATCCATAGACTTAACAATCTCGATGCGACAAACTGATGCCGGAGGTGGGACAAGTGGTGTGCTCTTAGAGCTAGCAGTTTCCACCACTTCCGATGAAGTCTCCGATTCTAGATCATCGTCATCATCAAGAACACTCTTGACATCCCTGGTACAGCTTTCAAACCATTTGCTTGAACCAGGGGTAATTTTCAAAGCTTTGAGCTCAGCACGTTTTTGGTGAACACTCTTAACCGTGAAATTTGAGAGTGTTGCATTGATTCTTTCAGATTTTTGATCAATTGTGGCAACACTCTTTTTGTATAGAGGTTTGGAGTCTTGGTTAATATTTAACGTGAGCTCTTCGTTGTCAACCCGTATGGTCAACTCTTCAGCAAACACATCAATCAGAGCACGACTCGTTTTCAAGAAAGCTCTCCCTAAGATGAGGGGAACTCTAGGATCTGCATCGAAGTCTACTACAACAAAGTCAGCATGAAAGTGAAACTTTCCCACTTTCATCACGACATCCTCGGCTATCCCAAGTGGACGAGTTACGGTACGATCCGCTAGCTCGAGTGTCATACGAGTGGATGAAAGTTCAGGAAGAGACAGTTTCTTCCACACTAAGAGTGGCATGAGGTTAATGCTAGCGCCAAGATCGGCCAAGGCGGAGCATTGAAACATCCCCAAGAAATCACACGGGATTAAGAACCGGCCAGGGTCTTCAAGCTTTTCGGGAAGCTTATTAAGAATGGCTGCTGAGCATTGCTCATTTAGAGGGGTTTTTGCCATCTCTGATAGTTTATCTTTGTTGGTGAGTAAGCCTTTAAGCGTGGATGCAAATTTAGGCATTAGAACGAGAGCATCAACGAAGCTTATATCAAAATGAAGCTCATTGAAGATTTGGAAAAATTTTTCCATTTGCTCTTTGTTTTTGTCTTTGAGCTTCTCATCATTCATTCTTGATGGGTAAGGAAGCTGACTAGACTTTTGAGCCGGGATGGAAGTGATTTCTGGCTCAGGATTTTTCCTCAGAACATCGGGTTCCGGACTTAAGGCTTGGACTACCGAAGGTGGGACGTGTGCGGTACTTCGTGGGCTTGAATAATGCACCTTGTCCGTTGTCTCCTTGGTAACTTGACTAAATGCCACAGGAGGAGGGGGCATAGGAGTCGTAGGTCCATTGTGCGTCTTACCACTACGAGTGGTGACGGCTTTCAACTCGGCATTTGGATTGGGAATAGTATTGCCTGGGAGTCCTCCAGAAGATGATGAAGCTTTGTTCATATTCATGTTCATGAAACTGCTCATCATATTCTTTAACTCATTTGTCTGCCGAGACATTGTGGTATCAATTTCCCTTTTAAGCTCAACTCTCATGTTATTGATCTGAGTTTGCATAGAACGCATGTTTGACTCAGTCATTTTCATGAAGTCATTTGGCATGGGAGCTTGAGGAGGTGGTTGATAACTTTGATGATTAGGAGCTTGATATGGTTGAGGTTGGTTGAAATTGTTCCGGTTTTGATTGAAATTTTGAGAGTTATTGAAATTTTGTCCTTGATTCGGAACAAAGCGATTCTGATTGCCATGGTTTTGCACGGGAGGAAAACCAGGTGGTGTCATACCGCTAGGTGCACGGTAGTGAGGATCAGCCTGTGGTCGGTATTGATTGTGGTTTACCGAAGCTACGGGAGCTTGGTAAAAGGAAGCATCGGTTGCTTGACAATCATAATACGCATGTGGACCACTACAAGTTTCACACACCTTGTTTACGGCTTTGACTGGTTCGGGCTTATGAATTTCGCTTTTGATTTCCTTTACCTCTTTTATCATACAATGGATGATGTCCGTTAGAGCGGCTAACGGAGCGGCTAACTCGGAAGAGTTACCGGATGAAGAAGCAGGAGTGTTCGGAACATTGACTTTGTTGCGAGAAATAGGAACTTTTGATTTTTGCTCGCAAATCTCAATCACATCTTTAGGTTTACGATTCAAGATATTGCCGCCTGCGGCTGCATTCAAGGAATCTTGATCGTTTCCGTTCAACCCATTGTAAAAGATATTTACTTGTTGAAGCTCCGTGAATTCATGATGGGGGCATTTCCTGAGGAGATCTTTGAATCTCTCCCATGCCTCTCCAAAATTTTCATCGAAATTTTGACGAAATCCAGAAATTTCATTTTTAAGATTAGTCGTCTTTGATGGAGGAAAGAAGTAATTCACAAACTTTTGAACAAGATCCTCCCAAGTTTCGATAGATCGAGGGGGTTCTTTTTCCAGCCAAATCCGGGCTGTCCCCTCAAGTGAGAATGGGAAAAGCATCAACTTGATGACTTTTTGAGGTACATCCTTGAAATTGATAGTTGAAGTCAACTTGTTGAACCAACGGATGTGAGCATACGGGTCGTCTCGATCAGACCCGCGAAATTGATTTGTAGACACAAGTTGGATCAAATGTGTCTTCAATTCGAAGTGATCAGAATTGATAACGGGTAAAACGATGGCATCTCCATAACCCTCGGTGGGTGCCTGGAGCATTTCCGCCATAGTACGTTCGTCTGCCATGGTGTTGTTAGAAATAGTACGAATCTCGGGTTCGACTATTTGGGCAGCACGCCTACGAGAACGTCTTCTAGGAATTTCTGCTAGATCACGCAAAGGACTCAGTGATCTAGAAGAACGAGTGCGCATGCACTAGAGTTAACTCTAAGGACTCTCAGAGTTAAGGAGAGAAATGGAATTATGAAGATATTTCAGATGAGAATGAGAATTATGAAGACGTTTTATAAAAATTGAGGTGAGAAGAATCTTTTGGGTTTTCTGGTTCTGAAACGTCGATATCACAACAAAATCAATTAACACAAAATCGAGGCAAAACAACAGTGAACTTAACCAATAATCCAAAATGAATGGCTTCTTTGAAAAAGGTACACCAATCACAAGGACACAAAGGCAAGTTTTATATCTTTAGTTCGAGAACTTATTATGGTCGCACCCCCAGTTAGGTAGTGCACTGCCTTGGTTTGCGGTGGTAATCTTTTAAGTTGTTATTATTAAAGAAAACGACGAATCTTTTTGTATTTTTATTATTTGATACATATATATAAACAAAAGGAAAAATATTTTTGTGTTTTATACGTTTTTGCTTGTTTTTGGGTTTTTGGATTTTTTTATGAGAAAATATGGATATATATATATAGATAGATATGGATGATATGAACAAATGAGTGAGTATTCAAACAACTAATCTGCTAGACGTAGACAAATAGCACAGCTCCCCGGCAGCGGCGCCAAAATTTGATCGCGCAAAACCGTCAAGTTTTCTCACGCAAGCAAGAAACTTAAAACAGCTTAAGCACGAAATCAATGAAGATCAGAGGAGTATAGTGTTTCCCCGGGTCGTTATGTCCCAGCGAGTTGTGCAATGAATTATCAAACGTTTAGTGATCGGGAAATTTGAATGGGAAAAGGATTGTGATGTGATATTAACTACGGAAAAAGCCAACAAATTAAAAACGGCTTAAATGCAAATTAAAGAAAGTTAAAAAGATAAAATCTATTAAATAAACGCTATCACTATTTTTACAATGATGTTTTTGTTTTTATGTTTTTATAAAACTGAAATAAAAATCTACGCGACGTACAAATTAAAAAGTGAAACTAAAGCAATATTAACCCTAAAATTATGAAAATGATATTTTTACAAACCTAATAATAAAAGAAACTTTTTAGAAAAAGAAAATTATTTTTATAACTATTTATCTAAATATTATTAATTAAAAACTATTTTTAACTATTAAATAATTACCTAAAATACAAGAAATTAGGAAATAAAGCTAGAAAAATAAAATTATGAAATGGAAAAGTCTAAAATATCAAACTAGAATTTTCAAAACTATTTTTGTATTTTTCTGATTATTTTTCTATTTTTTATGAATTTTAAACTATTTAAAACTAAATAAATTGCTAAAAATGACAAAATAAACTAGGAAAAATATGGAAAATTACTTTTTTTACTTTTTATATTTATCTAAACCTAATAAAATTGAAAAATTATTTTTTTGAACTTTTTCTTAATTTTTTGTATTAAAAGCTAATTAAAAATGATTAAAAACTAATTTAAATTGAGAAAAATAGCAAAACTACTTAGAAAAATCTGAAAATTTCAGGAAAAGTCTAAAATAATATTAGGAAGCTAGGAAAATTAGAAAAACAGGTGCTTGTGTGTGGAATTAATGAACTGCTGACCAAGTGCTTAATGGAATAAGCACTTGAATAAGCAAATGGGATTCAAAGGGTACCAAACTGATAAAGAAGCTCAAATAAGCTAAATGTACCCTAATGCAACTAAAAACAACAAGTTATAACCACTGGATTGCAAGTCTAACAGATTTGATGATTTGAATATTTGAGCTAAAATCAGTTCTGAGTACCAACTATAAGCACAAGCACAAGCTTATAAATAAGCTCAAACTGAATACCACAACTAGGAACCTAGACTAGACCTGGGTGAGACCAAGTGTACCAAAAATCAGGCCATATGGAGCTATGATAAGCTCTGTACTAGCTATGCAAAACCTGCACAAGCCCTGTGCAGTTAACAGTGGCCTGCACAGGGCACTTAACACCCAAAAGAAAAGCTTTTTTAGAGCTTAAAAAAAAATTGTAAAATTCCACTAAAATGGTGACAAGAAAGAATACCAACTGAAGTTTTGAGAACAACTAATTTCACTGAATAAGACTGAAAATTGAGCTCATGAAAATTCTTTGTAGCTTGGCTCAAAACAGACTTTCTGTTTTTGACTTTTTTATGATATTGAAGAACTTTGACTTAGATGAACTTTGATTCCATTTTTACCACTGAGATTGATGTTATGTGATGTAAAGAGTATACTGAAAGCAGTGTTAATGATCTTTGAACACAAAATGAGATTTTGCAAATCTGATTCCACAACAGTAAGCAGTTAAGACAGATTTAGTTCAATTTTGACTTTGGTTGTTTGAACATGCAATTTAAAGACAGAGTTAAGTTCAATTGGGGTAACAAAGCATGACCCAACAGATTTCAATTACTGCAAAAGTCTTTAAGGCAGATAAAACTACAGAACCAAACACTCCTATATCAACAGATTATGACTCAAACATGATCCAAACAATGATCCAACTAACAACAATGATCAAACTAAGCTAATGTAACCTAAATACAACTATTAGAACAGATAGGAACCAGTTTTAACTACAATTACTGAGTATGCATAAAAACTTGAAAATGACTTACAAAAGTCCAAAGCTGCTATAGCTTGAAACCCAATGAACCAAGAACCACTACCTATCAATTCCAACCCAACTAACTGCTTTTCAACCCAAATCCATGCCTGCACCACCCAATAACCAAACCTGCATCAATTTTGACCCTGTTTGACTTTTGTTGACCAAGAATCAAAATGGATGTAAACTTGAATGTGAGCTTGTATAAGGCTTTCACAAGCTCATTTGAGCTTATTGAAGCTGATAGATGAGATTTATAAAGCTTTTAAATGAGACTTTAACTTTGGAAATTTCAACAGTGATGCAAATATATGAAAACAGATAAAGACTTGAAATCAATGATTAAAACTTGGTAAAACTGCAAATACAACTTGAGTTTAACATTTGTAAACACAAAATTACAGTTTTGAAATTAAATTAATACATTAAAGATAAAAACGACATAGGGAAATTTAAAACTAATAATCTACTACTCTTTGCTTGCTTCTCTTGCTATCTTTTATAACCCAATGTCTTTTTCTCTCACTTCTGAACATTTCCCAACAATCCTAGCCATTGGATGGCTTGAAATTGATCATAACCGTTTAAATTGGATTTTGGCGCCATTTTTGCTTTTGTCCATGTGGGGTTGAGTGAAAGGCTAGGGAAGCTTTAAATGAAGTTTGGAGGTATGCTAAGGTGGAGGGGACATGGGAGAGTGGGATTGAGGAGGGGGGATGGGGTGTAGCTAAGTTTCAGGGAAGCAGTTGAGAGGAGACTTTTTTGGCGGGTGATGGTTTTTGACCAGAATTGACCAGGCAAGTGGTAATAATGGAAGGGGTTCATAATTCAAAATGACAAGGGGGTCAAAGGTGAGCAAGGGTCCAAAAATGAGTTAAATGGTTTAAAACTTCAAGGACTAAAGGTGTAAATCCTGAAAATGTAGGGACCTAAGCTGCCAACATCTCAAAGTTGATCCAAGGGCTGAATTTGACAAGTATCAATAGTACAAGGACCAATGTTGCCATTTTGCAATTTTCCAGGGGCCATTTCTGCCAATTTTGAAACTTGAAGGACCATTTTTGTAATTTTCTCAAACTTTTGATATTTTTCACCAAAGGACTAAATTTGATAACTTTTGATTTTAAAAGGACCTTTGGTGACTTTACTTTTGAAATTATGTGCTCAGGGACTGTTTTTGACAACTTTTGAAACTTGGGGGACTAAAACTGCAATTTTTGCAAATTTGATATGTTTTTCATCTGATTTTGATATTTTTGCATTTAAAACACATAAAACACTGATTTGTGATATTTTGATCATTTTGATGTGTTTCTGAGTGTTTTCAGATGATTTTGCAGTTTATTTTGTACAAAAATGATGAGTATTTACACACTCATCAAATGTCGTTTGTATATTTTTCATAGTATGTTGTTTACGATGTTATGAATATAAATGGTAGGTTTTATGTTGTTCAATGATTTTTATTAGTATTATGTTTATAGTCGTACAAGGGTCAATGTAGGTTTGATAATTTTAGTCTACGTACGTTTGATGTTGTTGAATCATTTTTATGAGTATTATGTGTATGTGAGTGATGCTTTGTTTTTCGATGTGGATTGTAGACGAAATCAGATTTTGAATGTTATAACTCGTGACCAATGGGTTGAACAGTGTCGGTCGTCCTTAGGGCGATAAAGGTTAGTGAAATGAACGCAAAGGTTAGGAAAGAAGTTTGGAATATAAATTTCTTTGTTGTACGTTATTTGATTTGTGTTATTGTAGTCATAACTTCCCGAGTTTGTTATTGGAATTCTGTGAAAGCATAAATAGGGTAATTCTTTCATCATTAAAATCATAGCAACATAGCATAAGCTTGAGGGCGTTTATTTTTGTTTTTGTAGTGTCTGAATGCAATATGGGTGGGCCCAATAATATTTAATTGTGTTTCTTTTCCCATAGTGAGTCTGTATCACCATGGAATCAAAAGTAAAGTGCTCATCAACCAGACGAAATAAGAGAATGGACCCACCATATTTTAGAAGGGACTTAATTCAAAAGAAAAAAGAAACAAAGCCTTAGTCTTACATAAGATGTTTGCACCACATAAGTTATCTATGCCTTAGATACGTGAAGTCTACAAAAGACCTGCGCACACTAACAAACTACAGATATGTGTGAAATGCAGTATGTTAGTCTACTTGAAGGCTGTTTCTAGTTGTTTACATACATAGATGGTATACTTAACTTAGCATATTACATCAAGACAATGCTTGTCTATTCACATTCGCCAAAGTACATCGCAAAATCTAATTGTCTTTCTATGTTTCAGATATCAAAAGTTGCAGCTGTCGTCTTTACTTTCATATCTGCTTTGCGCTTTCGTTGGGTAATGCTTTTGCAGGTTGCATCTGTGAACTTTTCGACTGGGCTGCAAACGTAAAGCAAACAAAACAAATGATGAGCTAAGTTTATTACTAATTTGGGTTTCAAATGTTTGTATAATCAGTAAACTATAAATGTTGTGATTTTTTGGCTATCAGTTTATTGTTTGTGGGCAATGTTAGGTGAATATGAGAGGTTTAGAACCCTTTGCAGTGTTTGAAAAAGGCTCTTTCCTATTCAGCTTGTGTTAATTCCCTGCACCTTTATTTTCATCCATGGAAAACTAATGCATGTGATTATTTTTTGTTTGTTGGTATGCCTATATAACAGACTGCTTGCTTTCAATTTTCTCCATATTTGCAGCTGCAATCTAACTTCTAAAAACAACATAGCAGAATGGTAAGACTTCCTAAATGTGATGAGCTCAAAACTGAGGCAAATTCCTCTAGTTGGACAGATATGATGGTTTTATACTGTCTTAAATCTGGAAGTGAGGATCTAATGTTAGGTAGCAAATTTACGACATTTGTGGAAAGATGCTTGAGTTGGTTCGCGAAAGAGATGCTTTGATTGATGAGCTAGAGAGTGTCGGCAAAAATTGTGCCTCAGAAAACGGCTGAGTTTCTTAGGACAATTCAAAAAAAAGACAATGAAAAAATGTTGGAGTTGCAGATTATGGCAAGGAAGCTTGAGCTGAGTACGCGTGATAAGGATTTGTTTATTGAGAGACTTACTGGTCTTTTGTCGCTGTAATTGCCAAGGTTTAACGTTGTGGAAATTGTGTCAGTCTAATGAAGTTGGAGTTTATTATGGTTCGCCACCTATTAGTAGTTTGTAGGTCTATGGTCATGTGATGGTGTTTGTATTTATAAATAAGTGGCCTGTAGTATGCAACCTATTTTTATGTAACTTGTTTGTAAGATATTTTGTTGAACAAAAAGGGGTTTTGCATGTAGTAATAATCTTGTGAACTAACCTTTTTGTTTGTTAGAGTCTGCTGTCTCATTTTGAAATAAGGCTCGTGTGACTGACTTATTTTGCGTTGCTTCCTGGGCTTTGTGAACGACCGTTTGTTGTTCCTCTTTTGCTGCAGGTAGGGGTGAGCACAAAAACCGAAAAACCGAATCGAAACCGAAAAAACCGAAAAAGCCGAACTAAAAAAACCGCCCCATTTGACAAACCGATGGCGGTGGTTTTGAATTTTATAAAAACTGAATGTTTGGGGCGGTTTTTTGTTTCATAAGAAAAACCAAACCGAGAAAACCGCCCCGCCCCACCTTTTTATATGTTTTTATATAATTTTATCTATATAAAAGATTTGATATTTAATTTTAAAGATTTAAGTATAAAACTTTATCTATTAAAAAATGTGTTGTTTACTATCTATACATTAAAATTTGTTTTATTTATAGATATTATATATTTGTTTTCAAACAATAGTGTTCTTTGAAAATTTCCCCTACAATTCTCATAAGCGAACGAAAAGTGCAAAGCCACAAAGACGTGCATTTTATATTTTAGATTGATGTTTGTTTGTTTTGTACGTTTTTTCGACGCTTTGGATTGCTAGATAATATGCTATTATTGATATTTGTTTAAATATTTTTGCTTGAAAATTTAGAATTGTAAACTTCATATAAGATTAAAACTTGCTTGTTTTCAAGTAAGAAAAAACCAAATAAAAATCGAAACCGAACCGATTCAATGTCAAAAACCGAAAAATCAAAACCGAAAAAACCGAAACCAACTGGTTTGTAGTTTTCAAAAACCAAAATATACGGTTCGGTTTTTGGTTTTACCCTAAAACCGCCCCACCCCGCCCCATGCTCACCCCTAGCTGTAGGTGTTTTGAGAGTACATATTTTTTATTTAGAGTTAGTTGTTTAAGTCATTGTATGTGTTAAGCATATTTTGAGTAATGTAAATGTTGTCAAAATAAATGTTGTTACCTCGCTCCTGGTCTTGTTGCATAGCTGGTACTACATCTATTTTTTTATCTTGAAAAACAGCGTCAATAATGAATTAAGTCGTCCTGCCAGTTGAATAAAAATGTTGTTGTTCCTGTTTGTTTTTTGCCTGTTGCAATATGAGCATGTAAGAAAACATAAAAGTATTATTGTCACCTGGCTCAACTTACTGCAATTCATTAATCCAAATAAATATATAAAAATAATTGACGAACCCAAAAAACGCCACAATTTTGAATTACCTAATCAGTTGCACGTGTGTGTGGATTATTGTAACGTTATCATCATTACATGCACCACTTAACAATTACCTCATCAGTTGCAAGTTTATGTAGATTAGTGTAACATTATTAGCATTACCTATACCAGTTAATGCATATAGTTGTTTCTATGTCTTACCTCCTGTATAGAGAATCGGCAGCAAAATTAATTGCAAACAACAAATGCATGGTTACGGTCGCAAGACAATTTGCAATAGCAATAAGTAGCCATCATAAAACATTTAGAATGTATACTTTAGCAATTTTATAATGAGCTACCTATTGCTATTGCAAAATGTCAAGACTACACATATACCAGGCTAAGTTGACAGCGTTAACATTAGTGACAGAATAATGCTCCGAACGCGTTGCGCCATGACTTCATTCCGTTGGTAAAGAGTATTAGCAGCAACGATAGCAACGCATATCGATACAACCAATAGTGACCATTTGTGTAGTTGCAATCCAGGTTTGTTGATTGAATGCCACACCAAATAGTCAGCCTCAGTTCTTATCAAATCCGTTCAAACTAATCACGGACATAGGTTGTTCCACATTACACTTTTGTTATAAGGTTTTTTGATTTAGGCTCAGATAGGGTACCAATTTAGAAAAAGGGGATACACCCACCACGGCTGCAACCCTAACTGATTGCCTTGCCAAGACATGGGTAATCTCAACTTTAAACAGACCCGTACAAATTATCAAAGCCTTAGAGTATTATGTTTATATAGTATTATATACCTATATTAAATCGCTACGTCGGTGGTATATATCTATACTAAAGCACCACGTCGGTCACCTATAATAAGTTTATATAACATAATATTATATAGCACATATGCAAACCCAAAACACAGCATCAGAAAACGAACATGTAAATACATAGGCTCAAGTACACAGACACGCCGGCATTATAAAACTTCCGCTATGGCTGCAACCACATTTGTATTGTGATTGCCACGCCAAAATACGTAGTTAATTAAGATATGATGTTCATCATCGTCTTAGTATTTTACGGCAAAGCACGCTTGCAAACATATTATCTAGTTTACGATAACTTAATAGCCAGTTTCACTGCTCCAATGACCTGTAGCTGCTACACTAGTCACACGGACTTTAATAGTGCAACGACCTCGAAATTGTTCCAAAAAAGAATGATTTGAGTTCTTGTTCCACTCAAGGCTATTGGACTATTAAAGCCCATGCAACTAATATTGCAGTGACCGTTATGTGATAGGGTTGCAAATTTTAGAGGCGTCTGTGGAAAACTAGAAGGGGGGGTTGAATAGTTTTGCCGATTTTAAGTTAGTTTCAAAAACTTTAGATTCGATATTATGTAAAATCGTATGGATGAAGAGAAAGTATAGATCTAATGGTAATGCAAGTAAATAAAGTAAAGTAAAGGATAGAAATGACACAACCGATTTATAGTGGTTCGGCTACAAGGACATCTTCCTTGCCCTACTCCACTCCCCGAGTCACCTACTCGAGAGTTCAAGCACTATGTCAACAAACTCCTTCAACTTGGCGGAGAAGCCTTCACAACGTTGCTTACACCTTTTTCCGGTACACAGCTAAATACCGAGTCCGTAACACGGTGGACCAAACCAACACGACTATTACACAAAAACTATGTGAAATATCAAATACAAGATCTTTGCTACAGAAATCTTGTGGAGGAACAAATCAATCAAGGACCCCTTGCTTGGATGACTTGTAGAATGCTCGTGATCTCGCCTTAGAGAAGGGCCTATATGAGAATCACTAAAGAAAGAAAGAAGAACAACTCTCTAGATCAAGTGATCTTTTGTTAGAAGAGAATGAGAGTATATGAGAGAATTAGTAAGAAGAGGGGTAAGTTAGAATGAAGAAATGGCTCTCTATTTATAGGCAAAACTTGCCACTGTTCCCCGGATCCCATGGATCCCTCCCTTAAGGGATCCGTCTAGTGTAAACCTAGGGATCCGTGGGACGCTCCTCTTTGCCCATGAGTTTTTTGGTTATGGGTCATGGGTCACGGGTTGGTCCATGGGTATTTCTTTAGATACAATGTATCTAATGAGTACAATGTATCTAGTCAAGTGGGTATGGGTCAATACCATGGGTTATGGATATGATCCATGGGTTGTGATTTTTAACCATCCTAATAAACTATTACAACAAATGATTTATTACAACAATTTGTATTAAGTGACTATATGTAGATGCTTTACAAAAATAACATGTATCCTTATAATTTTACTTATGATAACATTATATTTGTTATCAACAAAACACAAAGAGATCGCAAAATATTAATAAACGTTTTTACGGTTTATTTGTATTAACAGCGTCTATCAAGAACGCTGACCCTCTTGCATGGCCCATTCTTAACTCTCATACTAACAATCAAAGCAAATAAACAACAAAGCAAACTAAATGCAACAACCCGTAACCAAATAACTCACACCCTGCAAAACAATAGCCGATCTGACGTTCATGCACAAACACAACAAAGAATAATAAGTACTATAGCTCCCAAACAACATCAAACACCTTCGCAGTTACACAGACTGATGAAATGACGTACAACAAACATGCAAAACAAAAGCACAAACACAGAAATCGAACATGCAACAATGAACCAACAATCCAACAAACAGCACACGTACCACAAATTCTGGAGACGGACCAAAGAACACGTACCTTCACACCAAATAAATTTAAACGGCATATATATTGTTTGAAAAAGGCTCAAAAAATTACAGCAGTTTCTGCTCGTAATGGACCAATTTATTTGGCCCTATTTAGCTACCTAATTTTTTATCGCTTAGAACTTTAAAAACCCACCGGTTCTACACCTTGTCAAAACCTTCTTATTATCCATTTAGCAGCGTCACATACATACGTAAATAACATATCATTATGATGCCTTTTAATATATATACATGCTCGGATCTGTGAATATGGAACCGTTATCAGACCCCCGCCATGGCTGCAACCACAATGTGCACGCGGCTGCCTCGCCAAGATACAGGAGTTGATAAATCACGCTTAAGAAAGACGTAAATTGAAGAAACTATCGTCAACACCTTAACGACTCAATTATACATCCATAGCAAGAGCGTTCTTTCGAGGCTGTGAAAACGAAAACCGTAAAAGAGTGGTTAGTTATCTACCAGTTACAAACATAAATCAGAATACCAGATAAAGCATTCATGTCATCAATCTGACCTTGTAAATGAAGCATCCACTCTAACTTACGATGACTATCTAACGACGCACCACCCTCACTACCAACATCGCGTCCAAAAATCCCATCAACAGTAACACTACATCCTTAAACACCTTGCTCAACTGTAACGAAACTACACAAATCCAGCGAACAACTACCTAGGCCGATAACATAGTCACTGGGTTGTAAATTTTGAGAACAACTATCAACAACATCCACCCTCTTGCATGCCTTACTCTTAAGTCTCAAACTAACAATCAAAGCATCTAAACAACAAAACAACCTAAACACAACAATCCCTAACCAAATAACCCACTCAGTGCAAAACAATAGCTAAACTAACGTGCATGCAAAAACATAACAAAGAATAATAGATACTATAGCTCCTAAACAACACCAAACACTTTCTGACTTTCACACACTGATGAAACAACCTACAACAAACATGCAAAAGAAAAAGCCAAACACAAAAATCGAACATGCAACAATGAACGAATGATCCAACAAACAGCCTACCTACCACATGATCTGGAGAAGAACCAAAATACATGCATCTTCACAACAAATAAAATGAAACGACATGTATATTGCTTGAAAAGGGCCCAAAAAAATTATAGCATTGTTTGCTCATACCGGGCCAATCTATTTGGGCCTGTGCAGCTACCCTTTTTTTATCGCTCAAGAAAAAAAAAACCCACCGGTTACACACTTAAATTCATCACTTAATAAAAATATATAAAAGAACGTTTAAAATAATACCACCGACCTAGTGAACACGCCATGGCTGCAAATTTAGCAATTTGCCTTGACAAGATGCGGCTTACCTCAATTGTAACTTTGTTTAAAAGTGCACCCACCAGGGTTGCAAACATAAGTTCATAATGTGATGCCATACCATTAAGCGAGACGATAGCTATACCAAATAAGCGTCATAACATGAAGACCATTACAACAATGAACGAATGATCCAACAAACGGCCTACCTACCACAAAATTGCGAGAAGAACCAAAAGACACGCAACTTCGTAGCAACGAAAATGAAACGACATATATATTGCTTGAAAAAGGCCCAAAAAATTAGAGCATTGTCTGCTGATAACGGGCCAATCTATTTTGGGCTGTGTAGCTACCTTTTTTATCGCTCAAAAACAAAAAAAAAACCCACCGGCTACACACCTAAATCCATCGCTTAATAAAAAAAATAAAAGAACGTTTAAAATAATACCACCGACCCAATGAACACGCCATGGCTGCAAATCCAACAATTTGCCCTGCCAAGATGCGACGTACCTCAATTGTAACTTTGTTTAGAAGCACACTCACCATGGTTGCAAACATAAGTTCAGAATGTGATGCCATACCATTAAACGAGGCGATAGCTATACCAAATAAGCCTCACAACTTGAAGACCATCGCAACTAACTACTGGTGTCTGGTGTAGAAGAAAGGAATCGGACATATAAAGCGTTGTTTGTATACTGGACCCAAGATGGCAACCCAACGGATTCCTCATACACGCCAAAAAAATAAAATGGTGTGGCAGTTATAAAGATAACAAAAGAAACGTTTAAAATAATACAACCAACTTCAGGTTTTACTAACGAAACCCATTCAGGCTCATCATAGCCTTTATAGCATCCATCTAATAGCGTTACATATAGAGTACATATATAGAACAGACCAGGGAAAAGAGGATGCACACATGATGGCTGCTAACCAATAGTTCGCCACACCAACATACGAATCACCTCTAATGACGAAACCCATTTAACAGTACAATTTACAAACAACAAATCCTAAAAGAGGTTGTTCCACATTAAAATTTTGTTATAAGGTTTTTGAATTTAGGCTCAGATAGGGTACCAATTTAGAAAAAGCGGATACACCCACCACGGCTGCAAACCTTACTGATTGCCTTGCCAAAATATGGGTAATCTCAACTTAAACAGACCGTACAAATTCATCACAGCCTTAGAATATTATGTTTATATAGTATTATATACCTATATTAAACCGCTACGTCGGTGGTATATATCTATACTAAAGCACCACGTCGGTCACCTGTAATAAGTTTATATAACATAATGTTATATAGCACATATGCAAACCCAAAACACAACATCAGAAAACGAACAAGCGAATACATAGGCTCAGGTACACAGACACACCAGCATTATAAAACTTCCGCTATGGCTGCAACCACATTTGTTATGTGATTGCCACGCCAAAATACGTAGTTAATTAAGATATGATGTTCATGAGCGCCTTAGTATTTTGCGGCAAAGCACGTTTGCAAACATATTATCTAATTTTACGATAACTTAATAGCCCGTTGCACTGCTCCAACGACCTGTAGCTGCTACACCAGTCACACGGACTTGAATAGTGCAACGACCTCGAAACTATTCCAAAACAGAATGATTTGAGTTCTTGTTCCACTCATGGCCGTTGGACTATTAAAGCCCATGAAACTAATATTGCAGTGACCGTTATATGATAGGGTTGCAAATTTTGGAGGCGTCTATCAAGAACGCTGACCCTCTTGCATGGCCCATTCTTAACTCTCATACTAAAAATCAAAGCAAATAAACAACAAAGCAAACTAAACGCAACAACCCGTAACCAAATAACTCACACACTGCAAAACAATAGCCGAGCTGACGTTCATGCACAAACACAACAAAGAATAATAAATACTGAGAATTTACCCCGCCAAATTGCGAGTTACCTCAATTGTAACTTTGTTTAGAAGCGTATTCATTATCGATGCAAACATGAATTCACAATGTGATGCATACTTTGTTACCCACCATTTTTTTGAAACAGAAATCACAATACAAATATCGTTTTACATAACAACATCGGCATAAATATCAGTTAGACTACAGGCACCAACAGAAGCATACTTTCTAAGCAACCAAAGTAAACAAATGGGCAAAGCCTCCATGGCTGCAAATCCAAGAATTTGCCTCGCCAATATGCGACCTACCTCAACTGTAACTTTGTTAAGAAGCGCACCCACCATGGTTGCAAACATAAATTAAAAATGCAATGCTATGCGATACCTATACCAAATAAGTGTGATAAATAAGCGATGCTTATATACTGGACCAAGGATGAGAACCCAACATATACCTCATACAAGCCCAACCAATAAAATAGTATGCCGATCATTGAAAAAACCGATTTTTTTTAAAATAGTACCACCGACGTAGCAGTTTAGTATATATACAAACATGAATCAGATAACAAATATTTTTTTGGAAAACAACATCATCATAAATATCAATTAGACTACAAGCAGCAAATGAAGTCTGCCTCATGAGGAACCAAAGTAAACAAAAGGGTGAACCTACCGTGGCTGCAAATCCAACAATTTGCCATGCCAAGATGCTGCTAACCTCAATTGTAACTTTGTTTAGAAGCGTATTCACCATCGTTGCAAACATAAACTCATAATGTAAATATCAATTAGACTACAGGCACCAACAGAAGCATACTTTCTAAACAACCAAAGTAAACAAATGGGCGAACCCGCCATGGCTGCAAATCCAAGAATTTGCCCCGCCAAGATGCGACTTAATTCAATTGTAACTTTGTTAAGAAGCGCACATAGCAGTGCTATGAGATAACTATACCAAATAACTGTGATAAATAAATTGATGGTAACAACCACAATAACAACAACTAATTTCACAAAAACCCTAAAAATTAAATCCAAACCCTAACTCGCAGATGAACAAAAATTTACAAATTCAAGCTCATCACAACCAACAAATCAATAAGCTAAACAATTAATAGCTCAAGATCCGATTATACCAGTATTGGGAAGAAACTGATGTGTAGAAAAGTGTAGAAGAAAGGACTCGGTGAAGTTCATATATAAGCAAAGCGATGCTTGCATACTGGACTGAGAATGAGAACCCAACATATACCTCAGAAGCCCAAGTCTCAGAAGCCCAACAAATAAAATTGCATGTCGACCATTAAAAAAAGAAAAAAATGTTTAAAATAGTACCACCGATGCAGAGGTTTAATATAGATATATAATGAAAACCCTCTTATGACTGTTGAGCCTTTGATAAAATGACACATCAGCCTAAAATGAGCTATGAGAAGATGATACCTCAGCCTAAAATCTTTCCCAAAACATGTCACGTATGAGCCAACAGTTCAACACTGTTAAGTTTTTAACTCTTGAGGGTAATCACTCTACTTATGTACTCTCAACTCTCATTTAGAAATCAAAAACCACACTCACTATCCTTTCATATATCTCTCTCTTTCTATATTCCTTTTTCATATCTCTACACGCTTGTCATTTTCAGACGGCATCATTTTCCGTCAACGGTAACCACATCTTTCTATTCCTTACTTATCTTTTATTACATTTTTTCATGTGCCTAAACTTAGTTGTACATGATTTGTATACATTATGGTTTCTGTTAGTGCAAATATTACGATTTAATCTATACAGTCTCGTTTGTTTTGTTGATGACAAACATTTAACTTGTAATACATAACGAAAAATGTATAAGTTACTTGTAATTATATTTTGTCTCAACATACTTTCAACACCTCTCGACGACTCAAGTCCTTGTATGCTACAACATAGGTTCGTACATGTTTGTTATGTTGCGTTATGATCAAACCCCTAACAAACCATTAAACATGTTTAGTTAAATAGTTTATAAAACACTTCAGTAATTTTGGTTACTTACATTTTATAAAATACATAAACATAAGTAAATGTGTTGGGTAAAACCCATGACCCATGACCCAAGACCCATAACCCAATGTCTTGATACATTGTACCTTGGTGGGCACTCAAGTCCATGACCCATGATCCATGACCCATAACCCATGTGTAAAGAGGAGCGTCCCACGGATCCCTCTAATTTCCCACAGTTCCCTTGGAATTACAAGGGCCGGATCCCTCCAGAAGGGATCCTTGGGACAGAAACATAGTTTGGTCTTTTTGTCTATAAATAGCAAGCCACTTCTCACTATATTTTTACACCTTCACATATAGTTTCTCTCCACTATTTCTAGCATATTTAGATCATTAGGAAACATGTAAACCACCATCATCTCATATGATTATAATGCTTCTAACTTTCATTTGTTGTAAGCATACTCCCGAAGTGATCCTCTAAAGCAAGCCTAGAGATCTTGCATCCTTACCTACTGAAGTGATCACCTATCACAAGCATACAAGCACATGAAGATCTTATACAAAAAGCTTGGGAAACTTGTCATCTTCATTCATAGAAGACTAACTACATCATGCTTTGTGTTCTTGATGTTAGTTTAGGATTTCATATCCATTAGACACATTGTCTTGGATATTGTCTAGTATCATATTCTTGTATTTATAACTAGATTAGATGGTTTATGTGTTTGTGCCATAAAACACAAGGTTTGTTATGTTGGGCCACAAAACATAACGAGTGTCATAGATGTGTCGTGTTGGTCGGGTAATGGTTCCTCCTTTGTAATGGAACCCGGTATCTAGCCTTGTACCGGATAAAGTGTATGCGACGTTGTGATAGGTTTGGTTCTACCTCGTGGAAGGGCTCGGTATCTAGCCTTGTATCGGATAAAGTGTAGGCGACGTTGTGATAGGTTTGGTTCTACCTCGTGGAAGGACTCAATATCTAGCCTTGTACCGGATAAAGTGTAGGCGACGTTGTGATAGGTTTGGTTCTACCTCGTGGAAGAACTCGGTGTTTAGCTTAGTATCGGAAAAAGTGTAAGCAACGTTGTGTAAGTTTTTCTCCGCCAAGAATGGAGTTTGTTGATCTAGTGAAGTAACTCTCGAGTTGGATACTCGGGGAGTGGAGTAGGGCGAAGAGGAGATTCGTGACCGAACCACTATCACTAGTACAAAAACGGGATTTGGTCACACATGGTCGAAATGGAACGGCCACACATTCGCATATTTGTGTGGCTGAAGATACGAAAATTGACAACATTTACTAATTAGTCACACATGAAAATTTTGATTGTGTGACCATTAGAACTGTATTGCCACACAATTGAACATTGTGTGGCTAAAGGTATCTGGTGATTTTGTTTCAGATCATTTAGCCACATATGAATTTGGAATGCTTGACAAATACAAGTAACCTTGATGCGTTAGTCACATGAAGTAATTTTTTGTGTGTCTAAATCATAGAGTCAAGGTTTGTCACACATTATTTAAGGGTGACTAATATGTTTTGCCAACTCTTTAGCCACATCTGAAATTGGAACGAGTGACAAATGAAAAGTAAGGTTGAAGCATTAGTCATGATATACATATAAACAATGACAAATATATGTCACACACTTGAACACTGTGACCAAAAGCCATATATGGTCACACTAAATGTTTTGTCACACATTCGTTAAGTGTAGCCAAAATCCAGTACATATGTTCACGTAAGTTAATATGTGTGTTTAAAGTTTAGTTTGTGTTAGCTTGCCAAAAGCTAATCTATAAAGTCACATTTACTACTAACACTGTGACCAAATGCCATATATGGTCACACTAAACGTTTTGTCACACATATTATTTAAGTGTAGCCAAAATCCAGTACATATGGTCACGTAACTTAATATGTGGCCATTGGATGATCAATAGTCACTTAAAATACACGTTTCTTCACTTTAAACACCATATGGTCACACTTATTAACACTTTTAGCCACTTTATGGTTAATTGTATGTGACTAAATACACAAAACAAACATGCTTTGTGTGACTAAATGTTAGGAAAGGCCACACAAACATAAAATTCATGTGGCCATTGGATGATCAATAGTCACACAAAATGCACGTTTCTTCACTTGAAACACCATATGGTCACACTTATTAACACTTTTAGCCACTTTATGATTAATTGTATGTGACTAAATACCCAAAACAAACATGCTTTGTATGACTAAATGTTACAAAAGGCCACACAAACATAAAATTCATGTGGCCATTGGATGATCAATAGTCACACAAAATACACGTTTCTTCACTTGAAACACCATATGGTCACACTTATTAACACTTTTAGCCACTTTATGATTAATTGTATGTGACTAAATACCCAAAACAAACATTCTTTGTGTGACTAAATGTTAGAAAAGGCCACACAAACATAAATTTAATGTGGCCATTGGATGATCAATAGTCACACAAAATACACATTTCTTCACTTGAAACACCATATGGTCACACTTATTAACACTTTTGGCCACTTTATGATTAATTGTATGTGACTAAATACACAAAACAAACATGCTTTGTGTGACTAAATGTTAGAAAAGGCCACACAAACATAAAATTCAAGTGACCATTGGATGATCAATAGTCACACAAAAGACATATTTCTTCACCTTAAACACCATATGGTCACACTTATTAACACTTTTGGCCACTTTATGCTTAATTGTATGTGACTAAATACCCACAAGAAATATGCTTTGTGTGACTAAATGTTAGAAATGGCCACACAAAAATAAATTTGATGTGGCCATTGGATTATCAATAGTCACACAAAAAACTATTCTGTTTTTCATAAATAGAACTAACTACGAATACTAAACAGACTTAACTTAGGTCTGCCAGACTTAACTTTGTACTGGCAGCCTTAACTACTAAAACTAACCTACCAGACTTAACTTTGTACTGGCAGCTTTAACCACTAAAGTTTTCTGTTTATAAGCAGACCACAACACAAACTATATATATATTTTTTGGTGCAAAGATGAACTTGTATTAATTAAGGAAACTTTGTACAATGAAAAAAGCAACACACACTGATATGGACAAGTCCCATATCAAGTTGCATACAAGGCAACTCTATTCAATATCTGATATAACTGTTCTTATAAGTCTGATAACAAAAACAAACTGCCCATATCATACAACCATGGACAGATGACAACTAGCCCAAAACCATCACAAAGAACACCTTTTAATGCACCACTAGGAACCATACACTTCCAGATAGGGGCTATACCAAGTAGTTTACATTCCATCTCATGAATGGCTTCAACTACTTGGGAACACACACCCTAAATGAAGCCAACCAAATCCTACACAATCTAAGAATACACATGTCTACCAATAACAACTGATAACGCCTGGAATTACGTTTTAACACATGCTAAATGCTGGAATTATAACTGGAGTACGGGAAGACACCGAAGCTTGGTCGTCGCTGACAAAGTCAACAAGATTGAATCTGACCATTTTGTTTCGTTCCCACTGACACTCCTCAACAATCTCTCTCCATCTGGCGTTTATGGTAACGTGGTTCTTGCTTCTAGGCCTATCGCTGTGGTGTTCCAGATTCACGTTCACATAAAACTCCATTTCTTCCCGGTATCTCAGCAGTGCGTTATGGTACTTCCACATGTGATTTCGCTTCGTAAACTTATGTGGTATGTTCTGAATTAAAAAGAACAATGTAGTATGCTAAACAAAAGTATGTCCATGTGTTGAAGCATATATTAGTTTTTGCGAAAGCAGATAATGACTGAAATGGTCCGATTTGTATCATTACTTACCAAACGAATCCTGTCTGTGACATATGCAAGGATGGGCGCGTAAAAACAATCCCTTTCACTTTCATGCTCTGTACATTCGTTCCATGCACATATGTGTTTCATACGCTCATCTGCAATTGGAATTTAATAAAAATGGTAAATAATTTAAAAGCTATTATATGGAAAGGTTTATCTTTAAAATAAAATCATAGATTATGTCTACACTTTGATTAACATACCTTCATCTACGGGGTTTCTCATGAATGGTCTTGTACGATTCAGCTCCATACGTTGCACAAGTTCAGAACGCATCATCAATCCATTTTCAGCAAATGGCATCAGGGAAAGAGTATTGTTTAGGAGATTTGTGAAAACAACTCTTGTGCCAGCAAACAGGTTTTAATCGTGAACCAATACATTCCATCTGTGCCCACCAAACTCATGCACGTGTCTGTTTTCCTCCAGTATTTCAATTTGACGGTGAGTGATAGCTGCTACGGGGCACGCCATCAACAAGAACGTCAAATCGGTTATTGTCAGTATTGTCCCAGAAATTGCAAGGAATGACCTAAGTAATAGTTTAGTTTAAAGAAAACATTAGCGAGTTAAACAATTAAAATAATCCCCATTTTCAACAAACTTATACAATGTATTGATTAACATTTTTTTCTTACCAGAGGTTGTGCAGGATATTCATCCAACGTAACCAGGCATCTACGTTGTCTGTAACCTAGAAGAGCCAGATCGTATCCAGGGCATTCATGGTCTGCATCGTTGTACCCTGTTACATAATAACAGTCTTCTTCCTGACGAATTAAATGGAATGTGGCCACACTGATGTATTGGCTGTGATCAATAAAAGCTCGCCACTCGGACCCATGCAAAGTAATGCGACCACGAACCAATTTCCAGTAAACCTTATGTTTGGTTCCCCTATTGTGGATTAGGTATATCCAGCGCTTCTTGGGGTACAGTGTTTCAGTAAACAAAGCAGGAAGCATCTTAAATTTAAAAAGTAAGCACGTATATCAATTTGATGGTTACATTGATAAATTTATAACCTTAAGTAAGTATTTTAAGTACAACTTACCTGCAATGTCCTAATGTTTGTGCGGTTTGCCTCCACCAACAATTGGATGTTCATTCTATTTTAAAATCACAATCGTCTTAATGGTCAATAAGGTTATAACATATGCATAACATTTCCACCAACTAATACAAGTCTTAGAAGATCAATACATCTTTATCATTAAGGTGTCAAACAAAAAATGATTGAAGATGTATTACTACATATTTAACTATGTTTCAAAAATCAATAATCATCACTACAAAAAATCAGGCTTTATAAGACGCCGAGTAGTGTCCTATCAGGTTACTTTATAGGACCTTTAGCATAATAGGACCAATGATATAAGTGTCACATATAAAGGCGTTGTATAAAGTGAAAAAATTATTAGGACACTTACAAGCATCCTGGTTCGCCTCCAAACGGTCAAGTTTAATCACTCAAGCTGACCACTTGTGAATGGTCAACCGTAACAAACTTAAAACAGCCTAGAAGGCAAATGCAATTAAGATCAGAGGAATATAGTGTATTCCTGGGTCGTTAAGTCCCACGGAGGATGAATGGTGTTTAACACAGACAGATGTCGAATAATCACTAAGGATAGTGATCAGTAAGGATTTTGAGTTATTTATACCTAAAGAAAAGTTTTGTAAATTACAGGGGCTTAAATGCAAATTAAAGGAAATTAAAAAGTTAAAATATATTAAATAAACGCTATCACTATTTTTTACAATGATGTTTTTGTGATTTTATAAAATAAAATAACTTAAATAAACTATTTTAACTAAAACGTAAACTTAAATTATCTAAAAACTTGATTTAAAATGAAAACGTACGTTATTTATAAAAATTACGCGAGTGCGCAAGCAAAAACGTAAAATTTATGAAATAAAAGTCCTACAAGTGTAAAAACAATTTTCTTACGTACTATATGACAAAAGAAAATTTTAGA
Source organism: Chrysanthemum seticuspe (assembly GCA_019973895.1). Classification (NCBI taxonomy): domain Eukaryota; kingdom Viridiplantae; phylum Streptophyta; class Magnoliopsida; order Asterales; family Asteraceae; genus Chrysanthemum; species Chrysanthemum seticuspe. Next base: position 133,872,067 of record BPTQ01000009.1, read on the forward strand.
AAAAAGATTTATATTTTTTAGACTTTTATATTTTTTTATTATGAATTAAATAAGATTTTACACTAATTAAATGTTTAAAAATATTAAAACTATTCGGAAAAATCTGAAACTTTTTTATAAAATACTTTATATTAATACAAATCTATGAAAAATACAAAAGATGAAAAAGCTAGTATAAATAAGCTGGAAATAAGCAAATAAGCTCGTATAAGCTTAATGGACAAAGAAGGGTTATATATTAAGTAGTGTAAAGAAAAACAGAAAAAGACCCAAGGGCGAGTGGTAGTGTGTGTGTGTGTGGTGAGCTGGGTGGCCAGGGTTCGAATCCCAACAACTCTTTTTTGCAACTATTTTATTTTTTTGATTTTTCTTTTACAAACTTATTAAGCACTATAAAATAAGCATTTTATATAACTACAACTTTTTATGAAAACCAATAATAAGCTCAGTTTGAGCTTATTTTCTCAACAGTAAGCAAGAAAAAAGAAAATAAGCAAAAGGTTTAAGTAAAATGCTAATAAGCTAATGAATAAGCTAAAGTAAACTGTAAATAAGCTAAGAAAATGTTAATAAGCTACTATAACTACTGAATAAGCAAGATTACTAAGAAATAAGCACTAAATAGCTTCTAAATAAGCATTTAGCTAAACTGGTTTGCACAGTGAACTGTTTGGTTTCTAAATACTTTTAAGCTAAATTTTAAGCACTTAAATAAGCTAAGAAATGAAAGTAAACACTTGGACTAACAAATATACTAGTTAAACTCTCTAAGAAGCTAATTTACACAGATTGGATTATACTAATAAGCTCTTGAGAAGCTATTGAAAAAGCTGGTATACACTGAATGGACAGTGGACTAAATGAAATGGACAAATTAAAAAGCTAATGGCAGGCTAATTAAATAAGCTAAGAATGGAAAATAAGCACTTTTAACCTTAAGTTAGCTAGGTGGGCTTTTAAGAAAAACAAAATTCACAAGCTGAAACTCATTAATAAGCTCTATGAGAGCTTAAGAAATAAGCTATCTCAACTGTGAACAGGGGAGATTTTTGAAAAAGGGTCTAAAGTAAGACTGAAAATAAGCAGTTAATAAGCTAGTTAAAAGTAAACTTATATTTTTCTAATTTATTTTAGCAGCTAAATTTTAATATCCCAAAAGGATTTAAGCTAAAACTTTGTAATAAATACACACTAAAATTATTTATTTTATTCAAAATCGACCAAATTGAAATTTTGACTTTCAATTTACACTAAGACTTTGACTTAAATGAACTTTGGATTGATTCTAATCACTGATTGTGATGTATTAAGGTGAACTAAGACTGATTTGAGCAATATTAACAACTTATGAACACAAAATCATGATCAAGGATCATGAAAATCCAACAGTTAATGAACTAGATGTGCTCAAATGTTATTTTGACTTTTTCTAAAACAAGGACTATGTTTTATGGTTGTTTTGAGTTCTTAGGTACTAGCATAGCAGGTAACAACAACAAACAACAACATAAACAACCTTTAACACCCTTAACACAGTGAATCCAAACACCTCTTTAGTAGACTGTTTTGAAGCTTTTCAAAGTTTTCCAATGATTAAGATCATGCAACCAATTAAAAACCTTATACTAACTGTATTTAGACATGATTAAACTAGAATTAACAAGTTTATAACACTTATGCTCAAAATTGCAAATTTTGAAGAAAGGACTTACAAGTTGTGTTAATGCACAAAACAAAGAACTGAGGATCAGTACTACTTCCTATAGCTTTCCATAAAGCTCTAAACCCAAAAGCAATCCAAAATCAGCTCTGCTTCAGTCTTTAATCTTCAATACCATTGATTTTTGAATTTCAAGCTATTTTTGAGTATTTTTGTGATTTTTCTGTTTTTGATTCTAAACTGATTTTTAAAGTCTCTAAAAGCTTTAATAAGCTTTCTAGGAGCTTATGTGATCTATTTCAATCCAAAACAACAACTAACAACAACATTTAATTATCATGAGATTTTAAACTTTGAAAATGCATAAACTGAATTTGGAACTTAAACACTGAAATTACTTATTGCAAAAGTTGTATAATACACTGAACATGAGAAAAACAGTACTTTAAAGCTAAGAAATACACTGCAATTTTAAAATTAAGTTAAACGACATAAACTATATAAAATTATTCAAGATATTGCTTCACATTGCTTCCCATCTCTTCTTTATAGACTTTTGAGGCTCTGTTTATGTCTCTGAATCTTTCCCACCTCAATCTAACCATTGGATTGGTCAAAGTCATCATATACGTCCATTTGTATTTTTGGCGCCAAAATAGTCAAGAGCAGGTTTGGGCAATTAAAGAAACTTGGGAGGTTGTGGAGGTGGAGGGGGAATGTATACAAGTGGAAAAACAGGTGGAAAGGTGGAAAATTGGAGGAAAACTGCTCTGGTTTTGGTATTACAGGCTATGTGAAGACGATGAACAGTACTGGTGGTTTTGGGCGCGCTTTGACTAGTTTTGACCGTGGGATATTATAAAGGGGGTTCACAATTGGGGGGTCAAGGGTATTGACAGGGGTTCTTTTTGAATTGGCAGGGGTTCTAAAATACAAAGGGGGTCCAATTGGCTTGTTTTAATATAAGGACTAAAGATGTAATTCTGCCAAACATGAAGGACCAAACCTGCAATTCTCCAAAAGTTAACAAAAGGACCAAAACTGCCAATCTTCAATAGTACAAGGACCATAATTGATTATTTTCTATTTTTAATAATTCCAAGGACTATTTTTTGTCATTTTCAAAACTTGAGGGACTAAAGTTGTAATTTTGCAATTTTAAATTTCAAGGACTTGTTTTGACAACTTTATGAATCCCTAAGGACTTAAAATGATATTTTTCTTTATTTTGATTTACCAGGGACTGTTTTTGACAACTTTTGAAACTTGGGGGACTAAAACTGCCAATTATGCAAACTTGATACGTTTTTCACCAGATTTTGATATTTTTGCATTTAAAACACATAAAACACTTGTTTGTGATATTTTCATCATTTTGATGCATTTCTGAGTGTTTTCAGATGTTTTTGGCATTATAAACAGTACAAAAATGATTAGTATTTAGACACTCATCTCATCCTAATAAGTGCCAATATTATGAAACAAAAAAAAAAAACTCCCGTAAAGCGTTTTATACGACGCAATTTGTGTTTTAATAGACAAGTTAATAGGATGCTTTAAAGTGTTCTAAGATATTATAACCTTATATTACATATTGAGACGCATTCATGCGTTCTAAAAAAATGGTTTTTTAGAACGAAATTATATCACATATTGAGACGCATTCATGCGTCCTACAAAATATTTTTTTAGGACGAAATTGTGTGATGCATCAACTCTTATTTGAGTGCAAAAAAAAGGTCCTAATACATAAGTGCCTGTTGAGACCATATTTAGTGTCTTGATATACATACATTATAAGACGCTTTCTATTTTTTAAAAAATCTTATTTTCAATATACTTTCATGAACACTTGTAGGTTTTAAGAACAATTCTAACTGAACACTATATAAAACACAACAAATGAGAACCATAACACGTAAAATAACTAAGAAGTTTCATTTAAATAAGCAACATTTTGAGTTGATTAGGCTTTAACATCATCCGAATAGTCTTCCAACTTTCATTACAAGGAAATTGAACAATGAGAACTAAAGTTGAAGTAGATAATCTTGAGTCATTTTGGATCATCTTCACGCATCATCTTGAGGTACCACCTACAATTATGCAACACGCAAACATAAGATATCAATACCTATTTAGTTTTTAGCAGCAACAAATTTCTATTCACTAAAGTAAAAATCCTCACAACTACAAACACATAAAACAAATCGCCCACAACAATTCATTAAATAACCCGCCAGTCTTGTTGCAACCTTAACCTATTAAAATACAAACAACCTACTTTATTACGGAGTATAACCCATTAAAATCCCTCTTGTTTTTTCAGCCACAACCCATTACTCACGTTGAATTCTAATGGTATAAGATGTCACAAAAGTTTAATAAGTTGACATACCGAAACAAAAGGGCAAGGCCATGCGACAGTTGCACCAATAGCATCACTAATTGTGACAAACAATCCATATCGCCTCACCAAGTGTTCATCTCTTTTGATAGGCACTTGAACATTGACCTCGCACCAGTTTGGACCTATCTCTTCACCCCCAACAATCTCATTTGGATCTAAGCTCTTGATCCTTCCTTTCGCTACAATCTCGGTAGAGTTAAAAATACTTTTGAGGTAAACTTCAGCTCCGACCTACAATATGTATCGTTAATAAATGTCATACTGTAATTAGTAAGGGTACATATATCAGTCAAGATAGAGGTTCATTAACTACATTTACACCGAAAGAACCATTTTCACTCGACCCTTGCCTTTGAGAATCTCTCATTTTTAACTGAGAGAGTTCACTGCTAAGCTGGTCACATCTAGACTTATACATGAGCTTATCTCTATGACGTGCAGAGTGACTTGGTACCACACCCCAAACATCAGAAGCACGGACACCTAACCCATACAAGTCTGCTGGTCCATTGTTATCCTTACCCATAACTTTTGAATATACATATTGTGGTCCAGGCTCGTCAGTTGCACCCTCCGGAAGTTGAGAACTCAATTCTTCCATTTGATCCTGTATTAAAGACACTAAATATGTTAATTGTCCTTAAAACTACTACACTTGCAACATCAAACAAATGAATGTGAGGCATGGTACATGTTAGTTATTTTTCAAAGAGGCAAGTATTAGGAAGATAGTACATACAATTGCATTTGCAGCTTCCACATTTTTTGCAATTCCATCAGTAGAGAAGCAAGCACAAAATAATTCCCTTCGTGTTGGTTCACGACCTAATGATTCCTGTTTCACAAAAAAAAATTAGTACATATTAGATTTAAGATAGCACTTGTACAGTTAAATATGATTACCTTAACTTCTTCACGCTTTATAGCATAGTTTTTTTTACCCGTGACTTGAACCATCTTCTTTTTACCCCTGTTTGCCTTATTTTTTTCACTGACTCTCTGTAGTAAGAAAGAAAAAATCATGAACAATCATCTAAACATCGCAGAAATAGAGTTAAGATATGCATAAAGTAGCAATTTATATATGTTAGTTATTGTGTATACAGTTTAGTACTGTCATTATCATAGGTGTTTATAACGACAAGTCAAGAGATCCCCCATTGAAAGCACCAAATATGATCAATGTCACAATAATAAAAGCCTCGAGGTTTTTAAGTTTAATGTATACCTAGCAATATCCATTTTGCAGATAAGTAAATACTATAAAAGAACATTATATGAATACCTTCTGGCAATAAAATGGTTATGGGAACCAACAAAAATTCAGATACACTAAGTTTGGTTTATTAAACTCTTACTACACACACTCACACACACAACAAAAACTGCCCCATTAGTGCCTTTGGCATTCTGAGAACAGTCCCAACAAGCCTTATTCTCAAGCCCCATATAAGCTCATAGAAGCTCCCTATTAGCTTAGATATAGTTTTTTAGATTCCTTGAAGTTTAAACTTCATATGTCTTAGCTTGTTTATGAATTTGGAGTCATTTTGTTGGCTTATTTTTTGCTTAAAAAGTCCCTCATTAGACTGCTTTAGCTGCAGTCCCACAGAAGCAAACAGCCTACTACCCCTACTTGGAGCTTATGTAACAGCTTATTTGCAAAAGCTTTTAGAACCAATTCAAATGAGAACTCAAGACAGCACTATTGACAGCTTATACAATGCCTCAGGAGCTTTTATAAGCTTTTTCTGAGCTTATGAAAAGGCTACAATGGACAGATTACTACTGCTGCACAGGGCACATGTAGCAAAAACCACTGACTTTGAGGTTAATTTTAAGCCAACAAATGGATATGGAAATGTGATTAAACCTACAACAGATAATGTTTGTACCTCAAATTACCTTAAAAAACAATTTAAACTCTATTTCAAAACTATTTGGACCCTCAAAATGATCTGAGATCAGATCTACTCAGAAACTCTTAACACAGAATTTGACTCTTTGAAAACTTGATAGTTTGACTTTGTTGAACTTTGATTGGATCACAATGACTATTAATGATGTTTTAAGCTATGATAACACCTAATTAAGCTAATATAACAACTTATGTAACTACCAGAATGAAAATGCAAACTGTTAAGCTAATGTGACTCGATTGTTCTACCTAGTCGCTGAGATAAGTTTCCTGGATCTACCCTCTCTAATAGTCTTGCTGCTTTTGACCAGAGCTATGGTCATGAGATTGTACTAGCAATGTGTTCAAGCTATTGTCAGAAAAACGGTCTTATAAAGTCGATAGATCATGAAGATAAGTCACGGTTTCAGAAACTGATACAAGGAATGGCAACACATAGCCTCAGGTGCATCGCTTTTGCTCATACACAGATTCCAAAAGATGGTACATACGAAACGTTAAATGAGCAAGGGTTGACATTGTTGGGTATTGTTGGGATCAAGGACCCATGTAGACCAGCAGACGTATTTGCTACTGGTGCAGGTTATGTTAACCCATCAAAGGCAAATGATCCCGGCTTGATCTATGATATCCAGCCTGATGATTACATACTTTACTTGTGTGGTCTCGGATGTGCATTTATAGTGTTGGGTTTTTGGGCTTCCAACTTATGTGCAAAAACTTAAATTTCATTCAGTTATGATATAAGGCCATTAATAAACTAGACTATGCATAGATAGTTATTATAGAGTACTTATTTCTTGTCTTTTCTTTCAGAAAGTCAGAAGTCAACACATATTGCTGATAGTTTTTTACAGCTTCTTACGGGATCTGGTACTTTTTGTTGGTTTTCAAAGGCCATAATGAACAAAAAATCATAGTCACACTCATTGATTATGTTACTTTGAGTCCAATCTTAACTATTCACAATGGTAAACAAGACAAACAGTAGGCAAATAAGCATAATGAACAAAAAATCACAGTCACACTCATTGAACAAAACATCAGTAGCAGTGGTAAACATGACAAACAGTAGGCAAATAAGCATAAGTAGTCATACTAGCCAAAAGATAAAAATGTTCAACTTGCAAACTGTAATTGCAAATGAACTAAACACATTCATTTAGTTAATTAGCATACATTATATACATATATAATATGATACATACTAATATATAGCAAGTGATCGACCATATAAATATGCTAATCAGTTTCACAAGTCACACTTAATATTATGATCAATGGCATAGTCTTATACTCCTAACAAATGCCCTAGTCAGTTAAATAATCATTAAGCAAAACAAGTACTAGTAGGAACACTCGTTAGCAATTTAACATACCTTTGAGTTTTCTTTATTCCAAGTCTTAACAAGTTTCTTCCATTGACCAGGATGCACTCGTTTTGGCTTGAAATTAATTTGTTCACGATAAGACAATGATGGATCATAACAGTCTTTCTTCACTCTGGCCCTCCAGTTCCTAACCTTCTTTCCAAAAGACTTTAAAAGCCAATCATCGCAGCCCATAGGAAGATCAAACTTATCCTACAAAGCAAAATTGATTAATGTAGTTAGATGTGGAAACATATATATTAGATAGTTAAATTTTGAATGTATGCTTAGGATACATTTAAGACGTCGAGCAAAATCATTTTCTTATCACTCTGAACTTTAGGCCATGGTTTGTGAAGCGGACAATATTTTCCACTCCTTGCAAGGGATCCCATGAAATGGGTCAACGTGCTTGTTGTTTTCTTATCAATGGGTTGTCCGTATTCATTGAATGAAACACTAATACGATCATCGCCAGATTTGGTCCAAACTTTTGGCATAAATGTTGGTCCTCTAACTCTTTTGCGTTGAATCACTTGAACTAAAAAAGAAAAGTAGCAATAAATAAATTATCTAATAGAGTCTAAAAAAGAATAGTAGCAATAAATAAATATTCTAATAGAGTAAGAGTATATACTGAAGCATATAAACATGCCATAAAGTTACTACATACCTTCGTCACCATCCGAATGGTTTGACTCCATCTAAAGTACATCTTCAACTTGTTGGCTGTCGTTGTCACTTCTGGTGCGAACTCTCTTATCCTTCCTTGACACCATCGTCTGAGTTCAAGCAAACAAATAAGAACATTATCTCCAGTAAACAAATGAATCACAATTGGTTTATTATTAACCCATCTAGAAATGAAATAAAAATTCAATCATAGTGTTTGAACATAAGAACATTAATTCTTCAAACCATTATAGATTTTCTTATTTCCCTAATTTGATTAATAAGCTTGGAGATATAACCAAAAGTTTAGAGCATCTACTTATCATTTACTCATTTTTATCAATTACTTACAAAAATCGTTGAGAATCAGACATAATCAATCAAAGAACAAACAACTAGGGTTTCAATATTTTGAAAATTATGATAAGCCTAGATCTCTATCAAGTTTAGGATAGTTGGTAAAAGAATGGGAAAGATGACTTTACCTTGTTTTCCTGATAGTAGTTCTGGTACGTGGTTGTAACTGCTTTGAGAAGAAGGAGAAAAGCAGATCCTATAAAATTGGGAGTAGAGTAATGGATTATTTATAGCTTTGGGTTTGGCGGGATGTAGATAAAAATAAAAATCATTGGGGGGAAAAGAGGGAGGGAGTGCGAAATATATTTTGTTACTTTTTAGTTTAATCTACAAACACTTAGTGGGTGTTTGTTTAAGTTTATGTGGCTTACGAGTAGGGGTGTTATTCGGGTTGACCCGGTCGGGTTCAGGTCAATTCAGGGAGTGCGAAATATATTTTGAACCCGACCTTGTTTAGAACTCGGGTCAATTCGGGTTGACCCGATTGACCCGAATATAAGTTTGAACCCGATTGACCTGACCCGAATTGACTCGGGTCGGGTCAACCCGAATAACACCCCTAAGCCGGAAATATTGGGGCTTATGAAATATGAACCGAAATCAAATAAGCTCAGCGCTCACATATAAGCTTAAACAAACACCCCTTTAACTTATGTAAGATGATAATTGGTATATTGATCAAGTTATTAATAATCAAAATTTTATATCATTAAGTCTAAGATTTCTTATGAATAATTTAATATAAACTTCAAGTTACATGTGACGTTTTCTTTATTAGATTTAGGACGTAATTGAGTCAATGACAGTAAAAAAATTTCACATATTGTTTTTTACATGTGACATATATGGTGTTTGACATTTTGGTCAACTAGTCCACGCAAAATTGAGTTTAGATCGTCACACAAATGAAAAATCTAACTCAAATCATGTAAAGATTTTTCATTTGGAAGAGTCTGTGTAGCCAATGTTTGTATTCCCCACACGTAGTACGAAATTGCCAAGCTTGACTTGACTATAGAATTTAAATATCAAAGCTTCAGTTGACTATGAAACTCAATGATCAAAACTTCACTTGAGTTCAGTTGACTATGAAACACAACGTTAGTATTATGGATTTGTTTACATTGGATGAAACATATGTTTACAAGTATTATGGATTTGTTAAATAGCTATTTGAGTTCAGTTGACTAATTAGCTATTTAACAAATAGCTGCTACGTATTCCACAATCCACATATATCCATGATTCTTTTTATTCAAATCATCCTATATTTACATGTCACACAATATTCTAAAGAATCAAATCGCATATATTTCTAATAAAACGGCTGTTACATTATGATCAAAGGATACTATATTCTTTAGGATATGTTAAACATTGCAAAAAAAATACCAAACATGCATTTGTAACCATCAACATATCAGAAACATGCATATCAATCACTTTACATTTGCAGTTCATGCTTAAAAAAAAACCAATGTGTAACATTACCTGATGATGCGGTTGTTGTGTTGAAGAAGATAGACTTGAATATTTTGCTTTGACTATGTGATTAAGTATAGCCGTAATATATCACAGTTCTCAAAACTGCAATGATTACTATTAATTAAGAGAAGGATTTTTTGTTTTATTTTTTTAGCTTGTATTATGGGAGCATTGCATATATACCCACTAAAACTCAAAAAGTTGCATATTTCTCCATAATACAAGTTTTTAATGCATGATGTACAATGCAACTTAAGCATGTTTTGGGTATATATGCAAATATGTAAGTTTTAGTGGAACAATTACGTACCAAAACGGTACATTTGAAAAGTACGCAGCTATTTTATGACCTAAACCCTTGATTAAATACATACAAAATATTTGGTAGAATCACCTTAAAAATTAAGTACCTTAACATACAAATAAATAATATTACATTAACATATGCGATGTCGTAACTTGTATCAATGTGTAACCTAAATCACAACCATATGCGATGCCGTAACTGGTAATTTGAATAACAACGTAATATTGACATAACAATGTATCTCCTTTAAACAATCCCGAACATAAATATAAATTTTAAGACACGTATAAATATACAAGTTACCCATTTAATAAATCAAAGAGTAATCAACACTTTAAAGACAAAGACCTAATACATTATTGTGTAAACCGTGTTAGCCGTAACATTTTTATTAGAAGTGATGGTCATTCACGTTTAGGAACTTTGTAACGTGTGTTAGATATCGTGCTAGAATAGTCGACGAGCTCATGGATTGGGCTAAGCTAAATGGCTAAATGTTATGTTAAGCTAGCCTTGTATAAGTTGTCATCCAATCCAAGTCCAATCCAAGCCCATCCCAAAGCCCATTAGGGCATATGTAAGGAAGTATAAATACCCCTGAAATGGTCATTTGAGGGGTGTGCTTGAGTGTGTGTGTGTGTGTGTTTTCCTTAAGAAATATAACAAGTTCTTGTTTCATCTTTCTCTCTTGTTCATACGCATAACATCTTAAGTCACCAACTTCTTAATCTTTTCTTCTTCATCTTTTACGCATAAAGTGTGTTTGTTTCACGTGCGTTCATCTTGTGTTGAAGGTTGTATACGCGTAAGGTTGATGTAAAAACAAGGTCCTACAAACCGTAACTAGTATTCTCGCAAATAAATACATATGTCGAATACAATATTGGTTAATCGAATATACAATGTAGCTATTGAATTACTGCCAGTGCATCAACGTTTGCAATGTTTTTATACGATGTTTCCCGTCCTTGAATGTCACGTTCACTGTGATGATAAAAAAACCTGTGGAATCCAAGTAACAAAAAAAGTTAAACGTTGCAATAAAGTATATAATTGTAGGTACTTTTTAAATAAGAAACATACTTTTTAATAACATCATATGTTTTTTTTTGGGAGTACACTTGAAAAAAAAGGCCAAGTATGTGAGGTTGGATAATTAATGATTCTTCATGGGGAAGGCAACTCTAGGGTGGCAATCAAATCAAATGGCTTATAAGTCATATACAATTAGTGTTTATCAAATCATAACCAAACACACACACAAAAAAAAGATGACTACACCAATGCCTTTTTGCAATGAGTTAGCTGCTGCTGGTTCTAGTTTGGTTAGGGATATGATGGTTGTCCGGTTTCAGAGGGAGGTTACTGTCACCAGGTTAGATGAAGCAGAATTAATGAAAAAAGCCCAAGATATAAGGGCTCGTGCTGCTGAGAGGGATTGTGTGATTGGAGAGTTGGAGCTTTTGTTTACTTTTGATTCTTGTGTGCAAAGCATTTCACAGTTGAATACTTTGAAAAACGAAGACTTGACAGAAGCTGCAAAAATTTTGGTGAATGTCATGAAGAAGCAGAAGCGAGCAGGGGAGCTTCTGTCATTCATTGAGAAGTTGAAGTCTATGGTGTACTGATCTGGTTTATTTTGGTGTTTGTGAAATATATTTTGGGTTTAAGGTATGTTGTAAATGGGTGGGGTTGTGGGAATATGTTGGCTAAGACTTAGTAATGGTTATGTGTATGGATCTTTTAATATATGCTCTTTTCTATTTATGTTTTAGCAGTAAATGAATTTTAGATTCATGATGTCTAATTAATCTTGTTGGAACATACCTGTGTTTTCATATATGTTGTAGTATGCCAGGTTGGTATGATGGTGTTGTTGTCCAATAAGTGGTTGACTTTAGTGCTAGGTTAATGCAATACCTGTTACAATAAGGTAACTGTTAGTGTATAAGAACCAAAAAAACTCTTAAAGGTTTTATCGATATGATAATTGAAATTATAGTTTCAATGTAAAGGGTCATTCAAATGGTCATTCAACTTAGCACTACCAGTATTAACTTAGCACTACCAGTATTAACTTAGCACTACCAGTACTAACTTAGCACTACCCGTACTAACTTCTGAATCTCTCCACTAAGAGTCGGGATGTTCAAGGACCTAATGGGTGTACACTCCGTACCTCCTGACCCATTACCAGGTGTGAACTAATCCTACAAGTGCACTAAAATTTCCAACAATCCTCCCAAAATTTAGTTCACTTCTTTTGCATGAAAATCAAACATCAAATAAAGCATGTGCATAAACGAAAATATCCTGAGGATTGAATTTCCATCTTAGTACATTACACGTTCAACCAACAAAGTAGAAAAAGCCCATAACGACACATGTATGACTGTTTGAGTTACTGCAACAGTAGTAAGAAACAAAAAATGAATATATGTAATGATACATGGAAACAGAGTGCAGTGTTTGGAGTGAACTAAAAGGACGTATGCAAATAGTAATAAATTTGGCTTTTACTTGCATGCTATTTGTGTTAGATACCTTCCAAGCGAATCAATATGAAATCTGCAAAAACAGTAGTGATTATGTGTATTTTGTTTTCATGCAAATGGTATTCAATGTGTAATTATATGTTATACATGTGCCTATCACTATGCAAAACATATAGCCTTACTTTTTCTATTTAAGAGGGTCTATAACTATGCAAAACATATAGCCTTACTTTTTATAACTTGTAATAAAGAAGGAAGAAAACACAATGTCTAGACGCCCTAAGTGTGATAAGCTTAGAGCAGAAGCCAATTCGAATAACTGGTCTGAGATGCTAGTGTTGTACTGTCGCCAAGCTGCAGGTCAGGACATTCAAATGTCACAACAAATGAATGTCCTATGCGCTAGCTTGGTGAGTGTTACTCGTGAGAGGCTTACTTTTATTCAAGAGTTAGAAACAGTTGGGAACATTTATGCCCAGAAAACTGCAGAATATCTAAGAGAAATTCAGGCAAGAGATGAAGAAAAGCTCATGCAAATGCGCATTTTGGCAGCTGGATTGGAGCTAAATTTTCGCAATCATGATGTGTTCATTCAGAAACTTAAGGGCTTAATGGATTGGTAAGTGTGTTTGCATAGCTGGGGGAAGTTGTTGTTGGTCATGATGTCTTGTTTATGCTGGTCTTTGCATTTGCAGTTATGTACTTGTCTTGAATTTTATTTTAAATGTTTTTGTAATATTTGGTTTTAGCCTTTGGCAGGTGGTTGTAAGATATTTTATCAAATAAAAGCCAGTGTTTGTGTTAACTAATTTTACGATGCTTACCTTTTACTGTGTTTTCATTCCATGATCCAGTCTGAAACAACATCCTCATCACTGGTTCAGGATTAATCTGTTGAAATGCCTCCGTTTATGGAGTCTGTTTACCTGTTGCTGCAATTAAAGCGGATGAGTAAAATTTCCATATACGAATCTAAATTTTCAAAGTAACAAACACTATTTGTTCATCTGTCTAGCAAAATGTGTGCTGCAGACAATTGCACTTACAACGCCTGTTTAGGTGCAATATCTGATTGGACCAAGCATAAAATAATTGCAACTTTGTGGCACTTTCAATCAAAGTATTATTATTCGATGTCAAATTCCAGCCCATTCTACTACGACTATATACACAGATGCTTAACATCTTCGAGCCAATCATGATTCATTGGGACGGGTGTATGATAGGGACATTTACCAACTTCATTAAAGTACAAGGTTGTGATAATATTATGCATATAAAATACAACGGTCACAAACATGCGACGTAATCGTCTATACATTGCTATAAACCAGGTCAAGATATGGGCAATCTCAAGTTTAAAACTACCCGTCATAATTGATCAAAGCGTTGATGGTCATGGTAAGCTTAACATACAGATAATCCATTAGTCACAAAATACATGCTCAGATAGGGTAGCAGTTTGAAAAAATTGGATTGCCCACCATGGCTGCAACCTTAACATGCTGCCAAGCCAATATATGGGCATTATCATTTTGTAAAATACCCGTCAGAATTCATCATAGCCTTGATTTTGTTGGTAAGCTTACACCGTGCTTAAAGCAAAAAGGAAATAATCAATTTTAACATTAAAACTAAACCAAAGTCAAGATGTGCAAACTAATTGTCCATCTAATCACATAACCTTCACCAAATCACGGTAAAATCATCATATAACACATTTCCTAACTGGGTCATTCATTCATCATAATAAAGAACCCAATTCCCAAATTGCAACAAGCTTATATTTTGACAAGTAGGTCGTCATTAAAACATCAAATATTGCTCAAAGAATTATCAATTTATCAAAATGAAACATAAAAATCAGATATATACCTTTATAATTCTTTGATGAACATGCATTCATCGCTTTCAACCCCAATAGAACCATACGATGATCAACTATATATGATCATTTCATCAAAATTGAATCATCAATTTGAATACACAAACACAAGATGTCTTAAATATATGTTTTAATTTGATAAATATGTTGTATATTAGAAACCCCTAATTTCACCTGGAAACCATATTTTGTTTTTGCAAGTTTTCAGGACTGTGTGTTTGACCCACGTGTGTAAGAGAAAACTAAATATCATGATATAGTTTAAACTATAAAAGGAAAAATTGAATAAATAAAAGCATATTAACATATGCTAAACTATTATCATTATATACTAAGCATCATTGTACCATTGTCATTCTTAATAGCTACATTACTCTAACATCCCCATCCTAAACCATATGCACCATCTACCCCCAAAAGACAACCATACACAGATCACCAAGATGACAAAACACAAAACACATACATAAACATATGACCTAATCATAAAAATCCATGATGTCCATATGCTCCTCATTCTCATGCAAACCTGCACGGACTTCAACCAACAAGCCCTTCAAAACCTCCAGCCTCCTGCGCATCCTGATCATCTGCAACCTCAAGCACTCATAGACATCCCCACCAGCTTCATCATCATCATGGTTAAGAGACCACACCTCAGCCATCCTTTCAGTCTGCACTAGTATCTTCCTCTGCAACTCATTGCATCGCTCCCCAAGAAACCTCAAAAACGCCTCATCTTCTGTGTGATCTTGAATGAAAAGGAACTTGAAACTTTGATGTAGTTTTTCTGATCCGGACATGTCTTTCAACTCGTTGATGAATGGAGTGTTCGCCATTGTAATTGTTGGTGGTGGGTGAAACTTTGACGATTGATATTAATTGGATTTAAGAGATAAGATGAAGTATATATTGTAAATAAATGTAATTAAACCACACTCTAACTAAACCGCTAAGGAACCCAGAAGGTTTCATCATTACAAATGTTAATTAGACTATTAATTCACATTTTTTGTTTTCCAAGAAAAAATAACAAATACTTCTTGGAGAATAGAAGCTTTGTAGTAACACATAAAACACTTCCAGTATTGATAAAACAATTTAGAAAATGTATACATGAATTTGGCAATATAACATAACCAACCCTGGACATTTGACAATTATGAAAAATGGTAGTAAAAATGAAAACGTCATTCCCTCAAACTTCTCGAAAAAAAATTAAGCACAACGAATACATATATATACTAGACGAGTACCCGTGCATAGCAACGGGATTTTATATTGAGAAATTGTTTAGAGATAAAAAAGGGTTTATGGGTTATAAACGAAAAATAATAAAAGTTTGAAGATTTGGGGATTAAACATAATGTTTTGAAACACGGTTCGACCCGGGTGGTTCAACCGGTTAAACCGTTCCGGTCAAAAAACGGATTGATTTAAACCGCGTCAACCCGATGGGTTGTCAAATTAAACCGAGTCACTTTTTACTTTTTAGGTTGAATCTGTTGGTCCGGTCCGGTTTTCAAAACTGTATATACTATCAACTTGTTAGCTTGTATGAAGCTTTGTGTGTTTTATCAATTTGTATAATGTGTATAATAACATGTACTTTTCATTTTAGGGTGTTTTAAAATAATATTAATTAGTGTGTTTAATTATTTTATATTTTAGATTATGATGTCTTTATATGTAGTATAGATGTGAAGAAATGGGTCCTCCTGTTGTCCCCAATAGGATGCTGACACATATGTTTAGCCATACTATATGAGTTAGGGGTTGTTTACTTTTTCAAGACTTTTTTCGCCCGTTTTCATACGTTTTCTTACACTTTTACACACATTCGTACGTTTATACACGTTTTCGTCTGTTTTAATACGTTTTAGTACGTCTTTGTCCCTTTTAATATGTTTTTATACGTCTTTGTCCCTTTTAATCGGTTTTTATACGTTTCCGTTTTTGTTTACAGGTTTTCGTCCGTGTTTGCACGTTTTCGCTGGTTTTTTCATCTTTTAGTCCGTTTGTATAAGTTTTTGTACGTTTTCGTCCGCTTTTACCCATTTTCGTATGTTTATAAGAATTTTTCTCCCGTTTTCATACGTTTTCTTACACTTTTACACACATTCGTACGTTTATACACGTTTTCGTCTGTTTTTATACGTTTTGGTCCGTTTTCTAACGTCTTTGTCCCTTTTAATTGGTTTTTATACGTTTCCGTTTTTGTTAACAGGGTTCCTTCCGTGTTTGCACGTTTTCGCTGGTTTTTTCATCTTTTAGTCCGTTTGTATAAGTTTTTGTACGTTTTCGTCCGTTTCCAGCTGTTTTGCACGTTTTTGTCCGATTTACTCCGTTTTCATCCGTTTTTACCCATTTTCATATGTTTATAAGAATTTTTTGCCCGTTTTCATACGTTTTCTTACACTTTTACACACATTCGTACGTTTATACACGATTTCGTCTGTTTTTATACGTTTTAGTCCGTTTTCTTATGTCTTTGTCCTTTTTAATCGGTTTTTATACGTTTCCGTTTTTGTTAACAGGGTTCCGTCCGTGTTTGCACGTTTTCGCTGATTTTTTCATCTTTTAGTCCGTTTGTATAAGGTTTTGTACGTTTTCGTCCGTTTCCAGCTGTTTTGCACGTTTTCGTCCGATTTACTCCGTTTTCATCCGCTTTTACCCATTTTTATATGTTTATAAGAATTTTTCGCCCGTTTTCATACGTTTTCTTACACTTTTACACACATTCGTACGTTTATACACGTTTTCGTCTGTTTTTATACGTTTTGGTCCTTTTTCTTACGTCTTTGTCCCTTTTAATCTGTTTTTATACGTTTCCGTTTTTGTTTACAGGTTTTTGTCCGTGTTTGCACGTTTTCGCTGGTTTTTTCATCTTTTAGTCCATTTGTATAAGTTTTTGTACGTTTTCGTCCGTTTCCAGCTGTTTTGCACGTTTTTGTCCGATTTACTCAAACATTATGTTTGTAGGTTGATAATTATGGAAGCCATGGCTTAAAATGTAAATAATTTTGTGTCAACCCAAGAAGCGAACTTAATCCATTTTCGGTTTAAAACCATATGTGTCAACCCAAGAATCGAGCTTAATTCATATTCGGGTCAACCCAAGAAACGAACTTAATTCATATTCGGTTTTCGGTTTCGCTTTGGTTTAATTATAGTTCGGTTCGTTTTAGTTTTCGTGTTGACCAAAATAAAAATATAACCGATTTAACGAAACAAAAGCCGATAACCGAACTGATCAACACCCCTAATTTATAGTCATAGTTTAAAAGAAGGAGGACTTAGTTTGCCATATTTAAACATTAGGTCATTACACTTTGATGGATCTTAGGGATGACAGGGAGGCTGCGAGGTCTAAGCTGCAAGGGTTGAATGATCTCATTACTCAATCTTAGGAGGAAATTGATACCAAGGAAGAACAAATTCAGGCGATGAATGGTTGAAGGGTTTCTCGCTATGGAATGGGATGTTTTCTTTTGCTCTAGTGTCATCTGTTTATGTCTAATGTCTAATGTCTAACGTTTTGGTTTAATGGGATGGTATGTAGATATATTAACAATGGAATATGTATGGATCTTTTGATGGTTTATCCATACGAATGCTAAATATGTTTGTTAATATAAGTAATGTGTTCGCTAGTTTGTTTCATCTTTTTTTTAATGTTGTTTTGAATTTAGGAATTGGTTGTGGTGTTGAAGTTCATATTCGCACTGGTAGAATGTATTATTGTAGGATTAGGATGTTCAAATTTTAGATTGTTGTCAATTTTTTTTATGACTGATTATGAAGTTTAGAAGTGGAGCGTTTGTTCATGACAATTATTTTTGATTGAACCACTAGATTTAGGGTGTTTTTGTTATTGTTTTTGCTTTAAGTTAATTGCATTTACATGATTTCTTGATTTTTTTGACTGCTTGAGGATGTTAGAGCTTATTTAAGTGCTTATAAATAGCTTATTTATAGGCTTAAAGTAAGGTCTGAGGGCTGTTTGTTGTATCAGCAGTTCTTGGTTTGATTTGCCTATTTTCGTGCTTAATTGTTTATCTGGAACTGCTTATTAGTTATAGTTGCTTAATTAGTTGCTTTAAGTCCATTTTTAGCTTTTGTTTGTGTTAATACAAATATCGTCATTAAACGTTATTTATATTTTTGATTTTTGCCTAAGTTTTGTTAACGACAAAAGTAAATTTAATTTATAAAAGCTTAAAGCTTGTCAAGTTTAATAGATATTTAAACAAGCTTTTTCAAACAATATATTCATCATTCAAGCATTTACATTTATGATTAGTAACATCTTGATATGACTCTAATCATTATGTATGATAGTAGTTTTTATAATTTGTTAGGTTCTTAAAACCAAACACTACTTAAGCATTTGCATATTTCTAAAAATCGAAATACAACATATGACATCATGTATTGCATCATGGAAATCATTGGAAGATTCCATTAGATATTTTGTATAGATTTGTACTCTTCATATCTTGCAAAATCTCACTTAGATAGAGTTGACTTTGGCAAGATTTGATATCTTGGCTGTCAGACCCGGCGGTACCAAAATGGTACAAGGGCGGAACCCTTTTAAGGGGTCCGCCGTCCGTGGACGCTCCTGTCCATTTTGGCTATAAATAGCAATGCCAAGCCAAGTAGTTTTTCATCCCTTTCTAACATACTCTCATACATATCTTCTCTCTAACCTTTCTAACTCAGTTTCATATCATATTAGTGATCTCTTTTGTAGCAAAGAAGATCAAGTCATATTCAAGCTTCAACGAGAAGTTGGAAGTCTTGTTTGTTTAGTGTTGTATGATCTAGTGTTGATCCATACTTCATTGTTGTATCAAACCATCATAATCTTGTGAGTGTGAGTGGTTAGTATTTTAGTCCTCAAAATACATTGTGTGTGGGAGTAGTTGTACCCTTGGAAAGAACTCGACATCTAGCTTAGTGTCGGAAATAGTGTAAGCGAAGTGTAAAGGTTTTCTCCGCCGGTGAAAGGAGCTTGTTGACTAGTGAAGTTAAACTCTCGAGTGTGAGACTCGGGGAGTGGAGTAGGGCAAGGAAAAAGAGTCCTTGTAGGCCGAACCACTATAAACAACTTGTTGTGGTTTGATCATTTCTTTCCTTATTTACTTATTACACATTGCTTGCATATTTCATTAACATACTCAAGATCAATATCAATTGATCTTTCAATAAGTTTCAAAACAAAGTTTTTAATTGGTAAACTATTCAACCCCCCTTCTAGTTTTCTACAATTGGTACCAGAGCCTCGTTGCTCAAGAATTTCTAAAATAACTTGTATTTTATAAACTTGAAACGATCCATGGATTCTGAAAACTTTAAAGAAGGGCAATCTATGCAAAGACCACCACTCTTTGAAACCAATGGATTTATCTATTGGAAAAACCGTTTTGAAACATATGTAAAATCAAAAGATATAGATCTTTGGTTTATTATTGTTAAAGGAGATTTTAGTTCTACAACAAAGGATATTTCCGTTGATGAACAAAAGAAATTAGTTGCTAAAAATAATGAAGCTAAAATGATGCTTTATAATGCTTTACCTAGAAAAGAATATGAAAGAATTTTTATGTGTGAAACCGCCAAAGATATTTGGGAATCTTTAATTGTTACACATCAAGGTAATTCACAAGTCAAGGATAACAATATTGTTCTTCTTGTTCAACAATATGAACAATTTGTTATCCCTGAAGATGAAACCATTGATTGTGGCTTTGCTCGTTTCAACACTATCATTACATCACTTAAAGCACTTGATGAATCTTTTCGTAGTAAGAACTTTGTCAGGAAATTTCTTAGAGCACTCCATCCCAAATGGAGAGCTAAAGTGACTGCTATTGAAGAATCAAAAGATCTCTCAATAATGTCACTAGACGAGCTAATTGGCAACCTTAAAGTTCACGAAATGGTAATGGAGAAAGATTCGGAGATCATCAAAGGAAGAAAGGAGAAGATCAAATCCGTTGCTCTAAAAGCAAAGGCGGAATCAAGCGATGATGATGAATCTTGTTCCGGTAGTGAAGATGAGGAGTATGCCATGGCCGTTAGAGATTTCAAGAAGTACTTTAGAAGAAGAGGAAAGTTTGTAAGACAACCTCGAGAAGAAAAGAAGCCATTCCGAAAAGATCGGGATGATAAGAAGAGTAAAGGTGAAAGAAAGTGTTTTAGATGTGGTGATGCAAGTCATCTCATAGGAGAATGTCCCAAGCCACCTAAAAGCAAAACTCAACGAGCTTTTGTAAGTGGTGCTTGGAGTGATAGTGAAGACGATGAAGAATCAAGCAAGGAAGAGATCGCTCTAATGGCACATGAGTCAAATGAGGTACTTTCCGACTCTTCTTATTCTTCTATAGATGATGACACCTTGCAAAAACAATATAATCAATTATGTGAGCTAAGTCTAAAAATCATAACTAAAAATAAATTTCTAAAAACCAAAAAGGAATTTTTGGAAAATGAAGTATATGAGTTGAAAGAAAAAGCAAAACGACTTGAAAAAGGAAAAGCAAATGACGATGATTGTAAATCATGTCAAGAGCTTAATCTTGAAATAGAAAAACTAAAGCTCACACAAGAAGTTCTAATAGAAAATAATTCTAAGTTTAAAAGGTTTAACAAAAACATCGCTCTTGCCGATGAAATAGTTAAAATCCATAAAACACCAGGAGACATGAATGGGCTAGGTTTTAATGAAGTATTAATTCCAAAAAGTCAAAACAAAACGGCCGAAAAGGACGAACATTCTGTCAAAATTGCTGCAGTACAGCACGGACCAGACGGAACGAAAATAAGGGTTCCGTCCGTTGTGCAAAATGGTACCGCGGGTACTTCAGCAGAACAGAATGTTCGCAATACGGACCGTACTGAATTTGTTAAAGTAACAAATAAAACCAATGATAATGTTAAACTAAAACCAGCTATTACATCAGGAGTAGGACTTGTTAAAAATGAATTTAGATCAAAAACTACTCAACAACGATATAAAACTTCTTTTGCCAAACGCCCCTTTCCTAAGAGCAACCACAACGTTCAATCTAACTACCAACACAACGGTTGGAATCAAAGTTTTCCTAGACCATATCAAACTCCAGATTACATGCCATGGAACTCTTACCCATCATTTCCATACATGAATCAAATAAATGGTATGTTTAACCCAAACGGACCCATGAGATATTGGGGACCAAATGCTTGAGTTATTTGCTTCTTAGGTATGCTTGAAAGTTGGATTGGAACCTGATGAATGGATAAAAGATAGTGGATGCTCACGACACATGACGGGCAACAAAAGTCTCTTCTCATCATACCAAGAGTATGACGGAGGTAATGTCACTTTCGGTAGCAATCTCAAAAGCAAAATCATTGGCAAAGGTACGATTGCTCATAACTCCCTAACTATTGAAAATGTTGCTCATGTGGATAGGTTAGGATTTAATCTACTTAGTATTAGCCAACTATGTGATAAAAAGTATAAAGTACTATTTGATGAAAATGGTAGTAAAATACTAAAAGATGGTATCACCATAGCTAAAGGAGTTAGGAAAAATAACATATACGTCATGAAAATAGATAAAACATATAATGACAAACTTTGCTTAACAACATTAGACGATAGCTCATCTCTTTGGCATAGACGCTTAGGTCACGCTAATATGAGACTTATACAAAACCTATCTTCAAAAGAGTTGGTTAGGAATTTACCAAAACTAAAATATGACCAACACTTTTGCGACGCTTGCAAAATTGGTAAAAAAACACATAGTAGTCACAAATCTAAAAATATGGTGTCCACATCTAAGTGTCTAGAATTATTACATATGGACTTGTTTGGACCATCCGCTATAAGAAGCTATGGAGGCAACTTATACACTTTAGTTATAGTAGATGATTACTCAAGGTTTACTTGGACGTTATTTTTGAAAACCAAAAATGAAGCTTTTGATAAATTTGAAATACTTAGCAAGAAAATTCAAAACCTTCTAGGTGTCAAAATTGTGTCGATCCGAACGGATCATGGCCGTGAATTTGACAACGAAACTCAATTTGGAAACTTTTGTGATACAAATGGTATAACACATAACTTTTCCGCTCCACGAACACCTCAATCAAATGGAGTAGTAGAACGTAAAAATAGAACAATTCAAGAAATGAGTAGAACAATGCTTAATGAACAAAACATTCCTCAAAAGTTTTGGTGTAACGCCGTTGACACTTCTACATATATTTTAAATAGAGTCTTAATACGTCCTTTCCTAAACAAAACACCATATGAACTTTATAAAGGTAAAAAGCCAACGTTTGGATATTTTAGAGTCTTTGGTTGTAAATGCTTTATTCTTAATACTAAGGATTATCTCACCAAGTTTGACCCAAAGTCTTATGAAGGTGTATTTCTTGGTTACTCTCAAACTAGTAAAGCTTACATTGTCTTAAATAAAGAAACAATGATAGTCGAGGAATCGTTGAACATAACATTTGACGAAAGTCCACCTCCCTCTAAGACATCACCTTTGGTAGATGATGACTTAGTTGAAAGTCAAATAATAGAAAGTCAAATTAATAATAACAAGGAAGATGAACCATTAAATAAGGAAATTATCAACATCAAAGAATCTAAAAGTCATCCTTTAGAAAAGGTCATAGGACAACTTAATCAAAGAACCTTAAGGTCACAAGCCCAAAATCAAAGTAATCATTTTTGTTTTGTATCCACCATTGAACCGAAAACCATAAATGAAGCAATAAAAGATGAATCATGGGTAATGGCCATGCAAGAAGAATTAAACCAATTCGTTAGAAATGATGTTTGGAAACTAGTTCCAAAACCCAAAGATCAAACTATAATTGGAACAAAATGGGTCTTTCGAAATAAAATGGACGAAAATGGTGTAGTATCTAGAAACAAAGCTAGGCTTGTCGCACAAGGTTATAATCAACAAGAAGGAATTGACTATGATGAAACTTATGCACCGGTAGCTAGACTTGAATCTATTAGAATATTACTTGCTTATGCATGTGCTTATGACTTTATATTTTTTCAAATGGATGTTAAAAGTGCTTTCCTTAATGGGTTTATTAACGAAGAAGTGTATGTTGCTCAACCTCCCGGTTTTACCGACTTTGAGAAACCACATCATGTCTTCAAACTCAAGAAAGCATTATACGGCCTTAAACAAGCACCTAAAGCTTGGTACGACCGTCTTAAGACTTTTCTTATTGATAACAAATATACTATGGGATTAGTAGATAATACTCTTTTTACCAAGAAAAAGGAATCACAAATTATTATTGTTCAAATATACGTTGATGACATTATATTCGGATCAACTTGTCAAGAACTATGTGATGATTTCTCTAAAATCATGCATGACGAGTTTGAAATGAGTATGATGGGTGAGTTAAAATTCTTTCTAGGACTTCAAATTAAACAACTAGAAGATGGTATTTTCTTTAACCAATCTAAATATATAAAAGACATGCTTAAGAAATTTGGTCTTGAAGATTCCAAACCAACTAAAACACCCATGTCCTCGGACACTAAACTCACCAAGGACGAAGAAGGTGAATCCGTAGATAACACTAAATATAGAGGAATGATTGGTAGCCTACTCTATCTTACGGCTAGTAGACCCGACATTATGTTTAGTGTTTGTCTATGCTCGCTTTCAAGAAAACCCAAAGGCATCACACTTAGAAGCATTAAAAAGGATTTTTAGATATATTAAGGGAACAACGTGTTTAGGATTATGGTATCCCAAAGGAACGGGTATAGAAACCATAGTGTATGCCGACTCGGATCATGCCGGTGATTATGTCGATAGAAAAAGTACAAGTGGTAGTTGCACTTTTGTTGGACATTGTCTCACCTCATGGTTTGCAAAGAAGCAAACGACTTTAGCCATCTCTACTACTGAAGCCGAGTACGTCTCAGCCGGAAAAGCATGTCAACAAGCTCTTTGGATGAAGCAAGCTCTCGTAGACTACGGAATTCATCTCAACGACATTGTGATACTTTGCGACAACAAAGGAGCCATCGATCTCAGCAAGAATCCCGTTCAACATGCTCGTACAAAGCACATTGAAATCCGTCATCACTTTCTTCGCGACAATGTTAAAAAAGGAAACATTTCAATCGAGAAAGTATCCTCCGAAGACAACATTGCCGACATCTTAACTGAACCTCTTAAACGAGAACCTTTTAATCTTCTTAGACTTGGTTTAGGATTAATGGAACCGAACATGTAGGATAAACATAGCCCAAAACATTAGAATAATCAAAACAAAACAATTTTGTCTTGTACCTGCTACTGTAGCCACGGCACCAAACGACAACAAAGACGGAACCAAATTTTTGGTACCGTCTGGTCCGTGGTGTCTACAGAAGCAAAACTGCTATATACAAATCATCCTCTTCCTCAAAACCCACTTTACCAAAACGTGTAAAACTTAAACCAAGCTCATTATTGTCATCTTCCCACTCACTAATCACTGAAGATAACATCATTGTAAGTATCCTAACTACATTTCATCTCTTAATTCTGAGTCTAGGATTCTTATTTATGCACAAAACAATCACAAATCATTACATGGGGTTTTATGTATGCTTCTATACCAAATATGAATTCAATTGGCAAATTGCATAACTAGTCATTGAAATTAGGTACTACATTATCATATTGCATAAATAATTCATGCTTCCCACTAATTGATAGATAATAAATATAAGGCCTTATTCAAACAACCAAACACCCCATGTCAAAAGTTTTGAAAAGCTTCTCACTTGTAGGAAAACAATTTTTTTTTCATTGCTAATACAAATAGAAACGTTAAAATTTTCATCACTTGCATGCTCTTGAATACTAAAGGTATTGCATAACTAATATGCACTCCCGGGTATATTCAAATGTAGCCACATTGAATTAGGAGCATTTGGGTTATCTCATGGTATTTGCCAAACACCTCACTAAAACTAATTTTCTTTGTGCATAAAATGAGTCGAGATAACCGCAACTCCAAATTGTTTTCATATAGGCACACACTAGAACCAAAAGACGTTAAAATTTATTTTCATGTTTAACATATTAATTCTTATCCTTAGGAATAACCATGGTAGCCGCAAGATTCTATGATCACAAAGACACCCTTAACTACATTCCCAAACACCACAAAACCAAAGGACTTACCAAGGAACAAGTAGAAATATTTAGGGGTCTAGAATCAAGGTATTTCCATGAGGGTAGAACCATTCACTGATCCTTCCTTGAACATACCAATCTTCGTGAAGAACTAGCCGCCATTCAATTCGATTGTCTTCTTGACATCGATGAATCAATTTGTCCTAGGTTTGTGTTAGAATTCTATGCTAGTGTGACCTGCTTTAGTGATGAAGACGATGATGAATTTTGTCTTAGCTTTAGAATCAACCAAAATGACTTCACCATCACCTTAACCGAATTTGCTAAAGTGCTAGGAATTCCCAACCGAGGAACTTGTGTCTACACGGACAAGTGGTCCCTCACCGCTCTTGATACAATCAATGACCGCACTTCTCGCTACCTAACTCGTTTGGCCGATAAGGATACCATCCGTGAACACCTTTTTAACCCAAAAAGTGATACAACCCGAGTTACCCGAAAGGGAAAAGAGGTAAACCGAGATCCATATGGAATGGAGCTAAATGAACTTAAGCCCGAGTTTAAGAAATGGGAGGAGCTACTTCGAGCCAACGTCATTAGCACCGTAGGAAATAGGGATCACATAAACGCTTATCTTTGTCACATGCTCTACAACTTGTCCACCCGCCAACCATTCAATTTAGCCTACTACATTGCTAGGAGAATGATTGATATTCCAACTCAAGGGTCGGTTGCTCTTCCATACGGGATGCTCCTTACCCGTCTCTATAGAAACTTTGCACCAATCCCACCAACTCCAAAAGGGATGCACCTTCACTATGAACTCATTCCTCACATCTTTGTACCTTTGAGTGATGAACGAGTTGCTAAGACTAAAGGCAAGAGAGCTAAACAATCTTATGCAGGGGGATAGCACAAGTATGCTATCAAATTTTACCCATTTTCACTATATTGTGGAAATCAAAAAGCCTTGCTCAAAATTTATGCTCCACTATGTTTATACATGTGTTATTTGCTTTTTCTAACTAGAAATGTTTAGTATAACAGCTTTTGAGAAAAATTTCAGGTTTCGGAAATGTCCCCGACACCTAAAAACGTACTCTGTCCATATTTCTGCACTCCACGGATCAGACGGCACCATAATTTTGGTACCGTCCTTTATGTATTTTGGTACCGCCGTACCTGTACAGGCGGACCAGACGGCACCCTTTTTAGGGTACCGTCCATGTATGATTTTGGTGCCGTGGATCCTCCAGGTAATTTTCTGAATTTCGACTCTTTTGTGATTCCAAATTATCTTCCATCATTTATAAATCAATCTTAACTAGTTTATACTGTTATTAGAATTAGTATAATTCACTAAGGTATATAAGAAATCCATTTCCCACCAAAATTCAAAAATTTGAAAAATCCACCCAAGGAGCCCTTTGGCATAAAGGAAGGAACCAAATTTTTGGTACCTTCAAATCCGTGGGTGATCTGATTGTTAGGAAATTCCACTCATTAGCACACATTTATTGCAAATCTTTTCTTCTTCACTCCATCTCTCTTGTATGGATTGACTTGGGTGATATGACTAGCATTCAACCCACTTCCAAATCATTAGGAACCTCATCTCTTCAATGGTTCAACATCAAATCAAACACATTTCTCAACAATTTTTCACTTCTATAAATTGAGAGGTTTTACCATGATCATCCTCACACCTTCTTCATTCTTACTATTATCTAGCAAAGCAAAACCAAGTCAAAAATGACAAAATCATCTCCAAAACCTTGCAAGAAAACCGCTAGAATTAGTGTGAGGCCTTGTTGCTTCGTTAATCTTAGCTCATCATCCGAGTCTTCTCCACTCACAATCTCATCTCCCATCCGAGATGATACAAATCTTACTTTAGCTACACCCAATACATCACACATTGTGATCACCACTCCACCACCAACAAAAACACCTACTTCACCTCCACCGGCACCCATCCAAACATCCAAAACACCCTCACCACCTTCACCACCAAGGTCTCCAACTCTCATTCCTATGGAGTTATTTTCAACGCCACCAACATCACCAAATCCTTTCCTAGAGGACTTGGAAGACTTGCCTCCTAGGCCAAGTCATCCACCACCATTCCCATCCTTTGGCACAATTGAGCGAATCGCTCATGAATCACCTCGGTCATCCTTTGACCCAAACGCCCCATTAGGGCCAAGACCTCTCCTTTTCCACCCCATTTACAAGGACATTCATGGTCCTTTATATAGGGATCATCCACTTCCATCATCAATGTCCCCTCATATTGAGGACATTCCGGAGTGCATGTGGGATGACAATCCCACTAGAGAGGAGATTCAAGCGGAACTCCACAACCTCCACCAATTCAAAGGCATGGTGGATTCTCACTTAAGTGAGACAATGCAAATGCAAAATGCTTTGCTTGCATCCATCATGACCACTCCAAACATCCCCAACACCACCAACACATCCACCATTCCACCACAACAACCTCCCCAAACATTCTACCCTCCAAGGCATGGTTGCTCAACTTGTGAGCAAACGGGCCAAACCGTGGAACGGACCCGGGTTATGGTTCATGACTTCCAAGAAGAAATGAGGTTCATCCTCAACCACATCCTTGAGCGTCTCAACGCTCTTTCCCATCCACCATCACTTTAGGATGGTTTTAGACTAGTCTTTCTTGTTTTTACTTTCTTAGGATAATTTTTATTTCTTGTACTAAAAACACATCATTGTGTTCTCTTTTCATGATCTTTACTCATGAAAAATTTTAACTAATGAATGTTGTTTATTATATTATTGGTGTCATTACATAGTGTTTGGAAATGCTTGTGAATGATCATTATTACTAACAATTTTTTTTGTAGCTTTATTTTCACAATCCATGAATCTTCCCATTAAAGCACCCAATTTAGGAGGAGCTTTGAACAAGGGGGAGATAATAGCTCGGGCTCATTACATTCCGCTTAGCCTCTTCTTTTTGTTGAGACAAAAAGGGGGAGAAAATATAGAACTTTGAAATTATTTATATTTGACTTTTCTGAAAAAGTCAAACTGCATACATTTGACTTTCTAAAGTCAAACAGGAACCCTCATTGATAATACTTGACTTTTCTTAAAAAAGTCAAACTGCATACTTTGACTTTCATAAAAAGTCAAACATCATACACTTGCATTATCATTTCCTTTTCAAGTTTTAAAACTAATATTTTTATAACTCTTGTACAAACTTTGTATCTTTTATAAAAATAAAATTTATATTTTGTCCTTAACAAAAAGGGGGAGATTGTTAATACAAATATCGTCATTAAACGTTATTTATATTTTTGATCTTTGCCTAAGTTTTGTTAACGACAAAAGTAAATTTAATTTATAAAAGCTTAAAGCTTGTCAAGTTTAATAGATATTTAAACAAGCTTTTTCAAACAATATATTCATCATTCAAGCATTTACATTTATGATTAGTAACATCTTGATATGACTCTAATCATTATGTACGATAGTAGTTTTTAGAATGTGTTAGGTTCTTAAAACCAAACACTACTTAAGCATTTGCATATTTCTAAAAATAGAAATACAACATATGACATCATGTATTGCATCATGGAAATCATTAGAAGATTCCATTAGATATTTTGTATAGATTTGTACTCTTCATATCTTGCAAAATCTCACTTAGATAGAGTTGACTTTGGCAAGATTTGATATCTTGGCTGTCAGACCCGGCGGTACCAAAATGGTACAAGGGCGGAACCCTTTTAAGGGGTCCGCCGTCCGTGGACGCTCCTGTCCATTTTGGCTATAAATAGCAATGCTAAGCCAAGTAGTTTTTCATCCCTTTCTAACATACTCTCATACATATCTTCTCTCTAACCTTTCTAACTCAGTTTCATATCATATTAGTGATCTCTTTTGTAGCAAAGAAGATCAAGTCATATTCAAGCTTCAACGAGAAGTTGGAAGTCTTGTTTGTTTAGTGTTGTATGATCTAGTGTTGATCCATACTTCATTGTTGTATCAAACCATCATAATCTTGTGAGTGTGAGTGGTTAGTATTTTAGTCCTCAAAATACATTGTGTGTGGGAGTAGTTGTACCCTTGGAAAGAACTCGACATCTAGCTTAGTGTCGAAAATAGTGTAAGCGAAGTGTAAAGGTTTTCTCCGCCGGTGAAAGGAGCTTGTTGACTAGTGAAGTTAAACTCTCGAGTGTGAGACTCGGGGAGTGGAGTAGGGCAAGGAAAAAGAGTCCTTGTAGGCCGAACCACTATAAACAACTTGTTGTGGTTTGATCATTTCTTTCCTTATTTACTTATTACACATTGCTTGCATATTTCATTAACATACTCAAGATCAATATAAATTGATCTTTCAATAAGTTTCAAAACAAAGTTTTTAATTGGTAAACTATTCAACCCCCCTTCTAGTTTTCTACAGTTTGTTCATTTGTATGCGCCATGTGGTGATTTTAGTGTATCTGCAGTTATATGTGTCTTTGACACAGCTGGTTTGAAGTTATATGGGTGTTTGGGACTGTGGGTAAGCACCGTTTCTGTCAAGGGTGTTTTTGGTTTCAAAAATTGTTTAATTTTTCAAAAATTAGATTTTCTAATTCATATTTAAATTGCAGCCAAAAATTAAATATTTAAATGCTATATTATCAATTTGGAGCCACATTTTAAAATTATCAAATTTGGAGCCAAATTTTAGCCAAAAATTTTAAAATTAGTTTGGAAATTATGGTTTCCTTAATTGAAAAACTGCCCCATCATTAGCCCTAATTTTACTCCAATAAATCAGGCTTCAAGCAAAACAACCAGAACTTCAATTTTTACACCATTATTTACCAATTAAGTTTACTAATTTTCTTTAGGGATTGAGTCGTAGAATAGCAACGTACTTTTCCAAATGTCCCATTCTGGTACGTGTACTTTTTTTAAGCTATAGAATAACAATGTACTTTCCATAAGTGTCCTGTTCTAGTACGTGTACTTTTTTAAGTCGTAGAATAGCAATGTACTTTTCATAAGTGTTCCAATTTAGTACGTGGGATGACGTACCAAATTGGAACACTTATTGAAGTAGGACGTACCAAATTGGAACGCTTATGGAAAGTACATTGCTGATCTATAACTTAAAAAAAATACACGTACTAGAACGGGACACTTATGGAAAGTACATTGCTATTCTACAGCTTAAAAAAAGTACACGTACCAGAATGGGACACTTGGAAAAGTACGTTGCTATTCTACGACTCAATCCCTTTTCTTTAACACATTACTTCTGACGAATCATGGCAACGTAAACCAATTATCCGGATGATTTGGTTTATTCTGATCGTGAAAATGAAAACCCTTTAGGATATGAATCAGAGACGTATTCAGATGAGGGTGAGGATGCTGAAAAAAACCATTCAAATGCGAATGTTGTTAAGAGGGGCATAACTAGGTTAGCTAAGTTTCGCAGGGAATATGGAAAAACAGGCGGAATAAAGGTCAGTGTAACCTTCGATGCACTAGATAGGTTATCAGGAAAAAACAGAGCATTGTTTTCGAGTTTTTTGGGTGATTTGGTTCGTGAGCATATAGGTGTCAGGATTCTATCCTGGAGGAAGGTTGATTCAGAAGCAAGAGATAAAATGTGGGACGAAATCACGGTACACATATACTTTTTTTTAACTAGTAGTGGCTTGGCTGTCGTAGGTACAAGGTGTTAATAAGTTTATCTCTACATTTACAGTATGTGCAACTAATTAACAACAATTTGTTAATCTTTGCAGCGATATTTTGATGTTGACTTGACGGTCAGAAAGCTGATAATGAATCGTCTTGGTCAACTTCTAAGGAATTTCAGAATGAAATTGATACAAAACTACATATTGCCCAACCAAAATACCCTTTCAAAACTAAATGAAGTCCCGGCGAAGTATAATGCAATTATAAAAGCCGAAGATTGAGTTAATTTTGTAAACTACACAGCCAGCGAGGAATACAAGGTGTTAATTAGTCATTTTTATTCAAGTTCAAATATCTTTCACCTTTTCATATGTTTCCATATATATTAGTTGTATACTATCAGCGTTACTACATCTAAACGCCGTATGCTTTTGTGTTGCAAGGTGAGATCAGCAAAAGCTAAAGTGTCGCGTTCCAAGTCTGTTTATGATCATACAATGGGACGAGGTGGATACGCCCGTGTGATAAAAAAAATGGTAAAAGTAAACATTTGCACATTTGCATTTAATAGCATCATACTTTCGTTTATATTCGTTTATCTTACATTTGTATGTATTTGATGTTTATAAGATCGAGAGTAAAGAAATTGAACCAGATGAAGAACCACCGCGTGGTACGCTGTGGTTGAAAGGAAGGGTGAAAAAAGACGGAGAATATCACGATGATGATATCATATCAGTGGGAGAAAAATTTGTAAGTTTGAATGCAAATTTTATTATTATGTTTGTTTCGTTATAAGTTAATACTGCTACTGTATTAGTTAAAACTGTTAGTTATAAGTTAATACAGGTAGTGTTTTAGTTAATACTGTTAGTTACAAGTTAATACTAGTAGAATTAAATAACCTATTTCCCATATTGTGTGTGCAGAAAGAAACGGACGACAAGATCAAACAAGGAATCTTGAAGCTTGATCATGGCACTGATGTCATGACAGTTGTATTAGGTAAGGAAAAGGGAGGATATGCGAGAGGAGTGGGAGGTGGAGTAACCTACAAGAGGTATTTTGATCTGCCTCGAATCAGACAAGCATCTGATGAAAGAGTGGTGTTACTTCAAAGTGAACTTGATAATGAGAGGCGCCAACGTCAAGAAAAAGAGGCGGTAATACAGGATTTGATGAAACAATTGGCTGCACAAAGGGGGCAGTTGCAGTCAACTTCAACTCCATTGACACAAATGGAAGTAAGACATAAGAAAGTAACATTCCATCTTTTTTTTACCCTTTTAAATACTGTTGCAGTCTTCTTAAACAATTTATATTTCAGGTGTCTCCGGTGAACATTAATCTTATAAATAGCAGTGCTGATGAGGATGCCGGAACACGTGTTGCTGGACGTGAGAAAATTGCGAGCATTGAGAAGTCTAATGGACTTGCAACTTTGGAAAAGGAAATGGAAATAAGTGTAAGTAATAAATCACCCCCCCCCCCCCCGAGATTTTTGAATTCTACATACATGTATTATTTACCGTGTATTATATATATAGGAAACTGTTAAATCTGTCGCATCTAAGAAATCAACTAGATCAAAACGAAAGGATTCTTCACGTCAACTTTCCGAATCACAAGAACATGAGTCTCCATTAACAGTACTACCACAAGTATGTATTTAAACATTTTGTTGAAACCAAGATCCGGACTCAACTAGGGTATAATAATAACAATGATTGAATGCACAGCAGAAGAATAATTAACACAATCAAAGTTACCAACAAGGTTTTTCTAATAAAACAATGATCCTCTATGGATCTTTTCACTCTCTCTTATGATGTTTTCCTGGAATATTTTTCTCCAGAGGTTTCTAATGTTCAAGTCTACCTAATACAAAAGACATCAGTTCCTTTTATACACAAGGAACCCTAAATAAAACAATAATATAAAATAAATGCATATCACTACCTAAAATAGCTCATGCAATCCTAACAAACTATAGAACACGCGGAATAACTATCTCCGCAGAAACCATCTACGCGGCTTCATTACTTCAGTAGAATTATATCTTCAGCATATTCCACACTACTTCAGCAAAATCCTTCAGCAGTAATTTCAGCATAATTCATACTTCACAGAATTCCCAACAATCCTCCCCTAAACTGAAATTTGACATGGTTAAGTTCCAGTTTCCTGATAGTACTTTAACGCTTCAGAACTTGAGGATTGTACTCGAACATCAGCAGCAAATAATCAAAAACAATTACATCTCTATGATGACAAACTTTGAAACTCCAGATCTTTGCAGCAACAAATGACAAAAGATACATCAAAACAGATTAGTTTCATACTATTCTCATCACATCCAGGAGTGTTAACTCCTGTGAGAGGTGAATCATTGAAAATAATGGATTTGATGTCTCTTTACCAATAGCCATCACTACTGGAGTAGCCAAATGTTTCAGTTCGAAAACCATGGTACACTGATAACCATCTGATTTATTAGCAAACCAGCAACCATATAAACGGATTTGAAATGTCTTTACCTGTAGCCGTTTGCTCAGGACTAGCCAATGTTTGGTGTGTGAGACCAGGGTACATTGATAACCCTCTGATTTTTAGTAAATCAGCAACTATCAACGGAATTAAGATGTCTTTACCAAAAACCGTTTGCTTTTGGACTAGCCAACTCTTTGATGGAATACCGTCATCATCATGGTGAGTTGATTACCATTTATGGATTTCCGCAGCCTTTACCACAAGCCATAATCCTGTGGGCTAGACAACTCTTGTGTCAGAAAGACATGGTGAGATGAAAACCATGAGTTGTGTGGTTATTAACCAACACCAAAACCTGCAAGCAAGAAAGAGTAGAAACTGAACACAGACAGGTTAGAGTTTTTTTTTTTTTTTTTTTTTTTTTTTTTTTTTTTTTTTTAACTAAGAAAAATAAATAATACGATTTTTTTTTTTTTTTTTTTTTTTTTTTTTTTTTTTTTTTTAATAAAAAAAACGAAATATAAAATAAAGAAAAAATAAATAAATAACCAAAACATGGAAAATAAACCATCAGCATCAGTAGAAACCAAAGACAGTTGTAGTGTCAGCAGAAACACTAAGCCTCCCCTTAGGCGTATGAGGATCCAACAGCTGCAAAAATGGTTAGAATACAAAAATACAACAACAATAAGCCTCCCCTTAGGCTTATGCCTCCCCTCAATCAATGCACCTGACAAGGACTATTGTTCTTGGGTACCCAGAATGAACCTTTTCTTTGAGTTTTCCAAGAATAACCTTTTGAGGGCTTAACAGCAGTTGCCACTCTAACTCTACCATGTGCCATATTCATATGAGATACATAAGGTGTATATGACTGAAAATAAGAACTAGTAGGTCTATAGGGCATAAGTCTAGCATTACTGTTCCACCAACCAGTAGTAACTAGTGAAGAATATCCTCCACCAGAGGGAACTGGAAAAGGCCTATTAAGCCTGTCAGCAGAAACAGATGCATACACCTTTGGTTTACCAGTAGGAACTGGTTTACCTGCTCTCACATGTGCAACTTTGGGAACAAATGGAGGAATGCTAGCAACATTAGTCCATGTGGGTCTAGAAGTCTTATGGCCAGAGGAAACACCCATCCTTTTCTCATGATAATCACAGTCTTTAATAAGATGGAGTTTACTACCACACACAAAACAAGATTTCTTCTTAACAGACTTATCCTTAACACAACTTTGTTTATTACATTTAAACTTATCAGAAACAGAACTAGAAGCAAAATTGTGTTTAACAGAATAAGTAACTGGCTTTGTTTTGGGTTCATCAACAGCTACTTTGGACTTGGGTGTAGTCATGGGTGTATGCCTAGATGGGTCAGACTTTTCACTTGAATCACATGAGGCATAGTTAGTGGACTTTAGGTCTGATGACTTGTCACTTTTAGAACAAGAGACAGAGTCATTAGTTTTGCTACTAAGGTCTGGCAAGTCACTTGACTTTTTGCCATATAAATGATGTGATCCATCAAAGTCAACTGTAATGGAAAGGTCAACAGGCATAAATTCTCCTCTAATAGGACCAGGGATAGCATGTAATTCACCTTCTTTTACATAATTAGCTAAGCCTGCTGGTGTAGTTTTACGCCCATCATATTTAGCTTCAGGACCTACATATTTTTGAAAGCCTAGACCTATCCTAGATGTCTCAGATTGACTACCATAGATGTGACTAGCTAACTTGTTTCCATTCAATAACCATTCTTTATGCCTAGCAATTTCCTCATCTAGTTTCTCTTTTAGCTCTAGATTTTCTGACACTACATCTTCTCTTAATGTCTCAGACCGTTTTAACTCATTTTTAGCACATTCGAGATCCCTTTCTAGCACACTTATTTTCTCATCATAAGCTATTTGATTCTTCTGAAACCAAACCTTTTGTCTTTCTAGAGTTTTTAAAGCCTGTTTATAAGCTTCAACTTCTACAAAGCATTCATTATATTTTGGTTTCAATGTATCATAGGCTTCCTTAAGTTCATTGTATTTATCACTACAACCAAACACACAATTTTGTACCTGAGAGATGCCCATGAATGCAAAGTGTGGACTTGCAAGTTCTTCAGCATAACCTGCAGCATAAGCTTCCTGGCTCATCTTCTTGAATTCAGCCTTTCCACCATACCTCTCTTTGAGTGCATCCCATATACGACTTGCATCATCCATATAACGAAAATCTGCTACATGATCAGCAGGAATAGATTTAAGCAAGATAGTTCTGGCCTTTGATTCTCTTTGTACAGCAATGTGTTCATCTGCAGTCGTTGGAGGAAGATAAAAGAGGTTTCCATCTTGATCACATCCAGTCCTTTTCAAGCTGTTGCCATTTTGGATCACTTTCCAGATATTCATATCATTATTCATGATCCAATGTTCCATCTTCTTAGCCCAGACATCGTACTCGTCATCCATCAAATAAGGAAACATAACATCATCCCTATTATTATCAAATTCTGCCATTTTATGTGATAACAGCAGTAAAGTTATGTGATAGCAGGAACCAAAATGAATACCAGCAGAAACAAATTCGAGTGGACCAAACAGAATAATAGTAGGTGCTTGATGAATGTCTAAATACTCATCATTTTTGTACAATCTAAACTGCAAAATCATCTGAAAACACTCAAAAATGCATCAAAATAATGAAAATATCACAAATCAGTGTTTTATGTGTTTTAAATGCAAAAATATCAAAATCAGATGAAAAATGATTCAAGTTTGCAAAATTGGCAGTTTTAGTCCCCCAAGTTTTAAAAGTTGTCAAATCTAGTCCCTGGAATTCAAAAATGTGGAGTTTTGTCATTCAAGGTCCCTGAAATATTCTAAGTTGTTAAAATTGGTCCTTGAATGATTCTTTGGTCAAATGGCGGAAAAGGTCCTTAAACTTTGAAAAATTGCAAATTTAGTCCTTGGATATTTTAAAATGGAAAATGATCAAATTTTATCCTTGTTCTATCAAAGTTTGTCAAAATTGGTCCTTGTGATAAGTTTGGAAAGTTGGCAAGATCAGTCCTTCAAGTTTGGTAAATTTGCAATTCTAGTCCTTGTGTTAACATATACCAAACCGGACCGTTATTAGTATTTCAACCCAAATCCAATATCCAATCCTGTTGGCCCATTATCCAAGCCCAAGCCATTTATGAACCTTGGACCCTTGACCCTCCACCTTTGACCCTTGGACCCCCGTTATTATACACTTCGGTCAAACAAGTCAAACACGCGCCAAATATACCAGCACTGTTCATCTCCTCACATATCACTGTAATTCCAAAAACCAGAGGTGGTTTTCCATCTTTTTCAAACTCACCACTTGCCTCACCTCACCCTCACCTTACCTTGTCCCCCCTCCACTTCCACTAACACCCAAAATCCATTAATGGTTGAAACCTGCTCAAGAAGAAATTGGCGCCAAAAATCCAAGTGTATGGTTCTGATGATTTAGAGAGATCCAATGGCTCAAAGGAGGTGGGAAAGATTCAGAGGTCAACAG
Source organism: Chrysanthemum seticuspe (assembly GCA_019973895.1). Taxonomy (NCBI): domain Eukaryota; kingdom Viridiplantae; phylum Streptophyta; class Magnoliopsida; order Asterales; family Asteraceae; genus Chrysanthemum; species Chrysanthemum seticuspe. The sequence continues at coordinate 133,909,523 of BPTQ01000009.1, forward strand.
AGAGTCATAAATGTCATTATAAAGAGGAGGAGATGCAATGTATTACAATATCGAGAGTAATTTCCATTTTCTTAAGTCGTTTTTAGCTTATTTTTAACTCAGTGTATGTTTTAGCTTATTAAACTCTGTATTTCAAGTTGTTATTACATAATTAAGCTTTTGTGAAACTTTATTTCCAGTATCAAGTTATATTTCATATTATGCAAATTTTCCTTATTTTGAAAATCTCATGAATGATCAAATATTGTTTGTAGATGTTCTTATGGACTGAATAAGCCACATAAGCTCCTATATAGCTTTTAAAAGCTATTAGATACCTTAAAATCCAGTTAGAAGCAAAAACACAAAAATACCAAAAATCCAAATAAAATAGTTGAAAATTCAAAAATCACATGGAAATGGTGTTCACAGCTAGAGCAGGGTAAATTGTGGATGGCCTTGGGTTAGAAGCTTAGTGGTAAGCTAATAGGGGTGATAATTGGTCCTTGTTCTCAGTTTTGAGTTTGGAAGCCTTTGTAAGCCTTTTTGTTCATTTTTGCATTTCACTGTTGTAGTTGTTTAGCAGTTGTAATTTCTGGTCCTTTAGATTCATTAGTCTTAATTAAGTGTATTTGAGTAATAAAATCAGTAGGTTGTTCCTTTTAATTTGTAGTTTATAAAAATTTTCATCTTGACAGTTAAAAGTGCATAACTGTCAATTCTTAGATTCTTGTTGTTAATGTTGTTGTTTTATGTTTCATTAGTTCTAATATATGATAATACATGGTCTGCAATCAGCTTAATGGGTTAAATCTGTGTTTTGCTCTAAAAATCACCAAATCAGTTATATAAAGTCTTGTTTGGATTTGAGAGTTAAACTGTCTTAAAGGTTGTTTGAGTGGTTGCTGGTTATTATCTTGTATCACACTAGGTCTAATTAACTCAAAGAAATCAAGAAACACAGTCTTTGTTTCATCATAAGTCAAAATCTCTTTTGATCAAATCTTGTTAACTCACTGTTGGATTTTAGTAATTCATGGTCATGATTTTGTGATTACAAGTTGTTAAAATTACTCAAATCAGTCTTATTTCACCTTAAAACAACATAATCAGTGAGTAGTAGTGATTCAAAGTTCATCTTGGTCAAACTTTTAGTGTTAATCAAAAAGTCAAAATCTTCATTTGGTCATTTTTTAATTAAATAGATATTTTTACTGTGTGTTTAATATTGAGGTTTAGGATATAAGCTTTTGGGAAACTAAAGTGTAGTTGCTAAATTAAATTAGAAAAATACTAGTTCATTGTTAATCAGCTTTTTAAGTGCTTATTTTCTATATTCTTTTGAGTACCTGTTCTGAAATGATGCCCTGTGCACAGTGAGTAGGTCCAATTTGATAAGCTCACCAATAGCTTATTAGTTGGCCTCATCCTGTGATTATTGGTTCTTTGGAAAGCCAACCAAGCTATCTTGAGGTTCCAACTTTAGCTTTTCAATTTTTAGCTTGTTAGCTAGGGCTGCAATAAGCCTTTTCTTTGTCCCATTTCTGTTTTTCAACACAAGAGTCATAAGTGCTTATCTGCTTATTTCCATCTTAGCAGTGTGCTTATATGTGTATTCTAGCTTAATTTGAGTAGCTTGTAGCTTCTTTCATCTTATTTTAGCTTTTGTTTCAGTGTGTGAGCTTGTTTGAGCTTATTTCACCAAAATAAGCTCTTAAGCCTACTGTTAGCTCATAAGTCACTCAAACTGCTTATTTTAAGTTTGTAAAATTTTTGTGTTTGTTAAAGTTTTATATTTTAAGTAGTTAAGTAGTTTTCAAAAAGAAAAATCAGAAAAACATCAATTTAAAAACAGTGATAGCATTTATTTAATAGGTTTTAGCTTTTTGATTTTTCTTTTCATCTTATTAATAAGCAAATCTTGTTTTTATATTTTTCTTAGTTTTCTGTCATCATAAGTTATTTTTAGAAAAAGTTTCATAATTTTCCTAATCTTTTTAGTATTTATTATAATTTTAAATAGTTAAAAATAGTAAATAATTAGTAATAAATAATTAAAAAGTATAAAAAATATCTTTTCAGTTCTAAAATTAGTTTTATCATATTTTAGATTTTTCCAAGTTAAAATTTCATTTTTTCAGTTTTATTTTATATTTTCTAGAATTTAAGTGTATTTTAAATAATAATTAATTAGTAATAATTAGATAAAAATTGTGAAAAATATATTTTTAATTTTAAAATTAGTTTTATAATATTTTATATTTTTCTGAATCATAATTTTATTTTTCTAGCCTTATTTTGTATTTTCTTTTACTTTAGGTTATTTTTAAATAGTTAAAATAGTTTTTAATTAATAATAATTAATTAAATAGTTATAAAAATAATTTTCCTTTTCTAATAATTTTCTTTTATTTTTAGGATTTCAAAAATGTCATTTTCATATTTTTAGGTCTTTTATTTTTTAGATCTCACCTTTTATTTTGTACGTATACGTAGTTTTTAAACGTACGTTTTACGTTTCTTTTATCTGATTGTTGTGCTTTCCAATTCTGTATTCCATTCCATTCCAATCAATCAGTAGTGTAATTTCTCATCCAAAACCTTTACTGATCAATATCCTTAGTGATCATTCTATCATCTGATCAAGTGTTTACACACCATTGAGTCTCCGTGGGACATAACGACCCGGGAATTCATTATATTCTCCAGGACTTCATTGTATTTGTGTTTTAAGGTGTTTTAAGTTTCTTACGGTTAGCCATTCACAAGTGGCTAGCTTGTGTGAGGTAGCTTGACGGTTTAGCACAGATCAAATTTTGGCGCCGCTGCCGGGGAGGCTTTCATATTTTTAGGTCTTTTATTTTTTAGATCTCACCTTTTATTTTGTACGTATACGTAGTTTTTAAACGTACGTTTTACGTTTCTTTTATCTGATTGTTGTGCTTTCCAATTCTGTATTCCATTCCATTCCAATCAATCAGTAGTGTAATTTCTCATCCAAAACCTTTACTGATCACTATCCTTAGTGATCATTCTATCATCTGATCAAGTGTTTACACACCATTGAGTCTCCGTGGGACATAACGACCCGGGAATTCATTATATTATCCAGGACTTCATTGTATTTGTGTTTTAAGGTGTTTTAAGTTTCTTACGGTTAGCCATTCACAAGTGGCTAGCTTGTGTGAGGTAGCTTGACGGTTTAGCACAGATCAGTGCTAAACAAACAAGTGGGGACCAGATACTCTTCGTTTGACCAAACAGATGATTTACTATGTACGTATGACCCCTTGTCGACCAATAATGTGGACCAGTAAACCCAATTCAACAATATCGGTGGGAACACTTGATGTCTTCAGTAGAAATAAAATAAGACCGAGGGACCAATAAGTAGCAATAACCCATGTGAGCCAACTATTGTAGTCATGCCACGTGATCACTAAATCGAGCCCCACAACAGTAAAGAGCCCCACGTTATTTCAGCAGCAAAACCCAATCACATACTACTCCCACCTTAACAACGATGCACCACACCTCACTTGATTTTATCCCACTTGAAACCAACTATATTTCAGCAGTAATGACCTTTTGACCAATAATATGTGCCGACCAATTAGAAGAAACAAGATGCGGGACCCACGAAATCAATTAACTAGAGCAGTACATGACCATGAGATTAAAACCAATGAAATAACAATCATAAGTCGCCATACAGTATATGACATCACGGACCAGAAACTTCACGTGCCATATCTTTGAATTAGATGAATTTTATCACAATGTGTAGGTCAAAAATTGTCCACGTGATAACAGTTACAAAAATTAACCAATCAAAATTCACCCAACAATTATTAATTGTGAGGACCAGCGCACGTGACTACCTTAATTCATCACAGTGACAAATAATACGCAGCACGAGGTTTAATAGACAATGAACAATAAATATGATTACCTTGAAACCCTTTTTCACCGTTGCAACAGTTCGATAACATAAACCAGATCTGCTGCTGCCTCCTTTCTTTTTCCCTTTTGACGACTGCTCCAATACACCGATTGGTGTATAAAACCTAATTACCCAAAAAAAAAAACCTTATAAACCCTAGATCGAGAGCCACCCGCTCTGATACCACTTGTTGAAACCAAGATCCGGACTCAACTAGGGTATAATAATAACAATGATTGAATGCACAGCGGAAGAATAATTAACACAATCAAAGTTACCAACAAGGTTTTTCTAATAAAACAATGATCCTCTATGGATCTTTTCACTCTCTCTTATGATGTTTTCCTGGAATATTTTTCTTTTCCAGGAATATTTTTCTCCAGAGGTTTCTAATGTTCAAGTCTACCTAATACAAAAGACATCAGTTCCTTTTATACACAAGGAACCCTAAATAAAACAATAATATAAAATAAATGCATATCACTACCTAAAATAGCTCATGCAATCCTAACAAACTATAGAACACGCGGAATAACTATCTCCGCAGAAACCATCTACGCGGCTTCATTACTTCAGTAGAATTATATCTTCAGCAGATTCCACACTACTTCAGCAGAATCCTTCAGCAGTAATTTCAGCATAATTCATACTTCACAGAATTCCCAACACATTTTCATATGTTATTTAGTTTAATTAATTACTGATACATATATACATGCAACAAATTATCTTTTTAGGTAATTGAGTGCAGACTGTGGCACTTAAAGAAATCAAGTATTATTGCGGAGGGTACCGTGTACAAAACTGATGGAAAACAAATGCTTCATAACAAACCACTCCCAAAGGATTGCTATAGAGTGTCTATTGATAAATCTTTAGTGGATGCAGCAAGCATACCGGATGTAGGAAGTAACGGTTTCAAAACAGTTAAGGATGCAGTAGGTGGATTTTATGCATGGCCAAAGGATCAAGTGGTTTTCGATGAAAAGGTACATACATGCATGTGTTTTATAAACCTACATATATCATTCTTCATATTTAATTCAGTGTTTGATACACCCGGCCTTTGTTTCCTACAGGTAACACCACCAAGTACCAAAAAACTGATTAGTGAGAACAGAACTGCACCTAAATTACAAACGAAGCGCTACGTCTCTAGTGATGCCATGTAAAAGGAAGCTAAGAAGATCAAGAGTCAGAAGTCGTTAAATTATTGAGAATTTTATTATGTACGACATTACAATTTTATTGTATTTGAATATATTTTGTATATATATATATATATATATATATATATATATATATATATATATATATATATATATATATATATATATATATATATATATATATATATATATATATATATATATATATATATATATATATATATTTGAATTTGTTTTGATATATATTGATTTCTTATATGTGACTAAAAGATTCATATAGTACAATTATTAACACTTTTTTGTCACAGTTTACTTAATTCGATGTGTGACTAAATGTTAGAAAATGCCACACAAACATAAAATTCAAGTGGCCATTGGATGATAAATAGTCACACAAAACACACATTTCTTCACTTTACACACCATATGGTCACACTTATTAACACTTTTGGCCACTTTATGGTTAATTGTATGTGACTAAATACCCAAAAGAAACATGCTTTGTGTGACTAAATGTTTGAAAAGGTCACACAAACATAAAATTAATGTGGCCATTGGATGAGCAATAGTCACACAAAACACACATTTCTTCACTTAAAACACCATATGGTCACACTTATTAACACTTTTGGCCACTTTATGATTAATTGTATGTGACTAAATACCCAAAAGAAACATGCTTTGTGTGACTAAATGTTAGAAAAGGCCACACAAACATAAAATTAATGTGGCCATTGGATGATCAATAGTCACACAAAACACACATTTCTTCACTTAAAACACCATATGGTCACACTTATTAACACTTTTGGCCACTTTATGGTTAATTGTATGTGACTAAATACCCAAAAGAAACATGCTTTGTGTGACTAAATGTTAGAAAAGGCCACACAAACATAAAATTAATGTGGCTATTGGATGATCAATAGTCACACAAAACACACATTTCTTCACTTAAAACACCATATGGTCACACTTATTAACACTTTTGGCCACTTTATGCTTAATTGTATGTGACTAAATACCCAAAAAAACATGCTTTGTGTGACTAAATGTTAGAAAAGGCCACACAAACATAAAATTAATGTGGCCATTGGATGATCAATAGTCACACAAAACACACATTTCTTCACTTAAAACACCAATGGTCACACTTATTAACACTTTTGGCCACTTTATGCTTAATTGTATGTGACTAAATATACAAAACAAACATGCTTTGTGTGACTAAATGTTAGAAAAGGCCACACAAACATAAAATTCAAATGGCCATTGGATGATCAATAGTCACACAAAAGACATATTTCTTCACCTTAAACACCATATGGTCACACTTATTAACACTTTTGGCCACTTTATGCTTAATTGTATGTGACTAAATACCCAAAAGAAACATGCTTTGTGTGACTAAATGTTAGAAAAGGCCACACAAACATAAAATTCAAGTGGCCATTGGATGATCAATAGTCACACAAAACACACATTTCTTCACTGTAAACACCATATGGTCACACTTATTAACACTTTTGGCCACTTTATGATTAATTGTATGTGACTAAATACCCAAAAGAAACATGCTTTGTGTGACTAAATGTTAGAAAAGGCCACACAAACATAAAATTCAAGTGGCCATTGGATGATCAATAGTCACACAAAACACACATTTCTTCACTTAAAACACCATATGGTCACACTTATTAACACTTTTAGCCACTTTATCGTTAATTGTATGTGACTAAATACCCAAAACAAACATGCTTTGTTTGACTAAATGTTAGAAAAGGCCACACAAACATAAAATTCAAGTGGCCATTGGATGATCAATAGTCACACAAAATACATATTTCTTCACCTTAAACACCGTATGGTCACACTTATTAACACTTTTGGCCACTTTATGCTTAATTGTATGTGACTAAATACCCAAAAGAAACATGCTTTGTGTGACTATACAGCGTTTATGGTCACTAATACGGATTAATCCAACAAAATTTGTACCTAATTAGTCACACATGTTAAGGTTTTGGTTATTGTTTTGTAATAGAGACTAAAAAAAAGTCAAACATGTGACCATAGGGCACCTATGGTCGCGCGACCTTTAGTCACACACGGTCGAAAAATCATGTGTGACTATATGTATATCGTCACACATATTCGGTGTAGCCAAATCCACTTTTTGTTCTAGTGTATAAATCCTCGTGTTGGTTTGTCTATCCTTTTACTTATCGCTTTACTTTTATTCTTGCTTTATATTGTTGTTTGTCTATGTGGTTGATGTTTATGTGTGTGATGCATACTTGGTCTTTTATATAGTCATAAATGATATTTAACACTTTACATATTATGACACGCTTGATCAAGAAAAACAAACCGGACTAATAATGGTGAAACTTGATTTATAATGAACCATTAATCTTGCGGAATCTTATATGATATTAAGGGGTTGGCCTTACATGCCGTAATGCGTTAAATGCACCCTCTCGTCGAGATTAGAAAATGCGATGGTTTATACCATATTTGATACAAAAGTTTTAAGTTTGAAACGGAAACGTATTCACCCCCCCTCTACGTTTTCACAGTTTCTTTAGCTTGAATTTGTGGAGTTGTTGTGGTGGCAGCGTGATGAATTCAACAACAGCAATTATCCGTTACTATAAAAAAGCAAGAGACGGTATGTCTTCTTTTTGGCTTGTTACCTTTTTTTTTTCTCAAGATTGGTTTAGAAGAATTTATGGGTTTTGAAGATTCGTATATGTCTATTAACAAAAATTTCATTTATAGTTTTTTCTCTCTCTCTCTCTTCATAGATCTGCATTTGTTGCTTGTTTTTCACAAATATATATTTGTGTCTTTTTCTTCATGGAGGTGTGTATTTATTGTTTTGATTGTGTGTGTATTTATAAAAGAATTAGTATTACTATATGATCAATTTTCAATATAGATCTAAGAAAAATTGGTAGTATATTATTGTGTTTTTATTATTCAAATTAACTAACTGTAGAAAGTTTTAGTTTATTTATTTATTTTATTTTTTAATAATTTTGAGGAAACGTTATAACACCAATAATTTAAGATAAATAGAATTCAAAAAAATGGTATAAGAAAAATAAGTATGAGACTTGTTTGGTAATGACTAATGAGACAAACTTTCAACCGTTGATGAAAAATTATGATGTCGTAACCTTTGCATGTTTTACAACCATTAAATTTGAGGTATTTAGATTTTGAGACTTTGTTATATGAGTTTTATGGGGTTGTTTTTTATGTATATTATCTTACATTTTTATAAAGGAATATACTTTAGTCATCTATTGTACAACTTAAGAAGCATAAAAAGAAAAAGAAGAAAAAAAGAAGAAGAAAAAGGATGCACCAAGTGATCTCTCTTCAATTATAAAATCTAAAGTTGTTGATAGTACATTATTGGGTGAGGTGATTCTACATGACTACAAGCAAAGAAAAATAGGACAGTTACAGTTACGCTAGAGGAATATACATATGAATGATAATAGGTGTTGACATTAGGTAAATATTGATAAATGTTTTGATATATTATTCTTTGTATTATCCTTTATACTTTTACCATCAAGTGCACAACTATGTATGTGATGTACTCTAATAATTCCAAAAATTTGTATTTTGATAATCGTTATAGTTGGTCAAATGTTGTTATGTTATACATATGCATATACAGGATGTTAAAAGTCTATTCCTTAATAGAGATTAGGTTATTTATAAACATTATCTTATAACTTTATGATCATATACAGTTTGTTTTTAACAACAATCAATATCTACACTTATGTTAATTGCTAATGTTTATAAAATTTTCTTTTCTGCAGGTGCATCAAAAAAACAAGGTAAGTGAATGAGTGAAGCGAAATGAATGTGACGAGACCTGTTAGTACAATAGTATTGGGATGATTTTGATTGGTTCTTGACATGCCCTGGTATAATTTTATTTAAAAAAGTGTTCTTTACTCAATATATGCAATCTACTGAATATTTTCTTGACAGAAATATTAGACAATTTCATTGGATTGGATGTATAAAGAATTTATAAAACCTTTACAAAAATAAATAAGATCATACATTGTCCTTATGTATTCAAATGAAAAGTATATCGCCACCTTTTGAAGATGGAATATTCAAATGTTATGCAAGATTTTACTTTTTCATACCATATTACACATAAAATGAAATATCTAACTTTAAACGAGGTTATAAGTTTAGCAACTCAATTTAAAATTTACCTACTTTTTGACAATTTAAGTAACTTAAATGTTGGGTGTTATAAGTTCATCGACATGTAAATGTAAATTTATAAGTTTAGCAACTCGAATTTAATGTTCTATAAATTTAGTTAACCATATGAATAAAATAGTATATTAACTAAAGTGAACAAAAACATAAAATACATCGACTTCCGTGTATAATATTAGACGATTTAACCATATGAATAAAGTAGTATAGTAACTTAAGTGAACAAAAACATAAAATACAGTGACTTTCGTGTATAATATTAGACGATTATTATCGTCTTTCAAAAACGTCGATGTAGGTCGTTCTGGGTTGTGCTACGCAACCTTAAAAACTTCCTAGTACCTTCTACACAATACAAATAAAACAAATAAAATATTATTCATATTTATTGGAAAATGTGCTTATGGTTCGGCACTAAAGTCCCGCTGGGCATTGTCTTTTCACTTTCCTGATATGTTTGCATTGGATTTGCCGCAAGGGAAAGTGTTTTCCTTCTCCCTTCCCGAAGGTGCACCCTCCAGCCTAAAGGTGGAGGGTATGGTGAGAGGTTTTTCCCTCGTCATATCAGCTCCACATCTGCTTGATCTCTCTTCGAAACTTTTTTTTTTCAACTTCCCCTCAAACATTGCAGCAACTTATCTCTCTTTCAATAATTTTTTTTCTACTTTTTAACATTTACAAAAATACCTCAAAATACAAATACTCATACACAACAACAACCTCTCTCCTCTAAACACTTTCTCTCTCTTATTTTCATTTCGGGACTATAATGCCAAACGGGAGAATTTTTTTTGTCTGGTCCTCACTTTTCCTTTCAACCATGGTACGGTGTAATTGTCTTTTCCTTGAAGGAAGTCTCTCTTCCCGAAGGAATCTTTCACCCACACACTTTACACTAAGGTAGTGTTTGATAACAACTTAATGTGTCTTAATTGAAAATTATGTAAGTTAATTAAGTCATCAAATGGATGTTTTTTTAGTGCTTAAAACTAACATGTGACCTTCTAGAAAAAGCCATGGAAATGAGGGTCTACAAATTAAGTCCATCCCTTTTATCCTAATTTTACATATTTACCCTTCAACTTCTTAACTTTATTTCAAATAAAAGGGTATAACAATAATTTTTTCTAATTCAGACACTTTATTCAGCACACAAAAAAAACAATCATTTATTCATCTACAAACAGACAACATATACATCTAAACAGACACTTTAATTTAACAGGACTTAATAAAAAAACTAAACAAACAGGCCCTAAGAGCATGTTTATCAACAACCTATCACAATCCAATTTTTCATTATTTTTTTTATTCTTCCATCTATACAATCAATACATACAATCAATCTTAAAGTTTTCACAATTTATCAACAACTCAGCCTAATATATAATTTTATTTCCTTTTTATTTAATTTAATCACTTAAAATTTCATATAAAATTATATATTAAATAAAGTATTTACTTTATAAATATATTTTTTTAAAATGATGGTTTTAATTAAAAAAAATATTTTTTAGTTGTAATTGATATAAAATATGTATTTCATTAAGAGAAACAAACGAAATTACAAATAGATGCATAAATTGAAAATTACAAATACAAGAAATACAAATGATTTAATTAATTATTATAGTCAAATTTTTGCTATATGTGCTTAATCAAGTCATTTTTTTAAAGAGGAATGAGCTTCTATGTGGTGTAGTTGTTCTCTATTTCTCATAAAACTTGCCAAGTCTGCAATTCGTTCAGTAGAGTATGCAATAACATCATCACCATTTGTATCCACGTCGTTGAAAAATTCGGACATATCAAAATTTTATAATTTGTCCCATTTGTTCTTGGTCCCAAATAAGACATGGACGTAAAAGGAATGCGAAACGAGCTTGTAGAACTCCAAATGCTCGTTCCACATATTTTGCACGACCTCTTGATGTTGAGCGAACAACTCATGCTTTCTATTTTGTGAAGTATAAAAACTATTTGGTGTTTCTTGGTTGGAGTGAAAAACATAATCTCCTCCTTCACTAGTTCTCGATCTTTTCATATTGCCACCACTTTCTTCATTAGGTTCTTGTAAATGTGTCTTGTCACGATTTATGTTTAACTTCCACTTGGGATTTTTACACATAACTTCATTAAGAGCTTTGCTACACCCTCTTAGTATTTCTTCCTACACACACAACAATATTATATAGTTTTTTCCCATTCATTCTCTCTCTGCATCCAAACCGCCAGTTCTAATAAGTGTCAGCATCGTGTGAGTAGGCACATTTGTTGGAGCCTTTTGTAGGAATGTTTAACATATCTCCTTCGTTAAATACAGTCAAGTCTAAAACTTGCTACCATCTCCCTCGTAAATTTTACGAGCATCAAGTTCGACATCTTTTGTAAAGAAACATAACAAAACACTTGAAATAATGTTTTTTTAATTCCAGAAACCAAAAGAATATCAAAATTGATCTCAATCAGTGAATACCAAGAATAATAACAACATGATCTCAATCAGATATCATACAACAATCTACTGCAATTTAAATTGACCAAGATGATCAGATATTACAAAATCAAACTAGGGTTTATAACTTGTATGAGGGTATTTTTGAGCAGAAAGAGAAAACGGATTAAGAGTTTTGAAAAGGATTATTGTCTTTTTCCTTTTTATATAGAATCAACCGAAAATACTTCCATCTTGACAACAAAGATCCTTCAACTATTCAACACTATCCACTAAGCTCCCAAAAGAACCAAAAAGCCAAGCCTGAGAATATAAACATGACATAATCAGTCGCTGTAGTAATTCCAGGCTAAGATTATATTTTAACATCCCCCTTAATCTCAGCCTGGAATACATCATACATTCTCAGTTTTAAAACCATTTATTATGTTGAAAACTATCCAATCCATTTATGAACATCTCCAGATTGAATTGTTTCAGTTTTAATTATACTCAGACAAAATTTTATCCCTTACAAAGTGTAAGTCAATTTCCAAATGTTTAGTCCTCTCATGGAAGACTGGACTGGATTCGCAACAATCTTAATTGCTGCTTGACTATCACAAAATAGTTTTACAGTCTTTTAAAATCTTTAAGACCCAAACAATTTCTAAAGTGGTAGAGGCCATGGCTCTGTATTCAGCCTCTGCACTAGGCTTAGAAAGGGTATTTTGTTTCGTACTTTTCCAAGAAACTAATGAACCATTAAAAAAATGCAAAATCTTGTAACAAATCTCCTAGTTACCACACATTTTGCCCAGTCTGCATCCACATGAGTCTCAAGATGTTCAAAAGAGTTTTTGACAATATGAATTCCCCTTCCAAGAGAACCCTTAAGATATCTAAAAACTTTATGTGCGATTTTAAGATGAGACTTAAGTGGTTTATGCATAAACTGACTTAAGCAATGCACAACATAAGATATATAAGGTCTTGTGTGATTCAAGTATATAAGTTTTCCAATAAGCTTTTGATACTCAGTTATTTTATCTAAAACAAGATCTGTTAAAGTTGGTTCATTAGATATACTCAAATTTTGATCAAGAGGAAAAGCAGATGGTTTACAAGCAAGAAGACCAAACTCAGATAGCAAATCTAGGAAACATTTTCTTTGTGACAAACATAAACCCTTATCAGTTTCAATAACTTCAATTCCTAAGAAATATTTAAGTTTGGCCAGAACCTTAATCTAAAATTTGGTTTTAAGATAAACCTTAAAATTTCAATAGCTTCTAAGTTGTTACCAGTGATAATAATATCATCAACATATACAAGTAAGGCAAAAAAACACACCTGATTCCTTCTTAGTAAATAAGGAGTAGTCACTCTTACTCTGCTTGAATCCATTCTCAAGTAAAGCATTAGTAAGCTTAGCATTCCACTGTCTGGGTGCTTGTTTTAACCTATACAGTGATTTTTAAGCCTGCAAACTCTATTACCATTTACATAAAAGAAACCATCTGGTAATGTCATATAAACAACTTCCTCAAGATCCCCATACAAGAAGGCATTATTATTATCAAGTTGAAAAATAGGCCAAGACTGTTGAACTGCCAAATTAATGACACACCTAATAGTCACAATTTTAACTACGGGTGACAAAGTTTCATCAAAATCCACACCTTCTTTCTGATTAAACCCTTTAGCAACAAGTCTAACCTTATACCTATCAACTTCACCACTAGACTTGTACTTAGTTTTGAAACCCCATTTTAAACCAATAGCCTTTCTACCAGTAGGTAAAACAACAATATGAAAACTATCATTACTATACAAAGCATTCATCTCCTTATTCATTGCCTCCACCCAGTGCTGAAACTTGCAGGCTTCCCAATATGTTTTGGGTTCAAAAGCTTTATTTAATTCAGTTATAAAACAAAGATTTTCAGAACTTAACCAACAAACTTTTCAAGACCATATTTGACTTTTGAATCAACAAGAAACTCATTATACTTGTTTGGAAAAACTGAAGTTCTCTCAGACCTTCCCAAAGGCTGACTTTGAAAATTTTGACTTGTTTTGTGTTTGGAAAATCTGTATTGATACCCTCAGAATTTTCATTTTCATTTGAAGGGTCCAATTTTGTTTCATTTTCATGTGTTGTAGCCCTCTCATTCCCTAAGGTAGAACCATTGGAACCATTAAAGTGCCCCAAATCACTTCCATTTTGGTCAATTGTTGGACTGCCATTAAGGGAAGAGTTGCTGCCCTCATCATGAGATGATGATTTTTATTTATATCATCATTGGGTATGTCATGATCCTCATACACAAATTCATTAAAGAAACGTGTATGATCCAGACCATGACTATCACTTTTGTCCAAAAAAACACTTTTAATCTTAAAAGGAAAAAACATTTTCAAAAAAGTTAACATCTCTGAAGTATAAAAACTGTTTCCTTTCAAGATTGTAGAGCTTATACCCCTTTTTAAAAGAATCATAATATATTGAAACACATTTCTCAGATCTGCTACTAAATTTATCAAAGTTATTTAAGATAGTAGCAAAACAAAGACACCCAAAGGTTCTTAAATGATTCAAAGAACATTTTTTTTATTAAAAACCAAATTATAAGGAGATTTTCCATTCAGCACTGAGGAGGGCAACCTGTAATCAAATAACAAGCAGTAAGAATACATTCAAACCACAAATTAAAAGGAATTCCCCTCTGAAACATAAGGGATCTAGCAACATTAAGCAAATGCTTATGTTTCCTTTCCACAATCCCATTCTGCTGTGGAGTGTAAGCACAAATTGTTTGATGTATAATACCCTTTTTAGCACAAAACTCAGAAAATATGTGACCAACAAATTCAGTTCCATTATCACTTCTAAAAGTTTTAACAGACTTATTAAACTGATTTTTAATCAGATTAAAGAAAGTAGTTATACAATCAAACACCTCATCTTTGGTTCAAATTGAGTAAACCCACACAAACCTGGTAAAGTCATCAACAATGGTCAAAAAGTATCTACACCCTTCCTTACTAACCACCCTATAAGGCCCCCAAAGGTAAAGATAGACAAGTTCAGCAAGCACATAAGACTTGTGATCACTTAAAGGGAAATGTTCCCCAGTTTGTTTAGCCTTTTGACAAATTTCACAAGGTTCATTATCATTATTATCTTTAAAATTGATGTATTTTTTCAGCACAACCAAGACCCGATCAGCAGGATGACCAAGTCTGGAATGCCATAAACTAGTGGATAAAAAGCAATCAGACTTAAAATTTTCACATTTTAAATCAATACATTGATTTCCATCAAAGTAATATAAACCATCATTTTGTTTACCAATCCCTAGAATATTCATTCCCTTCAAATCATGAGGTAAAACATAGCATTTAAATTCATCAAAACCAATAACCAATTTGTTGTCTCTAGCCACTTTATGAATAGACATTAGACTAACATAATATTTTGGGACAACAAGCACATCATATAAAGTTAAGGGCCCGCTTGGTTCAAAGTGGGGAAAGGGAAAGGGAAAAGGAAAGGGAAAGGAATGCAAAGGAATGAGTGAGGTGGGTAATCAATCCCTTACCCCTCAATTCATTCTATAATGGTTCATTACCCAGAACGGGGTAATCAATCCCTTACCCCTCCCTAACCAAGCACAATATTATTTGTGATGTGGGCCCTTTTGAATACCTTACCCATTCCCCACCCCCTTAACCCCCTAACCAAGCACGCCCTAAGTGTTTGGTTAGAATCATATTTCCAACCTTAGTTATTAAAGCTTCAGTTTCATTAGGATGTGAAACTTTAATTCCAAGTTTGGAAATATCAATTACATTAACCAAAAACTTATCTGTATATGTTAAATGCTGGTTGGCACCAAATCAACAATAATACCAGCTGCAACATGTGCAGACCTGATTTTACTGTTATTACAAAAAAATCTGTTAAAACTTTGATTAAAGAATTTGCTTTTATTCAAAACTATACATGCCATATTGGCATGTACACCTTTTCCTTTTCCATTATCATTAACATATGTATCTTTAATAAGAGATAAAAGTTTTGAAATATGTTCATCAGAAAATGTAGAAGAGCTAGAACCAACATAATTGTTATTGACAAATCTTTTGTTAAAGTTTTGAGTACCCTAATTTGAACTAGACCCAGGAGAATTATTTATTTTTCCAACATTAGCAAGGTACCCAATCAGTTTAAAACAACTATCAATAGTATGCCCATTAAAATCACAATGCTCACAAACCAGAGTAGGACCACCAACAGTCCTATCACTCCCAGTATTATTTGGTCTAGGCATATTATTGGGTCTAGAGAAAGTACCAGAGGTTTGGGGTCTCTGGAAACTTCCTCTGTTAGGCACACTGGAATTAAACACATAAGACTGAGACCTCTGAGAGGTACCAGTTCCTGAACCAGCAACAGTAGCTCTGTGAGACTCCTCACTAGAAATTATGGCAAAAGCCCCTTTAACATTAGGAAAAGGGTCTCTAGATAAGGTATTATTTCTTATTTGCATATATGAATCATCTAATCCCATTAAGAACATCATTAGTTTCATAAGTTGACTATGTTTTTTTTAAATCCTCAGATGCATGACATGTACACCTATGAAACTTCACAAGAGCATCAAACTGTTTCCAAAAAGTACTCAACCCAGCAATAGAAGTCCCATTTTGAGACAAAGAGTTGATTTTATGGTGAAGATTATAAGTAACAGACCCATCAACCCTATCAAATGTTTCTTTCAATTTAGTCCAAACATCAAAGGCCATTTTAGAAAAGCTTTGCCGCAAAAATAACTCCTCTGATATAGAATTTAAGATCCACCCAAGTACAACAGCATGAACCCTATCCCAGTGTCTACCCAAAACCTCCTCAGTCAGTGATCTTGTGCAAGATCCATCAATAAAACCAATTTTATTTTTACCCTCTAAAGCCAAAAGCATTGCACAAGACCAAACATTATAATTTCCAGTTCCTTTAAATTTTACAGATATAATTGTTAAGGTAGCATAGTCATTAGGGTGTAAATGTAAATGGTGACTTAAGTCCAACTTACTTATCAAAGTATCAGGTTCAAAATAATCTTCAACATCAGAATTATGAATAGAATTATCAGGAGTATAACCATGAACAAACATGATTACAAAAATAACAAAGATCACTAAAAAAACAAGAATCAAACACACAAAGAGACAAGAAAGTAGTTCCCATGCTTTCCTTGCCACTGAAGTGGTAGGTCAAGGGTGCACACAAGCAATCAATATAAAAACAAACAAATAAACAAACACCACCCCAATCAATCCTCAACTTCTAATGTTCCCCAATCCTATCCTCCGACAATCTAATGCAAGAAAATAAAGAACATAAGATAAAAGAGCGTGAGAGGTGTTATAGTGCACGCAAATAGCAGTGGAAAACCAAACATACTATACTCTTGATTCACTTAGTCAAGAGATATAGCAGATATCAAAGCAAATCCAAGAACAATAAACCCTAATTTCTCCATATTAGGCAGAATCCCCAGAATCACTTTCAATCAACCAAGAATCACTAGAACAATTGATTAAATCAACTTAATCAACCACATAAGCCTTTAAAGATCAAAAGCCCCAATTATCGCAAACCATAATTTTTCAAAAAAAATAGGATTTTTACAAAAACTTTTAAAACAGAACAATTAAACACAAGATCTATCAACTAACAACAGTTAATTGAAAGATACCAATCAATTTCTAGAAAATCCCCAAATTTTACGAAACCTTAATTTTTTAGAGAACGATTTTAGAGCAAGATTAGACAATCTGGCTCTGATATCATGTAAGAAACACAACAAAACACTTAGAATAATCTTTTATTACTTCCAGAAACCAAAAGAATATCAAAACTGATCTCAATCAGTGAATACCAAGAACAATAACAACCTGATCTCAATCAGATATCATACAACAATCTACTACAATCTAAATTGACCAAGATGATTAGATTTACAAAATCAAAATAAGGTTTATAACTTGTGTGAGAGTATTTTTGAGCAAAGAGAGAAAACGAATTAAGAGTTATAAAAAGGTTTCTTTTGTCTTTTTCCTTTTTATATAGCATCAACCGACAATACTTCCATCTTGACAACAAAGGTCCTTCAACTATCCAACACTATCCACTAAGCTCCCAAAAGAACCAAACAACTAAGCCTGAGAATACAAACATGACATAATCAGTCCCTATAGTAATTCCAGGCTAAGATTATATCTTAACATCTTTCAAACTCATTATACTAGTTTTTCTACTATATGCTGCCATGCATGCAGTGACTCACTTGCTTCTGTTTACGCTAAGTCATTTAAAACGACTTTCATTTGATTTTCATTCCGAGGACCAATATCTTTTGGGTTTTCAGCTCTCTGGTGTGATCATATATTTTAAACGGGAATGAGTCGGCATATATATTATATATATTGTTTTGCTCACCAACTTGAGTTAGTGGTTGTGACTGTTGCAAAAAACCACGACGGTGTCAATGACTTTTTTTTTTTTTTTATATTTTATCTGTTGTTACAAATGTGGTTTGTGGTTCTTGTAAACGGAAAGATATAATGCAAGAAAGTCATAAAGAAATACTAGAAATTTTTTTTGTTAGAGGTGAACTTTGATTAGGGAAAGGGAAAAACCAAGAGGTCACTCTTGCATGAATATTTTAACGGTGCGTTAAATTGTGCTATAGAGAAAGAAGAAATTCTAAATGTTACTAATGAGGTTGTACGCAAGCGATTTTTCGGTATGAAAGATCGTAGAGGACCTAATTAGGAGGTATGTTCATAATTTCTTTACTAATTTTAATGAAATCGTACATTTTAGTTTATTTTTAATTCGTTTATACTCGGAAAAAAATTTGTGCACATGATCTAGATCCGCCCCTCCTTTAAACGTAAAAGTTATCCCATTTCATTTTACGATCCCTGAAACAAAACATTCTAGATCTTATAAATACAGAATAAAAGACTGCATTTGGATTTTTTGCAGTCTGTTAGAATTCAGTGATCTAATTTGTGTTGTGGTTCCATCAATTATCTAATAAGTTCGTAATCATTCTAACTTTCCACCATTTGAATATAATCATCATAATTATGAAATATTTGAGGATAAAGAAACAAGAAATTTTTTTAACAGATGTTAGTCATTTTTGCTCAACAGCTAGAACATATTTACAGCAATGGACTTTTATCGGCTCAAATATAGCCTTTAGCTGTCTACTTACTCTTATAGATAATCTTTCGAATCGATGAATCCAATTAAAATCTATGTAGTTTTTATATGTTTTACAGTTTTAAGTTTTATATGGTAAGGTGCTCATCTGAATCTGTATAATTGTCATTTTTTTTTTTATTTGTGACACACATTTTGCTAACTACAAAATTTAAATTAAATATATAAAATTAGTACTTAGCTACCATAAGTTGACAGTTAAGAAAACTCCTACACATAAAAAGAAATTCCAGTATAATAACAGAAGTTAGTTATTCAAAATCTTGAAGCTCAATTATCATCATTCTCTCTAATCACCCAAAACCAACATTTCGTTGAAATATTCATACCCTTCAATAAAGACTAATCCATCATGGACGATAATTCGTTAAGATCACCAAACTCTTTCGATTTGGGTTCTGTCGGTTCCAACACAAACAACCAACCTCCAGAAATACCACTAGAAAGTGGCACTACTTCAAGCAACAAGAGAAAATTAGATGAAGAAGACAATGCAGTATATTCTATGCCTAACAAACGTCATCAAACCGACCTGTTATCACCAAAAGACCAGGAACTCGCTCTTTTAAAAGACATGATTAACTTCTACAAGCAAAATGATTATAAAGCTGCGTTTGCAGATGACACCAGTTTAGAAATGTTTTATCACGGCTGGATTAAAGGACGTGGAGTTTTTAAAAATGTGGTGGAGTTAAGTAACAAAATGTATAAATTGTATGCAAGATATCACAAGAATAAAGAGAATCCATTGTATGACAATCAGGTGGAAGGTGCGATTGATCCTGTTGATATTGAAATCTTTCGTTTATCGTTTGATATCTGGTCCATAGAAGAAGATGAAGAAGAATCGTACGAAGTTGATGAGAATTACAATTTGCCTTTAGAAGATTCCACGGATGCAACTGGTGATGATACAAATGATTTGTCATCAACTCAAACCACTCAATAGATTAGGATAGTTTAAATGTTATAAGGGTTGGTTTTAGAAAAGTCAAAGGGTCGAGTTGTAATGAGTGTGTTTGATGTTCACAGTTTTTGTTCTTGATGTTCAGTTTTTGATAAACGGGTTCGTTTTAAGATGTTTTTGTATACCGTTTCTGGATTTCCAAGATTTCAGCTGCTGTTTTCTTATTATTTTATCGCGGTTCTGCTGTATTTGACTAAGAAGTTAGACAAAAGTTGAAGGATGTATATACATGACTTGAATCAAATGTAGTTTGACTTTTGGAAAATCAAAAGGTTGGCATTGCGTAAAATGTTTTAAATGTTCATAATTGTTTCAGTGTATTTTGCAATCTCAGTTCTTGATAATTTTCACATATTTTGAAGCAATTTCTCTAAATTTCCATGACTTCATGTATATTTCCTCATGATCTTAATGGGTTTTATGCTGACTCTTGACTAAAAAAAAGTCAAAACAGAATACATGTACGGTTTTTAATAGTATCTACTCCCAAAATGGCAATAAATGGTACATGGTTGTGGTAGAAGCTGTGAGTCATGACTTGTTCGCAATCGGTTCAAATATGAATAGAATTCTTCATCACGACCAATGGACCCGTCATTTAACATGGCCATGACCCAAATGGACTCAGTAATGCTTACATTTTACCCAAACTGGCTTCAGACTGTCGAGTGTAGATTACCAAGTTCAAGCTTTTTTGGTTTGTTAAACATTGTTGAATTTTTCTTTGCTGGTGTGTTACTAGTTTCATAGTTTTTCAATGAATTTTCCTCCCTTCCAAAAATTAATCATCGTAAGTTTGAAACACATTAAGTTTTTGAGAAATTATAACACATTTTATATTAAGTTATGTTTATTCAATTTCTAGAACATCATTACAGTAATATGTGGTTTTTCAGTTTAAAAACATTAATGTGCTTATCTAATAAATAATAAGTAAAAGCATTATTTTATTGAAATTATGAAATGGTAAAACCACCCAACAAGTAAATAGTATTATTATCCCATTTTCATAGTAATAAAAAAAAGTTCTAAACATAAAATTTGTAAATCCTGATATGAGCCTTTTTTTATATATTTTTATAAACATATTAATAGTTTGACATTAAGAAGTTTTCTATATATACAACAGACTTAACAGAAGTTGTTATTCAAAATCTTGACATCCCTTCATCACTTTCATCATTCTCTCAAATCACTCAAAACCCTCCTTCAAAATCTAACGTTTTGTTGGAACTAAAGATTCACACCCAAAAGAAAACCATCACTAAAGAGTAAGACTAATCCACGATGGATGATAATTCTGCAAAATCACCACTCTCTCATGAATCGGGTTCTGCTGGTTCCAACACAAACAACCAACCACCAGAACAACCACCACAAGGTGGCGCTAGCTCAACCAACAAGCGAAAAATAGATGAAGATGATAATGCAGTTTATTCTACGCCTAACAAACGTCATCAAACTGACCCATCATCAGTAAAAGACCAAGAACTCACTCTTTTGAAGGACATGATTGACTACTACAACAAAAATAGTAATCAGTCTGTGTTTTTTGATGACGAGAATCTTGAAAGGTTCTATAACGGTTGGGTTAAAGAACATGGTGTTTATAAAGATGTGGTGGAGTTAAGTAACAAGATGTATAAGTTGCATGCAAGATTCAGGAAGAATAAAGGGAACCCAATGTATACACATGATGTGGCAAGTGAGATTGATCGCATTGATATTCAAATCTTTCGTTTATCTTATGCAATTTGGGCAACAAAAGAAGATAAAAAAGATAATGTGGTTTCTACGGCTAAGAAACCCAATCAAACCGACCCATCATCATCAAAAGACCAAAGAATCGCTCTTTTGGAGGACATGTTTAACTATTGCCTTCAAACTAACAATAGGTTCGCATTTTGTGATGACAACCATCTAGAAAGCTTCTATGATGGTTGGATAAAAGGACGCGGGGTCTATAAAAGTGTGGTGGAATTAAGTAACCAGATGTATAAGCTGCATGTAAGATTCTTGAAGAATAAAGTGATCCCATTGTATAAATACGAAAAGGAAGGTATTGATCCTGTTGAGAAAGAAATCTATCGTTTATCGTATGCAGTTTGGTCAACAGAAGAAGATGATCTAACATCTTATGAACCCGGTTCTGGTAGTGAGCGCAAAGATAGTACTACGGGAGATTCAAATTATCAGAGTGCAACAGAAAGTGATTTTAGTTACACTTGGCCTTCAAATGATTCCACGGTAGTGAAGTCTGATGAGTTACAAGACGCGTCGTCAGATGACGGGTTGGGATAGTATGGTTTGGTTGTAAAAAGGGTTGACTTTGAAGAAGTCAAAGGGTTGAGTTGAGGTAATTGTGTTTGATGTATTTGTTTTTGAAGTTCATTTCTTGATGAACGGTCCGCTTGTAACATGTTTTAGGATCCCTTTTTTTGGATTTGTGTTATTTTCAGTTGTTTTTATTCATGATCTAAATATGTTTCTTGCTGCATTTGACTCAAAAAGTCAAAATTGAAAGAAAAAGTGTATGCACATATTGCTTGTAATTGTGTAAGTACTCAGAAAGTGGAAATAAGAGTTGTTTGTGTTGTTCCAAATTCGTTTCACGATTGTTATTTTCATTTCTTTTACTGCTGTTTAAACTTCAAAGCTCACTTTTAAATTCTGAATTCTGTTATGAAAGTTGATTTAACGTATGGTAAGATTAAAGCAAGGATTGAGATAATATAGTTTTGTGACAGTTCGTAAATTCTTTTATTGGTTAAGCAGTGTCTTTGAAGGTCTATTGTTTTAGGTTATTATCGACGTTAAACATGTTCAAAAACTTAAGACTACACTACTCACATTCATCTAATCGCCATTCACAGTTCATGGGCTTCTCATCATGCAATCAAAAAAACGTGTCGGTCACCTGCGATTGTGTCATTAAATCGATAAATGGGACCTGCCATGGCCCTTTTTCTGTCAAAGCTAGCAAATACTAAGACTAATGAAATATCTTGTTTGTTATTTTATCGAAAAGAATTGATTGAAATGTTGCCTGAACATTTGTATCCTGGTATACAAAAAGTTTCTGCACAATTATCTGGATAATAACTGATATCATCTGAATCAATGATCTAAATTTTAACACTTGCTCTACAACTATACATTTATACTCCTTACATCACTTAAAAAAGCATACTAAGTTGCACTAACTCATTCAGTTCTACAGATTAAATGATTCTTGTTAATCTTGATGCGGAAATTTGGTTTAACAGTCATAACTGAAGTGAATTCCTTTTTAGAGGGAAAGATGATCAAGGTAAATATAATTGTCAGATTAATTTACCAATATATTGTTAATAAGTATTCAATAAGCACTTTTATCTCCTTCTAATCTGATTATTTAAGCATGGACAATTTAGTCGACTTCAAAAAGTGTGAGGTATCAAACATGTAAATGCAACTCAACAATAAAACGTAATGGCTGATTCAAAAGGATTTGTTTATACCTTAATGTTATATAGCCATATACACAGATTTGCATTATTAGACATGTACCTACAGTCCTACCTAGCGGCTAGCGTATGCATATAAAGAAGCAACAACAACAAAAGCGAAACAAAATGTATTCGTTTCTTTTGTATATGCTTATAAAGAAGCAGTTTATTTCTTCAATCAAGATGCATAAGGCTTGCTAGATCTCTCACAGTTGATGATTATCTTCTTTAGCAAGAAGATTTTGAGTGTTTGAACCCAATGCGGGAATATAATGCTGTATCTTTAAGTTTATATGTTTAATACACCATTAGTTTTGTTTCACTATGAATTAATATTGAAGTGTAGGCATACCATAAATAGTCTACTACTATTTTCATGCCAAATTCGGGTTGTATTTTGTTGTGATTAGAGACGGAACTTGAACACTTACTTTGAAAACGCAACTTGTAAAGTAGTATTTAACTCCAGGGAGCCGGCATACATTATATGTCAAAATTTTGTATACACAGTAAAATCGTCTTTTTTTAGGGGCCACAACCCTCCTTGGTCTCTATTATTTTCTTTATTCAGACAGAAAGTCCGACTTATATAACTTGTTACGGTCTCAAATTCATTATTCTCTTAACAAATTCATGACTACTACACTTTATCATAAATCTATGTGTTTTAAATCAAGATATCGTACTAACTAGGTAGCAAAACAAACTTTAGTGTATCGAACATAACATATTTTACTGGCATCACAAATAGAGTATAGTTACAAGGACCAATTATGGTATACAAGAAACTTTAAGGTGAATTATGACATGAAGATAAACGGTAGGGATAAGTTATGATAATTTTTTATACGCTGAAAACGGAGCTCCATTGTTAGGTTAGGGTTTAAGAGGAAGTAATAAAAGGGTTTTTCATTTTTTTTGTGTGTTTTATAATAAAATTGATTAAAAATGTTGGCAATTCGAAGAGCATCTGCTCGTATCAAGTAAGCTTCTCATTTTTCACACACACGCGCATTTTGTTTTATATACCTATTTGTGTAGCATTTCTGTTATTGTAAATTTAGTTTGTTTAATTGAAATGAAATTGAGTGATGTGAGATGAAATGTTGTTGTTTTTATGTTTTTTGGATGACTAAAATGACTTTTATTGAAGGGGGTGTTTGGGTAATCTTTATTAGAATGTGCAATGATTATCATATATTTTATGGTTTTTAGGGTATTCTAAGTTTATCTCGAATAAGCAATTGAAATAAGCAGCTGTTATCTGCTTTTTTTGGAATTCAGTATTTTTACCCGAGTATAAGCATGTAAGCAGAAGCAGTTTGGATTGTACATACACTCGAAACTGATTATCTGCTTCAAATAAGGTAAATAAGCAGAAAAAATAAGCAAAACCAAACAGCCTCTAGTTATGTGTAAGCATAAGCACTTGCAAATAAGCTAAAAACAATTGGAGAGTATAAACGGAATAAATGGTCAAATGACCAAAATGGGCTAATACTTCAAGTGTAGGATAATAACAATTAGGAAAGACGAGGTAAGGATGTAGATAAGGGTAAGCACTTGCAAAATAAGCTAAAAAGCAAGTGGAGAGTAGCATAGAGAATAGCTTAAATAAGCTGACGAGCGTAAGCTGTTTGGCTACATTTAACACGCAAATTAGCTTATTGTAGGTGTTTTAGTAGTGTAGTGAATGCAGGGCCGTCTCACTAAATTCGGAGGCCCTGTGCAATGACGAAAGGTAGGTCCCGTTAAGAACACAAATGTCAGATATATGTAATAAATATCCATTAATAATACAAAAATTGTTACAAGTATGAGATAACCAAACACTTACCAAGACAATTTCATTTGACCTAGTTACACACATCACAATTTATCATCTAAATGATGCTACTCGAATGAAGAACGTAGTTATGTAGATTAAAACTAATTGGTTATCTAAGATCAACATAATAAGTAGTGAGTAATTAACTACTACAACCTGGGACCTAAAAACTAATCCAAAAATGTGAAAACTGTAAATAAAATTTAAAATCGTAAAGTTGAACCATTACTTGAAAATGGAGGAGAGAATTGCACAATAAACTGTAATGTTGTGATCGATTTTTGAAATAAGTAAGGACACCTCCTTAAGTTTTGTTCTTTAGATGCTTGAATCTTTGTCGTCATTTAGCTAGACACTTTGAGTTATTTTTTTATAATTTTCATTATTATTTCTTAGTACGTAGGCCTTTTCATGACAGAAATTGTATGACACATTTACGAAATATAAACTATTAGATACAGGCCTCGAGATTTATACATGCTTATTAGACAAGAATGAAATTTGTGGCCCTCATGAATCGGAGGCCCTAGGCGACCGCACTTGTTGCACCGCCCTTGAGCCGGCATTGAGTGGATGTATGCCATTTGGTTTAGTCGTGTTTGCTGGGCGAAAATGATTATTGCAACTTAAAGAATCTCCACTTAATGAGATGGATAAGATAAATACGTTTATCTTAATATAAGTTTCTTATAGCAAGTTGTTAGCTGTGTCTATAGTCCTGATTGTTTTAACTCTAAATAGTAAGGAGTAATAATATTGAGTAATGATACTCATCCAAACAACCTCAGGAAGAGCTTGCTTTGTTTAGTTCTGTATACCTAGGATTTGCACATCTAATATTATTAAAAAAAACAAGACAAACCTTCTTTTGTGTGACTTGGTAGTTGTACCGAACATTTATGATATTTTTTTTTTCCTGTATGCTTATCTGATTAGCTGGACTGTTCATATGAATAATGTTTCATCTGATGGAGATATGCTATTTGGCGAGTAAGCTGATTGAGTGTTAACTTTATTCCAAAAGTAACCATGGTTTTGGTAGAAATTGTAAAGATAGTTTTTCAGTGTTCATGCCTTGCAATACAAATGTCATAATCATCGTTTACATGTGCAAATGTTTACGTGGTATTTAAAAGAGGTCAATAACATTCCATATCGCTGCTAGTTCACTTGAAAAGTCTCCACCTTTTTGGATCGGAGTTGTCCCAAATCGTATTTAATAGACAATAAGGTCTTATAATTTTGTTTGGAGGTTTAGTAAAGGGCAACGGAGGCAACCAAGGTGTCATTGTCAAACTATTTACTTTGAAATTGGTTGATTGTTAATGGTGTATTTCTAACCTTTTTTTTTTTTTTTTTTTTTTTTTTTTTTACTTTTTTTTAATTTTTAAATAGCTTAAAAGAATATCTTAAAAGAGAAGTGGTTAAATGGGTCGAACAAGTCAAAAGCTGACCAGACTGTTTTTTCTAAAAGGAATTCATGCATTTTTTTTTTCATTCTTTATTTTAGTACCAATTTTATTTATCGATGTTTTACATGAACCATGTGCTTATATCTTATCCAGGTCCCAACCATTTCCATCAGTAGCTTACCGTGGTTGCTATGCTAAATTTGAAACAACAAGTTCCTTTTACATAAATAACAATGGCTTTGGTGAGCCGCCGCCACATACATCTTATAGATCCAGACTTCTAAACAGAAGTTCTTTCCGGGCACACAACGATCAAAGCTCGTTTATCGGGATTCATAGCTTTTCCTCACAGGCTGGGACAAAGACCAGTGGAGAGGAAAACGATGACGTTAAGGATGACTATAAGGAATTAGATCATGAAAGTGATAATGAAGTGACTTCAAAAGCTGATTCTTCTGAATCTGAATCATCTGAATCTGATTCATCTGAAACTGAAAATGATTTGGAATTGTTGGATGCTGAGGAAGATGCATTGGGAAGTAATAGTGAAGTAACAAGAGGTTCTTCAGGACTGTTTAAGGTTATTGCAAATTCTTCATCAATGGCTAGTGCTAGAAAAGCTTTGGATAAGTGGGCTGAAGAAGGACGTGATATGTCTAGGCCCGAGGTAGCATTTGCAATGTTTGAACTCCGAAAGCGTAGAATGTATGGGAAAGCTTTGCAGGTAAATTCACATAATCATATTAAGGTTTTCATTGATTTTTCCGACTTATATAACTAAAATTAAATTTCAATTGATCTAGGCTAGGGACACATATGTAAAGTTTACATTAAGTTATTTCAAAATTTAACCAGTTTCAAGTCTGATTGTTTTGACCAAAATAATTTGAGATCACATTTATAAGCAGTATTACTTAAACACTCGTATTCTTTCTGATTATCTGATTTTTAGGGTTAAGTATATAGTTTGAGAAATACTAAGGGTCTGTTTGGTTAAACGTAATGGATTGATAAAGGAATGTAATCGACGATGTAATAGAATGAACATAGTAATTGAATGAGTTTTTACTGTATAATTGACTTATTTGATTGCTATGTTTGAACGCTATAAAGTATTTACTATTTACGCAGTACAATGACCTTTAAAAAAAGAATGAAATAAATGAAATATGGCAAAATGTGATTCCATGTCGTAATGGAATGAAGAAAAACTAGAGGGTAGCTATGTAATGAAATTGGTGGTTAGAGGCGTAATGGAATGAACCAATGAATAAACCACTTTTCATTACAAAACTTAAAACAAACAACATTTTTTCATTCAATCGTAATGATCTATTCCATTCCAATTTCGATTCATGCATACCAAACACTAGGTAAGATTACCTTTTACTATTTCTTATGCCACATATATATTGTTAATAATGCTAATAGACCTAATTGTTAAGAATCATACATGATAATGCTAAAGAAATTAACAGTTATTTATATATAATTATTTTTCTATAGTTGATAGATAATTTATTTTTCTATAAGAATGTCTATTTTGGTCGTTCTATCTATTAGTCCATCAATAATCAGATTCTGCTGAAGTTTCAACCAACTGATTATCTGATTACATTAGAATACTGGTTTCTGTTTCACGTCTGACTGCAACTGATTATCACATTGTGATTACTCAAGATTGCTGTCAATTTTATGCCGAACATCCAAACACCGCCTTACTTGGCTTTTCCCCTCCTATTGCATCGTACTAGGTGAAATTGCTTTCGTTTTATTTTTGTTTATGTGTGAGTATTTCTAAGCTAGCTAGTGAAATAATTTGTTTCTGAGGATGACTGAATCCATATTCTGTTTCCATTTCAAAGCTTTAAAAAGTTTTTATTCGAAATATCTATTTGGTCATCCTCAGAAACAAGCTTTCGAACAACCCATATAGGATATTATTAGATTCTATGGGACGTGGAAGCATTATATCAAGGTCTATATCGATATGTGCGCGCGCGTGTGTATGTATATATATTATGTATTTTCGTATATGTATGCATGCATGCATGTACGTATTTGTGTCGTATTTATACTTTCATTATGCCTTGATTGGGAATTATCTTTGTTTATTGAATGATTCGCTATTTTTTTTGCAGTTGTCAGAATGGTTAGAGTCACAAAAGAATGTAAAAATGAGTGAGAGAGATTATGCTTCCCGCATAGATTTAATTGCTAAAATATGTGGGGTACAGAAGGCAGAATCTTATATTGAGAATATCCCAGAGTCATTTAGAGGTGAAGTAATCTATCGAACCCTTTTAGCCAATTGTGTTCTCAACACCAACACGAAAAAGGCTGAGCAAATCTTTAACAAGATGAAGGACCTCAATTTACCCGTCACTGCCTTTGCTTGTAACCAATTGCTCCTCTTATACAAGAGAACCGACAAGAAAAAAATATCAGATGTGTTATTATTAATGGAAAAAGAAAACATAAAACCAACACTCTTCACGTATAGATTGCTGATAGAAACTAAGGGCCACTCTAACGACATTATTGGGATGGAGCAAGTTCTTGAAACAATGAAATCTGAGGGGTTGGAACCTGATTTAAGATTACAACTGGCATTAGCTCGACAATATTTCTTTGGAGGTTTGAAAGAAAAAACCAAAGAGATTTTGAAGGAAGTGGAAGGAGGTAATTTGAATGAACATCGACGGGTATGCTCGTCTTTACTTCCTCTTTATGCCTTACTTGGAAGTGTCGATGATGTTAAGAGAGTTTGGGAGGTATGTCAATCTAATCCCAGAACAGAAGAATGCATAAATGCTATTGACGCCTTTGGAAGACTAAAAAAGGTTGACGAAGCAGAAGCGGTGTTTAACGAAATGTCAAAAAAATGGCAAAGGCTCTCCGCTAAGCAATACACCTCTATGTTAAATGTTTATGCCAGTAATAAGATGTTGTCAAAGGGAAAAGAACTTGTGAAACAAATGAGTGAGAGTGGTTGTAGAATCGGGCCTTTGACTTGGGATGCTTTGGTCAAACTTTATTTAGAATCAGGGGAGATTGAAAAAGCGGATTCGGTTTTGAATAAGGCTGCACAACAGAATAACATGAAGCCACTGTTTTCTACTTATATGATGATTTTGGATCAGTATGCTAAAAGAGGAGATATAAATAACGCTGAAAAGATGTTTCATAGGATGAGACAAGATGGTTATGTGTCGAGATTTAGGCAGTATAATTCTCTTTTGCAGGCGTATATAAATGCTAAAGCTCCGGCTTATGGGTTTAGAGAGAGGTTGAAGGCTGATAATGTTTTCCCGAGCAAGTCATTGGCTGCACAACTGGCTCAGGTAGATGCTTTCAAAAAGACTGCAGTGTCTGATCTGCTTGATTAAGAGGTAACCCCTGATATCTGAAGACATCAGTAAGACTGTTTAGAAAGTAAGCTTATATTAATGTCCGAATTATGTATTACTTTTCTTCCATAGATTAGGAACTTCAGGATTCTCTAATTGTGTAACCTTATTGATGCAGTTTCACAATCAAATGGCTCAAGAGAGCGGGATTCACAAAAGCTTTCAAACCTTCTCGGTTTCTTCTTTTATTCAAAACTAAAAAACTGCCCTTTAACTCCCAAACAAAACAATATAAATAAAGTTTTAAACTCCACAAAATAAGGAAAGGAAATCAACTCCTAACCAAACACAATTTGGTCATTATTTAATTACGACATAAAATAGGAAGGAAATAAAAGAAATCTTCCAACTTGAAAGCTGAAAGCATATCCTCGCATCAACATGGCTGGTCCATGTCTATCCGCGTCATTCTCCTCCTCTTCGAAAAAACCTCGTCCTCGAGTTTTGTTAACTTCAAAAACCAGCCACCCGGATCGAACACATAGTCTATCCCTCTGATTTGGCCATCAAACTTAGTAGTGGCATCGTCAAGTTCGGTCTTCATGCAAGTCTCTGTATTCGGCTCCACAGGCTCTCTTTGTTTTGCTACGGATCCACCACAAGTCAATTGAAATAAACCATGCCTACCACATCCACATGCAACTTTCACATCCATGCAATTGCCAGCAATGAGGCCTATTACAGCCTTTTGAGAAAAAAACTCTATTTTTCCAGTATATTTAACCACATTATGACCAGCCTCATTAACAATGATATTTTGAATTTTAGAACTAAAAGATTGAGATACCACCTCTTTGATTTCCTCTTTTACCGAACCAACACTTAACTCATCCATGATATGCGGCTCAACATAAAGAAATACCACATCTTTAGCCGTCGATTTAGCCACCCGATCACAGATCTTAACCACCGGCGCACTACCGAAAGTCACCGTATCACCATTTGCAACCAACGGAACTAGATCATTAACACCACCGATCTCGGTCTTTTCACCCATCACAAAATCATTCAAAATACTAACGGATACCTGCGCACCCTCGAGACTGCCTCCGGTAATCTCTTCTTGAACGGTACCCCCCTCTTGAACAACAACCACGTTCAAGGCTCGCGTAACCCACCAATAATCTTCGTTACTGACCTCTTTGTCTCCATACCAATCGAAACAAGGATGTGATGAATATAGGGTGCTACAACTCCCAGGATACTCCTCCTTCCCATAGTTCTCATCCCGAATGAAAGCCTCTGAGTCGGTTTCCTGAAACTTGCAACCATCGCCTTCTTCAGGATGCTCCTCTTTCCCAAACATCTCATCCCAGATGACATCCTTTAGGTCAGTTTCCTGGATCGTGCGATCTTGCGAATCGAACACGGTTTTATCGCTGCCTCGGTCGGCGATTCGGCGAGTAAAAAGGTAGTTCTCATCACGCAGAGCCATTTGAATCAACCAAAGCTCTGAAACCAAATGATGCAGTTTCACAATCAAATGGCTCAAGAGAGCGGGATTCACAAAAGCTTTCAAACCTTCTCGGTTTCTTCTTTTATTCAAAACTAAAAAACTGCCCTTTAACTCCCAAACAAAACAATATAAATAAAGTTTTAAACTCCACAAAATAAGGAAAGGAAATCAACTCCTAACCAAACACAATTTGGTCATTATTTAATTACGACATAAAATAGGAAGGAAATAAAAGAAATCTTCCAACTTGAAAGCTGAAAGCATATCCTCGCATCAACATGGCTGGTCCATGTCTATCCGCGTCACTTATTACTATTAGCATATTTGATGCTCTTGGAAAATGCATACTAGTAATTGCTGGCGAGTTTTTTTAGTCATATTCCTCTGTAGTATCAGTTAGTGAACTTATGTGATCAAAAGGAAGAAAGCTGTTATGCTGCTCTAATTTGAGCTGTTTTTGGCCATTGTACATGATTCTGAGATATTTCTGGGATTTTTTTCAGTATGCTATAAAAGTAAGGTCTAGTAATGAATTCGATATGCTGTACCAAGTTATCCATGTCAATGCCCGTGTAGTCATTTCCATGGCTATTAAGTGTTATGTGTACTGTTTAATCTTTATGCTATGTTGGTGAACTATCTGGTCAAGTGACAGTGCATGAGGTCAGGTGTGCGCGAGTTCAAGTATCTCATAGGGGAATTACAATTAAATTTGCCAATATCTGGTAAATGTTGATTTGTACTCATGGAGTGATCAGCCATTTAAACATGGTAAAATGTTGATTTGCGTTGTATTTTTATGTATAAAATTTGATATTTTGAAATGCTTTTGTATGTAAACTACTTCATGATCCTGAACGTGGCTTTAACCTCTATTAAATCATTACTCACACACCGCGTGACCTGCCAATCTTTTGTCACACCTTGTTTGTGGTCACTTATATATAGCCAATACCGTTTTGAAGTTGCAGATTGTTTTACAAAATGGACTAAATAGGCATAAAGCCATATATTCTCTTCTTTTGGTTCATCGAAATGTATGATTTTTGGGTTTTAATGGCCAATTGAGAAGCTTTAGGAATTTGGACGAGCACAACCTTAACAAAAGGGAGGTATATGCATGGCGTTTTTCTTTGAAAAAAAATAATAAAATAAGTCGTCCTTCAATAGCTTTTATCATTCGAGGAGCAGTGACCTTTTTTCTCCAATGGTTCGTCAAGTCATTCAGGTAATCATTTGAGGATTTTTTGCCCTCTCACAAGTTACATCACACTTCTAATACAACACAAAAATTGTAAAAGAATCTTTCAAAACATATTTTAGATTTGAGGGTGTGCTTAGAATTAATGGTATACATACCAAAGTGAATGCAGCAGTTAAGTCATCAAACAAAGACTCAAGTATGCAAAGCAATGGAGTTCAACATGAAGCTCAAGATCAGTATGTCTCTCCACTTTGCACAAGACACCAAGGCTACCTAAAGAAGATGCAGTTCTACTAATTAATATAGCTTCTGTAGTATTTTGTATGTAGTAGTTCAGTTGTATTATTACTAGTATTAGTTTAGTTCATACTAGTGAAAAGCAATGTAACACTAGAATGTAGAAGTAGTATAAATACTCTTACTCAATTCCATTCCAATTAATTGAATCACTTTCATAATTCAGTTCAATTCCATTCTCTCTCAATTCTACAATATGGTATCAGAGCATACCTTAAAGGTCCTCCGTAACAACCACCACCAACTGTCATAACAAACCACCGTTTGACCACCTTAACTAAGTCTTTGACCACCTCAACTGTTTTTCCCTCCAAAATATTCCGCCATTAACAACCATCAAATTTCTTCAAAATATCATCAAAATTCATCAAATAACCATCAAAATTCATCAAAATCATCACTGAATTCATTTACATACATCATACACACAAATTCACCATCAAAATCTACCCAGAAACTGCAAAAATGATAGTAACAAACAATGATCCAAACACCACTACTGAAGACACTAATTCAGCTAATCACCCACTCTTTCTTCACCAAAATGATCACCCAGGACTCCTTCTCATCTCCAAAAAGCTCACTGGTTCTGATAATTACAGTTCATGGAGGAGATCCATGATGATTGCACTCAATGCTAAAAATAAACTAAAAATCATCACAAATGAGTACCAAGAACCTCACACAGACTCACCATTAAGAGCTTTATGGGAAAGAAATAACGATATGATCATATCTTGGATCTTGAACACAGTCACTGATCAAATAAGCAACAATCTGAGCTTTGTACACTCTGCTTCAGCTTTATGGCTTGAGCTACAGGAACACTACTCACAACTGGAGGGGCATAGGATTTACCAACTGACAAATGATATCACTCAATTGAAACAAACAAACACCTCTGTTGAAGTTTACTATAAAAAACTTAAAGGTCTCTGGGATGAAATTGATGCATTGAAAGCTTCTTACATGTGTACTTGCAACTGTGTGTGTGAAAATAGAAGGTTGAATGGGGCAAGAAAAGGAAGAAAAAGGTTGTTATAGTTTCTAATGGGGTTGGATGAGTACTTCTCCAATATCAGAGGTCAAATCCTTCTAATGCAGCCCTTACCAAATGCCACTAAAGCCTATGCCATGCTAAGACAAGAGGAGAAACAAAGAGAATGCAACAGTTCCAAGTACCTAACACCAACAATCATGAGCACCTTCACCAATCCAAGATCCTACCAAACCAACAACACTGCAACAAACAACAAACCATCAAGAACTACTCCTAACTCAAACACCAAGAAAAGTACCTTCAAACCAGGGGTGATATGTGGTAATTGCCAAAAAGAAGGTCACTATCAGAATGAATGCTATCAAATTATGGGATATCCAGTGGGTCACCCTTTACATGGCAAATTCAAACCAGGAAATGGGGCAAACAGAACCAACAATTACAAGCCAAGAACTGTCAATATGGTTGCAGGGCAAACAATGGGTCAAGATGGGAATTCAACAAGTGATACAAGCACCAGTGGGACACAAAATGATGCAGCAGTGTATGCTAAGATGGATGCCTTGCAAAACAAACTGAACCAAGTGATGTTGATGCTTCAAAAAAATCAAGGTCAGTGTGATTCTAAACTTCTAGCTGCAGGAAGATACTTGTTTATAGCCTCTTGTGTTTCATTATTCAAGGATGCTTGGGTAGTAGATAGTGGTGCCACTGACCACATTTGCATAGCCTTACACCTTATGTACAACATTATCAAGTGCACAATCCCAATCATAGTCTCACTACCCAATGGACACACAGTCACAGTCACTACAATTGGTTCTGTAAGAATTAAACCAAACCTCATCATACACAATGTGCTCTACATTCCATCCTTTGCCTACAATTTGCTCTCAGTAAGTCAAATCTCCAAAACAGCTAATGTCTCCATCATTTTTAACCACTCAACATGTATTTTTCATCAGAAGATTGCCCATGGAATCCAATCTGATGGCCTCTACATCATCAAACCAGAAGATCACCAAACTCCTTCTCCTACCACTTCACCACAGTCATCTCACACTACTGCTCTATCTCATTCAAGCAATCTACATCTATGTCATGCTAGATTAGGACATCCTTCCACTTATGTAATAAAGCAAATAAAGCAACTTCCTGTCTTTTCTACTGATGTATCAAAACTACATTGTACTATATGTCCTATTGCAAAACAAACTGCCTTACAATTCTCTTCAAGTATCTCTCATGCTCATGCTATATTTGACTTAATTCATCCTGACACTAGGGGTCCCTACAAACACAATACACTCAATAATTGAAAATATTTTCTAACCTTAGTTGATGATTGTTCAAGATTCACATGGACTTTTCTAATGCCAACAAAACCTTATACCACATACCCCCTGATCTCCACAACCTCAAAGTTATAGGTTGTCAAGCTTATGCTTCTGTTCACATACCAGATAAATTTGAAAAGAGAGCCATTCCCTTCATTTTTCTAGGATATCCACAACACCAAAAAGCTTACTTACTTTTAGCACAAGACACCAAAAAGATATTTATGAGCAGACATGTTACATTTTATGAGCATATCTTCCCATTTCATACTCCTACACCATACACCAGTTTCTATCCTACACCATCCTCTAACACTCCTTCATCACCCTCTCACACCCCTCCATCATTCTTTGCACCAGACACTACACCAACCCTTACCCCTCCTACTCCAACACCCATACCTACACCAACTCCATCACCCTCACCTTCAACCAACTCTTCTAATCCACACACCCCCACAACTCCTTCTACCTCACCCTCACCAGCTTCAAGTACTACTTCACCACCTCAGTCATCATCCCAAGGCACAGAACCAACACCAACACCCATTACAGAACCAACTCCACCACCCACACCACCACCCATTACAGATCCAACTCCACCACCACCTCTTAGGAAATCCACCAGAACCAAAAACACACCCTTAAATCTCAAAGACTATCACCATTATAAACCATCCACCATCAACTCCTTTTACTCTAAACACCACACTTCTCATTTTCTCAACTACAGAAACATTCATAATCCTACCACTCTTCACTTCATTAACTCCATCCAACATGACACTGAACCAACCTCTTACACCCAAGCATCCAAGCATCCTAAGTGGATAGAGGCTATGAACAATGAAATTACTGCACTAGAGGCAAATGACACTTGGGAGGTCACCACACTTCCAGCACATAAGCACACCATAGGCCACAAATGGGTGTTTAGAATCAAGTATCATGCTGATGGGTCTGTTGAAAAATACAAAGCCACATTAGTAGCTAAGGGATTCAATCAACAGGAGGGCATAGACTACACTGAAACATTTGCTCCAATTGCCAAGATGACAACTGTTAGAACCCTTCTTGCTATCTCTTCCATCAACAACTAGTTTGTAGAGCAGTTGGACATCAACAATGCCTTTCTTCATGGGGATCTAGAGGAAGAAGTGTACATGACTGTTCCTAGTGGCTACAAGAAACACCTTCCACCAAATGCAGTTTGCAGGCTCAAGAAATCTCTCTATGGTTTAAAATAAGCAAATAGACAATGGTCCATCAAACTCACCACTTTTCTACTCTCTCTGGGATTCACTCAAAGCCATGCTGACTCATATCTCTTCACATAGTATAAAGTCTCAGATACATTGATTCTCCTCATATATGTTGATGATATTCTCTTAGCAGGCAACAAGTCATCACTCATTACAGGCAACAATTCATCACTCATTAAAGATGTTAAAGCCCAATTGCATCAGACCTTTAGCATAAAGGATCTTGGTCCCTTTCATTACTGTAAAACCCTAAAAATCTAAAACGCGTAAAAAGACTATTTTGCCCCTCTAACTTAATATTTATGAAATACGTAAAACATGTCAAGCTCCTTAAACGTTTCTAACCTAACGCAGAATTTATAACTTATGCAAGATAAAAATATTCGACACACGCTTACGTCTAAAATTCATTGTACACGTTAATATAGAGCATGGGCCAAATGTGCATGCAAATTATAAGAAAAATACAACTTAAATAGAGGCCCATCCAAATTGAAATTTAGAAAGTATGAGCCCTAAAATTATGAAATAGCATTCTAAAAATTAAACGATTATTATTCATGTAGATTCGTGGAGGAAGGAGTAGCCTTTGTTTTCTTTGGGTAATTCGGGCGATTTGCTTTACGGTTTGAGGTACAAATATTCTATTCCTTTTCAGTAGGGATTTCTCATGACTTTCCGATCCTTGACTTTATTTCACTTATGATATTCTATTGCTATGATTCCCGTTACTATGATCCTATTAATATGATCCTTTGATATGATTCTGTTCGCTATGATATTCGTTTGCTATGATTATGATCCCTTCAGTTTGATATGTTTCATTTGATATTGAACCCTGATATTGAGCTTTTGCTATACACCCTTTAGATTGGTGAACCTTGATATTGAACCTTGCTTTAAATCTTTGATATGAACCGTTATGTTATGACTTTGCTTTGACCCTTCAGTTTGATACCCGAGCCAATATGTTTCCTAGCCATGAAGGTAACATGGCCTTGTCATTGATGCACCAATGGCATGACTCTAGTGTAGTTGAGTGATGTTCCACACCGTCCCTTATGATATGATATGATACGCGCACTTTATGATTTGTTATGGCCACTATGATTTATGCAGGGGTGTATGGATGCATCCTAGATTTGTTATGATATGATATGATATGATTTATATGGTGACTGATGTTGTGTGCAATACACGTCTTTCACATTCTGGGAGCTAGCTACTCCATGGTTACTTATGATATGATATGTTTTTGGGCTCGTGGTAGATTTCTGACAACTGTTACACTTCTGATACACTCATTAATACCTTATGTTATTCCACAATGCACCATATTTTGTATTTCTCATTTTTAGTTTTCCATTGATTACCCATTCATTCAGTATCCTTATGTGATTCATCTGACTACATACTATACTTCAGTTCATTTGATTTGTCATACTCTCTTTCCATTTTGGTTGACTACCAAGCGTATACTTCATATCACCACCTCATCCATTTACCCTGCTATTATATGACTTATGTGACTACCTGTTTACCCTGTTGTTATATGATTAATATGTGACTATCTGTTACCATGTTACTATGTGACCATTTGATTTGTCTGGTTGCCATGCTAGTATGTAATCATTTGATTTATCCGTTTAACATGTATACCTTCGTTCAGTTATTTTCGTAGGCTATGATTATCCATTAGTATTCTTATCTGCTAATTGTGACTGCCATGCTTGCACTTCTACTTGGTATTTTCTGATGCTTATGTTGTTAGTTCGTTATAATAATTGATGTTTACCTGACTTGTTGATCTGCCATGTTTATACTGTTGTTAGTTTTTCCGCTGTTTATGATACTTGTTATGTTTTTAAATGTAGGTTATCTGACTTGCGTAATTGCTATGTTTACATTCAATTCAATTGCTT
The DNA here is from genome assembly GCA_019973895.1 of Chrysanthemum seticuspe. Classification (NCBI taxonomy): domain Eukaryota; kingdom Viridiplantae; phylum Streptophyta; class Magnoliopsida; order Asterales; family Asteraceae; genus Chrysanthemum; species Chrysanthemum seticuspe. The sequence continues at coordinate 133,948,197 of BPTQ01000009.1, forward strand.
CCGCCTGCTTATAGATTTCCTCTTGGCTTATATGTATTCCTCTTGGCTTATATGTATTCTGTTTACCTGATTTATTTGGGTGCCATATTTATGTTTAGTTGATACGCTAACTGCTGTGCTTGGATCTGTGTTTGATTACTTGGCTTGATTATGATACTATTCATCAACTCATATATGATTACGTTTCGGTACTTGTATGTTTGGTTATTTATATGTACTTATATACGTCATCAATGAGCTGCCTTGCCTTAGTCTCCTTTGATTTATGTTTCTTCTAGATATCTGTTATTATCGTGTTCTGCAGGTTCCTCATTGACTCATTGTGCTCGTTTCGTTGCGACATTGTTATCAATCTCCTTTGTTTCATTTTTTATGTTAGCTTTTGTTTTGTCATATCTGTTCACTGGGCTTTTTAAGCTCAACTGCATTTTCTTTTCCATGCGGCAGGTACCAAGTAGGATGCTGGGCTTGTTGGGCTGAGAGTAGGAGCATTTGAGTGATCCGACCCTAGTTTCCCCTATCTTATTGGACTTATTTTGAAGAGCAATCGTTTTGATATTTCATTTCATTTTTGACATATTGAATTTTGTATTTTTCCTTGTAAGTCATTCGTTTATATGACTTGGTATTTTATTTTATAAGACTTTTGCTTGCAAAACTTTATTAGTATGTTCTGATATGACACCATGATGTGATACTTCTACCCTTGTCGGGTTGGGGTGTTACAATTACTATCTTGGAATTGAAATTCTCATAAACTCATCAGGCATTGTCATCACTCAAAGGAAGTATGCATTGGACTTAATAACTTTTGCTAATCTGCACAATGACAAACCAGCAAAGACTCCTCTTGATCCAAGGATAAAGCTCACTCACACAGATGGTGAACCCCTCTAAGATCCTTCACACTACAGGACACTTGTGGGCAAACTCATCTATCTAACCATCACAAGACCAGACATAGCCTTTGCAGCTGAACTCCTTAGTCAATTCTCTCAGCAGCCACATACTTCTCACCTACAAGCTTTATACAGGGTCATCAAGTACATCAAGCTTAGTCCAGGCCAAGGTTTAAGGCCAAGGTTTATACTTTCCTAAGCAAAATCCATTCACTCTTCATGCCTATTGTGACAGTGATTGGGCAACTTGTCCCCTATCCATAAGATCCATCTCTGGTTTTGGCATATTTTTGGGAAATAGCTTGATATCATGGCATTCTAAATAGCAACCTGATGTGTCTAGATCTTCTACTGAGGCAGAGTATAGAGCCCTAGCTGACTGCTCTTGCGACATTACTTGGCTATGCTCTCTACTCAAGGATCTAAAAGTCAACATTCCAACACCAGTTAGGATCTTATGTGATAACCTTTCAACCATTGCCTTAGCATCTAATCTAGTGCAGCATGCAAGAACAAAGCATATAGAGATAGATTGCCACTTTGTGAGAGACAAAATCAAAGCAGGACAAATCTGTATCTTCTATGTTCCTACAAAAGCCCAAGCTGCCGACATTCTCACTAAAGCACTCACTACTTATCCATTTAATCAATGTCTGTCCAAGTTAGGCATGTGTGATCCCTACACATAGCCTACTTGGGGGGGGGGGATAATGGTATACATACCAAAGTGAATGTAGCAGTTAAGTCATCAACAAAGACTCAAGTATGCAAAGCAATGTAGTTCAACATGAAGCTCAAGATCAGTATGTCTCTCCACTTTGCACAAGACACCAAGGCTACCTAAAGAATATGCAGTTCTACTAATTAATATAGCTTATGTAGTATTTTGTATGTAGTAGTTCAGTTGTATTAGTACTAATATTAGTTTAGTTCATACTAGTGAAAAGCAATGTAACAGTAGAATGTAGAAGTAGTATAAATACTTTGTACTCAATTCCATTCCAATTAATTGAATCACTTTCATAATTCAGTTCAATCCCATTCTCTCAATTCTGCAATAAGAATCAATTACTCCATTCGTCTCAATATAATTGTCCATATTTCTATTTTGGGATGTCTCAAAAAGATTATCCACTTTCCTTTAGTAAAAACTAAAGAATATATTAGGAGAATGTTCTTTTTGAGTGGTTGAGATTTATAGTGGCCCTATTTTTATTAAACTTGATGATTTTATCTCTCATGACAATAATTTTGAGACAGAAGGAGTAATATTTTCATTGTCATTAAAGTTGTTTGTTTAATTGATATGACTTTAAAATTTGGATATGATAGTTGAAAATTAGCTATGCACTATGACTAGCTAAAAGGTATCTTTTCAAACTCATATATGTGGGTCCACCCCATTTCTCTTTCATCATCTCTTAAAAAAAGAAAAACCTTCTGCTTTTGATATCTAAAACTAGTTATAAAACCAAACACTAGTATTAGAATCAGTAATACATTCAATATACATTTACATCTTGGTATCACTATAGATTTGATATGTACACATCTTGAAAAAAAATATCCATTTCCATGCAGCAAACCAAACGGCATGTGAGTCATCTTAGAAAAAATACATGTTATAAAAAAGTTTTTTCTAAAACTAAGGCTGCGTTTGGTTGATGGTATTTCGAAAAGGGTGTAGGGGTGATGGTAAACTTTTCTTTTTTGGTAGATCAATGTGGGCCTCAAAATTTGGGATGAAAGTTAAATATTTGGTATGTACACATCTTAAGTGAATAAAGCCCTTTTCTCCCCAAAATGGAAATTTCTTATCCATACTGTTTTGCAGTGTTTAAGTCAAAAAACAACTGCTTGAAATGAATTTAGCAGTAATATGGATTATGCTATTATCTGCTTGGCTTTAAATGAAAATTTCAACTTTTCCAAACTGATTTTTGATAGTATGGTTAAGAACTTGAATAATTTTTCTTGAAAATTTTATATTTATCCAAGATTTTTACAAGTACTTTTGGACAAACATTTTGAGGAAAAGCCAATTCATAAAAAGGTTTATACTGCCTCTTCTCACACTAAAAAGGTTTTTGCAAATATGAGAAGAACTGGCAAAGGATTTTCTGGTACTGTAACACCTTTGTTTCCCCACATGGTGTTGCTAAACCAAGATCAATTAGGTGAAGGTTCAAGCACTCCCACTGATACCCAACACACACCCACAATTTTACCATCATCTTCTCAACCACTAAAGACCTACAAATCTAGGAAGCCAAAAGGAAGGCCACTGAGATCCCTCAGTCCAATAGTCCTACAGACATTGTAGCAAATGAGGCTGTTAATGAGGAGATGGATGACAGTTTGGCGAGGGCTACCACTACTGCTTCTAGCTTAGAAGCAAAGCAGGGAAATGGTAACATAAATAAGACCCAATCCACGGAAACATCTAATGAGTCTAGTTCCTAAGGAACTGATTCAGGTGATGGTCCCAGGTGCCAAAAAACCATGGGGGTGCAGCTGCTCATACTAGGTATGAGACTGTATCTAACTTACCCAGTAATTCAGTGCTCGCAAGAGGTAACACACTTCGAACTGATGAGGGTAGTATGAAACTAAAGGAATTGAGGTAACTATGTACCTCTTAACAAACACAGGTGAATGACTTAAAACAGCTCACTTCTTTCCAACAATCTAAAATTACAAAGTTGAAGAAGAGGATCAAAAAGCTTGAAGGGATGAAGAAGTCAACAACATCTGAGCTCAAAAGGTTATTCAAAATTGGTGCTACTGTTAGGGTGGAATCCTCTAGCGATGAAGCTAATGTGCAAGAGGATGCATCTAAATAGGGGAGGAATAAGGATGATGACTTTGATATGGAGATGGTTGATACAGTTGATGATGAAGAAAATGTTGATGCAAATGGTGATGGTGATGCTGGATTTGAGAATATTGTAGAAAAGATTGTTGTTGAGAAGCCAATTGAAGTAGTTAAAGCTGTTGAAGAAGTTACAACTGCTAGTGTATCAGTTTCTGCTGCTAGTGCAAATGTTGAGACAGTTAGTGTTGCTGGCTCAAAAGTTACAACTGCTGAAGTTAGTGCTGCTGTCAAAACTACAACAACTGCTACCACAACAACACTGAAGATCCAACTATTGATGAAATTACATTGGCTCATGCTTTGAATGAGTTGAAGAGCTCAAAACCAAAGGCTAAAGGTGTTGTCATCAAAGAACCAAGTGATATTGCAACTGCTGCTGCTGAAATCTCATCAAAAGCTTCACATGGCAAAGGAAAAAAGATTATTATTGAAGAAGTACCTGTAAAGAAGCTTTCAAAGCAAGAACAACCCAGACTTGATGAATAAACTGCCAAAGATTTGCAAGAAAAATTTAATGAAGAAGAAAGAATTGCAGAAGGGAAAGAGAAGCTTGCAACTAAAAAGGAAGAAGCTAACATTGCTTTGATGGATGAATGGGATGATGTTCAAGAAAAGTTGGAGGCTGATGAGCAATTGGCATAAAGATTGCAAACTAAAGAACAAAACACAAATTATCAAATGAAGAAAAAGCTATACTGTTCATGGAACTGTTGGAAAAGAGGAGGAAGATATTTGCTGAAAAGACGGCTAAAGAGAAGAGAAACAAACCACCAACCAAGACTCAACAGAAGACAATCATGTGTACTTACCTCAAGAATATGGAAGGATATAGTCCTGCAGACTCGAAGTCTTTGAAATTTAAGAAGATTAAGGAAAAGTATGACAGAGCAGTTAGAAGGGTGAATACATTTGTAGACATGAGTATTGAGTTAGTAGGGCAAAGTGCAAAGAATGCAAGTACACAGCAGGTGAAAGAGCAGTTGGAAGGGAGTAAGAGAGCAAGAGATGAACTTGAGCAAGAAACTCAGAGAAAGCAAAAGGTTGATTAGAGATAAAACTAAACTTAAACAATATTTGGTAGTGATTCCTGAAGAAAAAGAAGTACGAATGGATGTTGTATATTTGGCTACTAAACCTCCAGGAATTGTTGGCTGGAAGATCTACACTGAAGGCAAGAAGAAAATAACCTGGGAGATCATCAGAGCTAATGGGAAATCTCAGTTATTTAACTTCTTTGGTCAAATGCTTAAGATTTTTGACAAAGAAGATTTGGAAACTATATGGAAACTTTTTAAAGCTGTTGGTTTAATGGACAATAAACTAATAGACGTGTGTTAGGATCGAACTCGAGACCACGAGATTGCACACTTTACGTATGAGAATTAAAGTTAATAATTAAATGTAATAGTTATATTTATTTATTAATTAAACGAAGTAACTATAACGGAAGTTAAGTAATTAATGTAATGGACTAACGATCGTTAAATATAATTGGGAAGGACTAAAGATGAAATTAGAGATCGAGAAGGTTCTAGAATCCCTTGTGGGAGTCCATGGCCGATCGTCCATATGGTTTTCATAAACCAATCCTTAGCCAACTTGTTCACCAAGTTTGTTTGAGTATAAATACAAAACCAAAGGTGTTTGTAATTTAACTCTTGGATTCATTAGCTAAACCTAAAACTTGTTTTGTGTGTGTGTTTGCTAAAACCGGTCGACAACCCCTCATAGGGATCGATCCATAGCTTTTCCCAAATCATAGTTATTTGTTTAATCAAAACTAGCATTACTTTAATTCGGTTTAGTACGTGTGTACAAGAAAGTGGTACTAACACATTATTGTTAGTATTCTTGGATTGAATTACAAAACGGTAAGGAGTAATTCACATAATCCTATAAACCCTAATTAGGGTTCATCCAATTGCTAGTTTTGTGGATTTGATTCTTGTTCGGCTAGAATCAAGAAAGGTACACATATTCTTGTTTATGTTAATTAATTATTCGTTAATCTTTCCTATACGCTTCCGCATGTGTACTTGATGTTTATTGTTTATATTTATGATTAGTCATGTTATATAACTCCAACAGTGGCATCACGAGTCATTGGTTTTAATGAGTAATTAATTACATAAACGCGTAATAAAACAAATAATTGTATGTTGTTTGATATGGTTAATCTAGGGTTTATGTTTTAATTTTTTTTAGGGTCGATTTTTTTTAATTGGGGCGTACCCCATTATTTTTTTTAAGTCGACACATAAAAATTTTTTAGGGTTTGAAATATGTTTGCTAACCTTATCGAAACCTAGAATTAATATATATATGTTACGTGATTAATTCATGAATAATTGTTATGTGACATAGGATTATTGATATGCGATCTTGTGACTATTTGTATAATTGTTATGATATATCCATGATATTACATGCATGTTTGTCATGGATAGTTGCTTTGATATTGTTTAATTGTTAAGATATATTTATCACATGTTTATTTACGATAAATCTTGAATTGGGGAAGACTCCAATTATATATTAATGAATCAATTATGTGCTAATTGGTATATTTTAATTATGGGTTTACGCAATCGATTCATCGATGTATGTGGCTCACTTTCTATCGCTGGAGTGAAAAAGGCCTAAAAATTAGTCAAATAGACTGCGCGCCCTGATGAATATCACTTTATGGACCACGCCCTTTTAAAATTCGAAAATAGACAAGTTGCCCACCGCTTTTCTTGGACCCAACCAGGGGCTGCCATGTGTCCGACAACTTATGACACAAGTACGTATTTTGCAAGTATATGTCATGTATTGTAAGGTATTGTTTTTTGGACAACTTGTATTATTTTTTGGGCAACTTTATATTTTTGGCCAACTTGTATTTATACACAAAGATAATTTCGTCATTTTATATTTTTAATTAAAAAAAATCACAAACTCACACAAAACACACAGACTCACACCACTAGATAACTCACACCTTCTCCCCACATAAACCATCACAACTCAAAGTTAACATATACATAAATTGACAGACACAGTACATAAATTGAACACCCGACGGCACCACCACCTGACGCCACCTCTTCCATATACATCTCAATCCCAGGGTTATACTTCAGCAGCTTTTAATACCGATGGTCTCATTATTGGAACATGCACCTCTGGATCTGTTGTTAAATTTGGGATGTCAAAAGTCAGGTATTACCATCGTTAAATTTGTGGGAGATGTCAGATGGTTGTTAGTGGTTTTCATTCTGCTGATGAGGTAATCATTCTTCGTTTTAAGTGGTTCATTTATTGGGTGAGTTTTTTTAATCAAAAAAGGTGTATAGTAAGTGTTTGATGAAATGCCTGAATGTTTTTTTTGGTTTTGAAGTGGTCGGAGAGATTGACCCTCTTAAAGATCTTCAAGACCAGGTTACCTATTCAGGTTGAGCTTTAGAAGCACTAGACAAATTGGGTGCTTGTCGCCATGTTAAGCGACCAAACATGGAAACCACTGCTAGTTTTAATTCGTTTCCACTGCTAGGCTTCTCGAAACCACTACTAGTGGTATCAAGTACCACTGCTAGTGGTATCGAGTACCACTGCTAGTGGATTGAATACCTATACTAACTAGTTTTAGTTAAATGCTGATACGCAGATATTGTGTACTTAATATGATCGAGTTGATTGTTCGTGTATCAACTGGTAACTCGGTTCTGAGACATCTGCTCTTCACAGTGCTTATTTAATAAATGACATTTTTATTTTCTAAAGAAGTATGAATATTGTCTTCCTTTTTTGTGTAGACATTGTCTTTGGATATTGGGAAATGAAAGAACCTTGACAAATAGCGAGTCCGTATGGAAAGACTTAGTCTGTGATGCAAGAAATCGCCATTGTCTGTTTGACGCTGATGCTGATGAATGCTTGAAGACGACCATTATAGCAGCAAAGAACGAGTTAGATCAGCTTGATGACCTGGTTAACGGGAATAGTGTACTGTTTAAACATGCAAAATGGAAGGTGTGTAATTAGTATTATTCCTCTCTGTGTCATTATGCAATATCCTAGATTAGTTCTTGTTGAACTTTATGCCATCAGGTTCTCTTTAGTGATGATTTCAGAAGATCGTTTGGAAAGCTGATGGGTTCTCGCTTGAAAAAGCTTGTTTTGAATCTCTTGCTGAAACTATCTAGTGGCTGGCGGCCCAGGAACATAAGTGTGGACTTATGTTGTGAAACATCTTCACAAATTTTGAAACAGTTCAAGGTTGAAGGGTTGTATGTTATTTGCACTATCGATATCATCAAGGAAGTCAAATACATACAGGTGTTGAAGGTTTGGGATATGTTAGCCTTAGAGGAGATACCGAAACTCAAAAAACGACTCGAGATTGTATATTCTGCATACATAAATGATTTTAATAATAGGTGCACAGAAAAATGTTTAGAGGGGTATGTTCCTTTGTTGTCTACTGAATCTTAGTTGTTAGTTCTTAAAGTAATGATTGTATTATACATGTTTGATTCCATTTTCGGTATATTTTTCAGGAACTTGGAAGTTCCAAAAAGTTGGCCCGCATACCAAAAAATTATCAGATTTCGTTATCTAAGTGACCGTGAAGATGAAAGTGAAGTGAGTGTGAAACCTGATGATGCTAGAAGATATGTTGAAAACTCAAAAGTAAGTGAAAGCTTATTGCTTATGAAGTTTTACTCGTTGTCGTGTAGGGTCGTGAGCCATTTGCTTTCTGGTAAAGAAGTTGATCTTCCCATGCAAGTCACTGATGAACAAATGGACATAATTTCATCTCGCCAAAGTTCTTTTATAACTGGGCGATCAGGAACCGGAAAAACTACTGTTTTGACAATGAAGTTGTTCCAACAAGAACAGAAATTTCGCATTGCTTCTGATGGGATTTATGAAGGAGAGAGCAGCCAATTTAGGGGAGCTGAAGTTGTTAATGATCATCTAGATAGCAAAACAAGTGGTCTTCGCCAGCTTTTTGTGACCGTCAGCCCACACTTACGTTATGTTGTGAAGCAAAATGTTTCCCACCTTACAAGGTGTGCAAATACTCGTTTTTGGTCCCCTCTTCAATTTTTTTACCGTCTTGTTCTCACTTTATGAAATTTTGTTTTAACAGTATTTCAAGTAACGGGAATTCATTAGCAGAGATCAATCTTGATGATACAGATGTCATTACATCAGAATTTAATGATATTCCAGACACATTAACTAACATCCCCGTAAAAAGTTACCCTCTCGTAATAACATTTCAAAAGTTTCTGATGATGCTGGATGGTACATTGGGGAATTCATTCTTTAATAGATTTCCTGAGACGAGAGAAGGTTCTCATGGCAACATGATAAGTTCAAGATCTGTTGCATTGCAAACTTTCATAAGATTAAGGGAGGTTACATTTGACCGATTTTGTTCAGTTTATTGGCCCCATTTTAACTCAAATCTTACAAAGAAGCTTGATTGTTCCAGAGTTTTCACTGAAATTATTTCTCATATAAAAGGAGGCTTGCAAGCAGGGGAATGCAGTGATGGAAGATTAAGCTACGAGTGTTACTCTTTATTGGCTGAAAGTCGTTCTTCCACTTTAACAAAAGAGAAAAGAGAGATTGTGTACAAACTCTTTCAAGCCTATGAAAAGATGAAGACTAAGCGTGGAGAGTTCGATTTGGGAGACTTTGTAAATGACATTCATCTTAGGCTTAAAAATGGAAAATATGGAGGTGATCAAATGGATTTTGTGTACATTGATGAAGTGCAAGATCTTAGTATAAGGCAAATTTCTCTTTTCAAATATGTTAGGAATTAGAAATTCCCGGTATTAAAGAGTCGGTCACCTCAAGTATATGTAATCGTTAGAAAGCTCGTAGTCGTAGTTCTTTTAAGTTAAGTAGTAATTTAGTTAAGTAACACCGTGGAGGACGGACGGGTCTTTACCCACTGTATGCCTGATCCACAGCCCAAAGTGTGGCGATTTGTGTAAGACTATAAATACTCTCTACCTCCCAAGGTAGAGAGTTGGAACTCATAATAATATCTTTCACTTTCTCTCACTAAGTTCCCTAAACCTCTAACTTTCTCTCTCTAGAATTCCATCTTATACGCCACCTTGTGTTATGGTTTGATGTGTATGTGAAAAGTTATATCTTACAATTGGTATCAAGAGCCATGGTTAGATCATATCTTGCACATCTTTGGATTTATAGTGGTTTTTAGGTGGTTTTTGAGTTTGAAAAAGTTTAGTGGTTTTTGCATCATTTGGTTGATTTCTTGTGTTAAAGTTTGAATTTTGTTGGTACTTTTATGTTTAGAATCATCAAAAGTGTTTAGGTTTTCATTTGGTAAGCTTGAATCATCTTGGTTGGGTTGTTTTTGGATTGAAAAGTGAAGGTTATTTGGTTTTTCAAGCTAGCGACTTAGCTCTCGGACTTGTTTTCTTGGTAGCGACTTACTTCATAGTTTTGTAGCGACTTACAGTTATAAAAGCTAGCGAGTTAGAGCTAGCGAGTTAAAGTACAAGTAGTGGAATCTCCACTACGGTTAGCGACTTGTGGTAGCGACTTAGTCTGTAGCGAGTTGCTCTTTAGCGACTTGCTTATCTAGCGACTTGTGTAGCGAATTACTGCACAAATTTGGCTAGCGACTTAGTCTGTAGCGAGTTACTACTTAGCGACTTGCTTTTCTGTTGGCGACTTGGGACTCTAGCGACTTAGACGTGTAGCGAGTTAAGGGTTAGCGACTTAGTGCACTAATTTCTAGCGACTTAGTGCATTATTTGGTAGCGAGTTAGCACTTTATCATCTAGCAACTTGAGTGATTGTTTACGGTTTTCTCTTGATTTAGTAAAATCCCGTGAAAGAATCTATTTCCCGGTTTAATCATAGAGTTATAAAATCCCGTATAATCTGTTAACATGTCTACCAACTTTCCCACTGTTCCCACTGTCATCTCCACTGTTGCCGAGGATGTTTAAGCAGCTGGCTCAGATACTCGTCCACCAATGCTTGACAGAACTGACTACGATTCTTGGGCTCAACGAATCAGATTGTATTGCCTTGGAAAGGAAAATGGTGTAAACATTCTCAAATCCATTGATGAAGGACCATATCGGGTTGAAACGACTAGAGACATACTTGATACTAATGAAGATGGTACTCCTGTCTACGGAATGGACAGACCTAAGATGTACAATGAGCTTGATAATGAGGAGAAAAAGAGATTCGATGCAGATATCAGGGCTTCAAACATTGTTCTTCAAGGTCTTCCTAAAGACATCTACAAGCTGATCAATCATAACACTGATGCAAAGGCTGTTTGGGATAACGTTAAGATGCTTCTCTCAGGTTCAGAATTAACTATGGAAGACAGGGAATCCCAACTCTATGATGAATTTGAGCACTTCAAGATGAAACCAGATGAGAGTGTCTATGAGTACTATGTGAGATTTCATAAGTTAGTGAATGACATGAGGAACATCAAGATGACTATGCCTAACATTCAGTTGAACTCAAAATTTGTGAACAACATGAATCCCGAATGGCACAAGTTTGTTACCGCTGTGAAGCTCACTAAAGGATTGAAGAACACAAACTATGAGCAACTCTATGCCTTCCTCCTTCAGAATGAAAGACATGCCATGTTTGAAAAATTGATTCTCAATCAGTTCAAAACTAACCCAGGAGAGACAAGCTCGTCTAATGATTCAACTGCCTTCTACTCAAACATTGGAATCACAACCAAACCATCACAAGTCATTCCCTTGGGTAATGGTAATCACAAACTCATCCCTGATCCTCAGTTCAAACAAGCTGATGCTGATGCACACGTGGGTAACATCATTAATCAACTTGCTCTTCTCATTAGTCAAAACATGAATTCTCTTCCACAAACCAACAACAACCTCAGAACTGCATCTAACCCACATAATCAAGCCACTATTAAAGATGGAAGGATCGTGGTGCAACCAGTTCAGGAAAGACAGTATGAACAGGGACGAGGTGGAGCTGGGAGAGGTTATGTTGGAAACCAGAATCGAGGAAGGAATGGTAACCCAGGTCAAGCTAAGCCAATCAAATGCTTTAACTGTGGTGGTGAGGGACACTTTGCAAGGAACTGCACATCTCCAAAGCGTCCACAAAATGCCGAATACTTCAGAGATAAGATGTTGCTGGCTCAAGCTCAGGACAATGGTGCTACTTTGAATGAAGAGGAACTGCTGTTTCTTGCTGAAGGCAATGCCAAGACCTATGATGCAGATGTAGATGAGCAGCCCATTCAGGAGATAGGTCACAATCATCAAAATGCCTTTCAAGTCGGTGACTGCGATGCTTACGACTCTGATGTGGATGATGGACCTACTGCACACACAATATTTATGGCTAGCATCTCTCCCATGGTGTCTCCCAAGGTCACTTCTTCACCACAAGCTGGCCCATCAAAGGACAAACTCATCTCTGAGGTATTAAAGCTATATGATGATGCTGATGTGCAACAGATGCATGACAAAGTACAACCAACCGAAACTTTTGAATCAAATATTGAAAATACGGGTAATATCAATATTGTCCCATATGATCAATACGTGAAACAAAGTGAAAGTGAAGTTGTACCTAGTGATGCATCTTCTGCAGTCAACAATGACTATGTCTTTGATGAATACACTGCATGTGCTCCTAATGATTCCATTATCTCTGAACTAAATGCCTATAAGGAACGTGTTGCCATTTATGAACAACGTGCAAAATTTGAGTTGACCACTCGTGAGCAGGAAATGGATGACCAAGTGCGTACAGTAATTAGAAAAAGTAATTTTAGAGAAGAAGTATTGAAACAAGAATTAAATTCTTTGCAAGAAAAACTTTCTAAAACAGCTAAGCAAAAACAAGAACTTCAAGAAAACGTGAAAATGCTTAAGCAAGAATTTAATGTAAAAGAATCAAAGCTCTTAAGAGATTTTTCTAATCTGAAAACTTTGAAAAACAAACTTGAAAACAAGTTGTACATACAAGGAAACACCATTCAGACTGCTCACATGGTCACCAAACATCGAGTCTTAAGCGATAAGCATAGCATTCCCCTTGTTGAGGAACCAAATCCAGAGGTAATCAAAAAGGCTAGAAATGCTCATAAGGTGATTTATGATGGTAATGAAATTCTTAAGCCTAGGCAGAAACCTAGTTGCGTTGAGTGCACTGAGGAAGATAAGAAATCAGATGAAGTCACTAGGGAAAGGATGAACAAAAAACTAGATGACCCTAAATGCAAAGAGAAAAAAATAATTATCTCTCCTCACGATTACAAAAAGGAAAACTGGATTGCATTAAACAAGTTTAAGCCTCAGACTTTGTTGACTCCCGAACAAGTCTTCTGGAAAATGGATTTAGATAAGCAGAAAGCCGAAAATATTGTAGAAACAAACCCTCCCCTTCGGAAAATGCCTAGAGCAACTGTGTATCCTCCTAATACACCTATGCATCTTGTACCTAGAACAATTGCCACTAAAAGCAAGACATTAATTAGCCAATACGTTATATTCCAACTATTTGTTGATTTTGAGAAAACTTGCAAGAAAAGGATCACTCCCACTGGTATAACTGAAGGTGAAAGAGGTTTTGAACAAATGAAAGAATGTTATTTAACTGAGGTCATGCCCTTCTTTAAACTTCTAATAGATCACTTTGAGAGTCTTAAAAAAGGGGTAGAAGCTGATATTAAAGGTATGGAAAAGGAATTTGATGCAATGGTTGCTGAAGTTAGTGATTATGAGCGTGCACTAAAATATAATGAGATTGAGAGAAAGAACTTGCATACATTAAATGAGAATCTTATTACTGAATGTGTTGCTCAAGATGTGTTTTTCACTGCTTCAAATTACTCTATTAATGCTTCCAAATTTCATGAATTATCTGTGGCCCTGAAAGTCTCCCATGATCGTGTCATTGAGCTTGAAAAAACTAATTCTAAACTAAATGAGAAAATTGAACTGGATGATCATGACAATTTGGTTAAACATTTTTCTAAACTAGAAGTTGAGTATTTTAATCTACAACTAAAATATCAACATCTCAAAGAAAATGTCAAAACTTCAAATATCAAGACATCTTCAGATGCTCCAGAGTTTGATGCAGTTTTTCAAATTAACAAACGAGATGAACAGATTCAAGCTCAGTGTAACACGATCAGAAAGTTGAAAGCCCAAATCTCTCAATTAAAGGGTCAAACGAACAATATGACAGGATCCCAAATGCCTCCTTCTTTAGATTCTCAGAATTCTCAAACGTTTCATCTTCAAAACCTAGTAAATGCTTTACAAAAGGAAAACGAAAGTTTTCTAGAAGAGAATGAAAAGGTTAAACGTCATTTCAATGAGTTGTTTGAATCAATTAAAGTCACTCGTAACAAAAACAACGAACAAATAACTTCATTGCAAAAGGAAATTGAGAATCTGAAGAGTCAGGAAAAAGGGAAAATGCCAATGATCAATGAGGAGAATGTTGTATCTAAGGTTCACTCTGGCAATAAATCTGTTTTATCTGTGACATATGTCCCCCCTCACCTAAGGAACAACAAACTTGCCATTCAAACATATTTCTCATCCCTCAAGGATTGCTTAGAATGCCTGCGTGAGATTGTTGAAGAGGATAAGCTAGAGAAACCTCATGATAATGCAATTGGACATGCATGCTCATATGCCAAACGATCTCAAGAAATCTTAGAATGCTTGATCACCATATGCCCAAAGACATTAGGTGAGAGAGTTAACCCTTTGATTCCATGCTCAATGCCTAAGGCCAAATATGAGATGCACTCGATTCCCAATGTTTTGAATGAGAGTTGTAGTGTACCCTTGAGTAGTTCAGATTCTAGATATGTCAATGCTAGGAAAGTGAACTCTAATGTGCCTTCTAGGAGTACCAATCTCAGTACATCTAGCTCTATGAAAGTGAACCGTAGTGCACCTGCATGTAGTTCAGATCCCAGCACATCTAAACAGGTGGTGCAAAGAGTAGTAAAACAAACTAATGTTCCCATTCCCTCTACAGGAGTAATCAGTGACATTAAAGGGAGCAGGTCAAAGTCTCAAGACAATACAAGGAATGATAGGACCTCTCAAGCTAAGAATGTGCACTGGAAGAAAGTAGAAGAACAATCTAGGAACCTTAAGTTTGAATCGAATAAAACGAATCGTGTTGATTCTAGTATTAGCCATAAGCGTACTGTAATTAATTCGAATTCTGATACTATTTGCAAACCTTGTACTGATGATTGCTTGAATTCTGTTTCTAATCATGGATGTGATGTCAATGCTTTGCCTAATGATGTTAATTGTCCAGTTAATATTGTTAATGCTAAAATTCATGCTAAAAAGGCTAAAAGGCAAAAGCGAAAGAAAGTTAGAAAACAATGGAAACCCACAGGAAGAACATTCAGCAGAATAGGTTCTTATTGGATACCTGTTGGTCATAAGACCAATCAGATAATGCCCACTAGAAAATGGATGCCTACTGGTAGAACTATTCCCTTAAGAAGTGGTCACACTGTAAACAGGACTAATACAGACACTAGTATTGCATCTACTCATAATGATTCCATTACCTCATTGTCTGATATGAATGCTTCTATTTCTGATGTGGGTGTTCCAACTGTTGCTACTAACCAAATGGAACCCATTCTTGCATGGGGATCCCAATTATCCAGTTATCCATTCTTGTCTGTGTTCAACTGCAGATCGTTCAAATCGTTCTGTGGTACCTGGACTCAGGCTGTTCCAAGCATATGACTGGAGACCGGTCACGGCTCATGAACTTCGTGAGCAAATTCATCGGGACTGTTAGATTTGGTAATGATCATTTCGGTGCTATTATGGGTTATGGAGATTATGTTGTTGGTGATAGTGTCATCTCCAGAGTGTATTATGTGGAAGGTTTAGGACATAATCTGTTCTCTGTTGGTCAATTCTGTGACTCTGATCTAGAAGTAGCCTTCAGAAAACATACCTGCTTTGTTAGAGATCTTAATGGTAAGGAACTGTTGAAAGGAACTCGTGGCTCAAACCTTTACACTATCTCTATCGATGACATGATGAGAGCTTCACCAATCTGCTTGTTATCAAAGGCTTCAAAAACAAAGTCTTGGTTATGGCATCGTCGTCTCAATCACTTGAACTTCGGCACCATCAACGATCTTTCCAGAAAGGACTTAGTTGTAGGTTTACCTAGACTAAAGTATGAAAAGGATCATCTTTGTTCAGCATGTCAATTGGGAAAAAGCAAGAAGTATGCCCATAAACCCAAACCTACTAACTCTGTCACAGAAGTTCTTCATATGATTCATATGGATTTGTGTGGACCAATGAGGGTGCAGAATATCTTTGGGAAGAAATATGTGTTAGTTGTGGTTGATGATTATTCTAGATTCACCTGGGTCAAGTTCTTAAGGACAAAGGATGAAACTCCTGATATCATCATCAAACTCATCAAACAGCTGCAGGTTAGACTAAACAAAACTGTCAGAATTATCAGAACAGACAATGGAACTGAGTTTGTCAACAAACAACTTAGTGAATTCTATGAAAGCGTTGGAATCAGCCATCAAAGAAGTGTTCCACGAACCCCTCAACAGAACGGTGTAGTTGAAAGACGAAATCGTACTCTTGTTGAAGCTGCTAGAACAATGCTGATTTACTCAAAGGTTCCAATGTTTCTCTGGGCTGAAGCAATTGCCACTGCATGTTACACACAAAATCGTTCCCTGATTCACACCATTCATGGAAAAACTCCATATGAACTTGTCCACAACAGGAAACCCAATCTATCTTTCCTTCGTGTGTTTGGTGCCTTGTGCTATCCAACTAATGAGGGTCAAGACTTGGGCAAACTTAGAGCTAAAGCTGACATTGGAGTATTTGTAGGATATGCACCAAACAAAAAGGGATACCGAATCTACAACAAAAGAACCCGAAATATCATGGAAACAATTCACGTTACGTTTGATGAGCTGACCGGTCAAATGGCTCCTGGACACTCCAGCTCAGGACCCGCACTTCATAACAGTCCTATTGGCTCATCCCTTGTTCCAAACTCCTCTCAAGAAACACCATATGTACCTCCATCCGAAGATGATGTAAAGAAGTTGTTTGATCCAATGTTTGATGAACTGTATGAGTCCACTACTAATGAAGTGCTGATCCCTACAACAGAGGATGCTCAGATTCCAGTGAATGAAGTCAATCCATCAGTTTCAATATCTGTAAGTCAAGAAGCACCTACTGCTGATCCTTCAGTCTCATCAACAAATCATCATTCTTCAAATGTACATCATGGAAATGTTTCTGGCATCAATGATGAAGTTAATCCCTTTGCGACTCCTGAAGATGCTCCATTTGAAAACATATTTGCTACTCCTGAATCATCAGCAGAACCATCTTCTTCAGGAGACATCGACTCAGCTACCTCAGTTCCTCAACAAATGCCACATGAACACCTCAGAAAATGGACTCACGATCATCCATTAGACAACATCATTGGTAATCCCTCTCGTCCTGTATCAACCCGGAAGCAACTTGCAACCGATGCCTTATGGTGCTTCTTCAACTCCGTACTATCTAAGATCGAACCAAAAGACGTTAAAACTGCCATGAATGAAGATAGCTGGTTCAATGCTATGCAAGATGAAATTCATGAGTTTGATCGTCTTGATGTATGGGAGTTAGTACCTGCTCCAGACTGTGCTATGATTATAGCTCTCAAATGGATCTTCAAAGTAAAACTTGACGAGCATGGTGATGTGTTGAAAAACAAGGCTCGATTGGTTGCTAAAGGATATCGTCAAGAGGAGGGTATAGACTTTGAAGAATCATTTGCTCCAGTTGCTCGAATCGAGGCAATCAGAATCTTTTTGGCTAATGCTGCAAGTAAGAACATGGTGGTATATCAGATGGATGTAAAGACGGCATTTCTGAACGGAGATCTTAAAGAAGTCGTCTACGTCAGCCAACCTGAAGGATTTGTGAATCAAGAGCATCCTACTCACGTTTATCGTTTGAAGAAGGCTCTTTACGGGTTAAAGCAAGCTCCAAGGGCATGGTATGATACACTGTCAAAGTTTCTTTTATCAACCGGATTCAGCAAAGGAGCAGTTGATCCTACATTGTTCACCAGGAAGTCAGGCAAACATTTAACTCATGTTCAAATTTATGTTGATGATATTATTTTCGCCTCGACTGACCCAATGGAATGTGATCGTTTTTCAAATGAAATGAGTTCAAAGTTTCAAATGTCAATGATGGGACAAATGTCATTTTTCTTGGGATTACAAATTTCACAAAGTCCCGGAGGCATCTTCATAAATCAATCTAAATATGCAACAGAGATTTTAAAGAAATTTGGATTTGATTCATGTGACCCTGTTGACACCCCCATGATTGACCGAACCAAACTAGATGAGGACCTCTCAGGGATCATGATTGACCAAACAAAATATCGGAGTATGATTGGATCCCTGATGTATCTCACTGCTAGTAGACCAGACATTTTGTTCTCTGTGTGCATGTGTGCTAGATACCAGGCTAAGCCTACTAAAAAGCACCTTGAAGCAGTTAAACGGGTCTTTCGGTATCTCCAAGGAACCATCAATATGGGACTATGGTACCCGAAGGACACCGGTATGTCACTAACGGCCTATGCAGATGCTGATCATGCAGGTTGTCAAGATACACGTCGAAGTACGTCAGGAGGTGCTCAGTTTTTGGGTGATAAGCTTGTGAGCTGGTCTTCAAAGAAGCAAATGAGTACTTCTATTTCCTCTACAGAGGCTGAATACATAGCCATGTCATCTTGTTGTGCTCAAATCTTATGGATGAGATCTCAATTATCTGACTATGGCTTTGAATTCAACAAAATCCCTCTGTACTGTGATAATAAAAGTGCTATTGCTCTCTCATGCAACAACGTTCAACACTCAAGAGCAAAGCATATCGACATTCGACATCATTTCATCAGGGAACAAGTTGAAAAAGGTGTGGTGGAACTATATTTTGTGAGGTCTGAATATCAATTAGCTGACATCTTCACCAAAGCTCTTCCAAGAGAACGTTTTGAGTTTATTCTTCCACGTCTTGGTTTGAAAAGCCTTCAACCAGAAACTCTCAAACGTCTTCAGGAGGAAGACGAGGAGTAAAGGTCTATCTTCATCTATCTCTTGTATATATCTATTCGAAAATCAAAATACAAAATTATAAAATCTTCAAAAATCAAATAGAAAAATATAAAACCTTCAAAATCCATAAAAAAATTTGAAAAATTCGAAAAATCTTCAAAAAAATATTGTCTTTTTGTCATTTTTCTCTCGATTCGATAATATCTACGGTCTTTGTGCTGTCATTCAAAGAATGACACGGGTCTTTAGATATTGTTCGAATTTAAAAAAAAAAAAAAAAAAAAAAAAAAAAAAAAAAAAAAAAAATTCAAAAAATCAAAAATATTTTTGGGAAAAAAAAAAAAAAAAAAAAAAAAATGGTTTATTGTCATCTTCAGGCAATAACCCGGTTTTTAAAGAAAGAACAGAGCCATGTGTTATCATGTTTTCAAAATTCCATGCTCTGATTCTATAAACTCCTATCTGCTGAAAACTAAATGCTTTAAAAAATTAACTCAATCTCTATTTTTGATAATCATCAGGACTCATTTGTCAAAATCTCTATCTCTCAATCAACAACCTACGTCATTGATTGAGGGGGAGAATGATTTCAATTAAATTAAAAAGTTATTTGGCATTAAAATTGTTTTCAAAAGATATACATGCATGTTTTATAAATGGAGTTTAAAGTCTTAAAATCCGATCCTTATCAGTTCAAACGCTTTCACAATCAAGTCACAATTCTCCTTAAAAGCTTTCAAATCAATTTAAATCCATACGAGATCACAAATCTCAAATGATTTGATAATTGTGATCGGGGGAGAATGTGTGATTTAAATTGGATTTAAACTGATAATCAGGTAAATGGTTATAAAAGAATGTACATGCTGTCCCTCTCACATGTGACAAACGATTTCAATTTTTCAATGCACATGTTGAGGGGGAGCATCTATCTTAAACCTTTGATTTGAAACATGATCACTCATCCTAATGTGCAGGTTCCCTCTAGTATGTGCAAAACTCTTTTCAAACCTCGAGGCACATATTGAGGGGGAGCAAATTTATGGAAACCTCATCCTTCCCGGAGATGTTATACCCAATTGATCTGTTGAGGGAAGTGATGTTGATATCTTTTAGAAAATTGTAATCAAAGAAGTTAATTCTTTCTCTTGCCTCCATGTGCTTAACATTTCTCAAATACTTGATGCACATGTTGAGGGGGAGTTCTCGTTCTAAAAATATCAAAAACAATTCAGGTACAAAATGCTTTGATAATATATCACAAGTATCTGAATTGATTTTTCAAAAGGTTTTCAATTCGATCCAATGGCAGATGAACAATACCATATTGACCGACCAACTTTACTTTATGTACGGTGATATAAGGATGATAAGGTTAGGTATTGGTTCCCATGATCCGCCAGAACCGGAGGGATCTACCCAGGGACAATCCACGAGTTAGTGTAGAAGTCCTTAGGTATGATGATAAAAGGAGAAAAATGAGATAAGGGAAGAGTGCGGACTAAGACTGAGCTAGTACTGGAATAAACCCAACAAGGTTCTAGCTATGAAGTCTTGGTAAGCACTGAAGGGGTTGAAGAATTAAAAAGAATTGAATGAGAAAAGGGTGAAAACAAATAGCCCTCCATTTATTCAACCTTAGGGCAGAAACCGGGTTCACTTCATATGCTACTGATGGTAACATCGGTATTGAAGACAAGACGTCATGGACCCAGTGACGCACTGCACTTCAACTTTCCAAACCACTCAAGTTCCTCCTAAAAGGACTTGTTTCATTCTCACGGGGAACCGACATTATCTATCGACTTTCTCTTAGAGATGGTTGATATTGAAGAAGGAGACCCTCTCCCTAGTCTCCGTTATAGGATCCAAATATGCACAAATTGAGTCTAGAGCCACGAGATCATCAATAAATCTCTTTAGGACACTTTCAATGAAGACTCTCTGTTTCACACAATGTGGAAAGAGAGATTATATCTTGAGTCCTACGCATTATCCTTGTGGTATTGCCAGAACATCTGAGTGATGTGTTTAATATTCACAAT
Organism: Chrysanthemum seticuspe; assembly: GCA_019973895.1. Classification (NCBI taxonomy): domain Eukaryota; kingdom Viridiplantae; phylum Streptophyta; class Magnoliopsida; order Asterales; family Asteraceae; genus Chrysanthemum; species Chrysanthemum seticuspe. Next base: position 133,969,185 of record BPTQ01000009.1, read on the forward strand.
GAAGATGGAAAGCCTTCTGGAGCCAACATCAAACAAGCTCCTGGTAGGTGGCATGTGAGATCTATCATATAGATCAACCATGTGACAACTGAACAGAAACAATGGGGCGATTCAATTTCTTGAATCAATCCTGGTTCAGGTTAGGGATTGACGGATACCTTTGAAAAACCGGTCTTTGTGCTTATAAACTCTTTTCTTTTGCACATCGACTGTGTACTCATTTTTCAAACCAAAAGGTATTTTTATGATTGATAATTGATTTTCAATAAAACCTTCGTTGTATTGCAAAAACAACTTCTATTGAGCAATACACGATTGTTTTTCAAATCTCTTTTCATCAATCAGTGGACTTAAAATTCGCTGGTTCACTCACTCCGTGTTGTCTTCTTTGAGACGTTCCGGTTTGAGAACAGCTAGAACAGCTGCGAAACCCTGTCAAGGAGATTCTTAGGAATCCTACCTGATCACAGGCAGTACTTGTACTGATCAACGGGGAACCGTGGGCCGTGTACCTCAATTCATCGAAAGTGATCAAAGACACTCTCGTGCGATTTGTTGCTAACTGTTATATGCAGGTACGCCCGACGTTTGCAGCTGATCAGAATGAAGCAGTCAATCCATAGCCGCATGCTCACTTAACACATTCAACTCAAAAGAAATCATGATTAGTGCATCAATAACTCTGATTTTTTCACTCCATGCTTCTGCTACGCTGCTGCCAATATCATGATTCAACAAATGCTTCCGCTACTCTGATGAGAAGATATCATGATCCAGAATGTGAGCATGTCGGTCCCAAAGTCACAACACCACAATGGATGTCTCAGAGATTTTTGATAGCTGATGATCTCCAAAGATGGCTCAAACTTATCATCACGTGGATCAGTAAAAGACCTCCACTTGGAATAACCAAACATGCATTGTGAAGAATCAATGACTACGAGCTCAAGTACAAAGGACTACATCAAGAATGCAAGAACTATGTTTAATGTATTATCTATTTGTATTCAATGTAATTTTGGTACATTATTGAGGTGACCTCCCTTAGGGGGAGATTGTTAGGAATTAGAAATTCCCGGTATTAAAGAGTCGGTCACCTCAAGTATATGTAATCGTTAGAAAGCTCGTAGTCGTAGTTCTTTTAAGTTAAGTAGTAATTTAGTTAAGTAACACCGTGGAGGACGGACGGGTCTTTACCCACTGTATGCCTGATCCACAGCCCAAAGTGTGGCGATTTGTGTAAGACTATAAATACTCTCTACCTCCCAAGGTAGAGAGTTGGAACTCATAATAATATCTTTCACTTTCTCTCACTAAGTTCCCTAAACCTCTAACTTTCTCTCTCTAGAATTCCATCTTATACGCCACCTTGTGTTATGGTTTGATGTGTATGTGAAAAGTTATATCTTACAAAATATATTTCCCAAAATGTTGATGAGGGATTTATATTTGCGGGTGATACTGCACAAACAATTGCAAGAGGGATCGACTTTAGATTTCAGGAAATACGATATCTGTTCTATACGGAGTTCTTAAGCACTAGATCATCTGGAAAACAAGAAAAAAGCTTTTTATATGATATTTCTCAGTTAAAACAGAACTTTAGAACTCATGCTGGCGTGCTCGATTTAGCTCAGAGTGTCATTGACATTTTATACTGTTACTTTGTTCACTCAATTGACAATCTAGAGCCTGAAACTAGTCTTATTTCTGGAGAAGCTCCTGTTCTATTGGAATCTGGTAATGACGAAAATGCAATTGTAACAATCTTTGGTGGCAGTGAAAGTAGTGGAGAAGTTGTGGGCTTTGGTGCTGAACAAGTCATATTGGTACTTGATGAACATGCAAAGACTGAAATTTGTGAATACGTTGGAAGACAAGCTCTGGTTCTCACTATACTGGAGTGTAAGGGACTTGAGTTTCACGTAAGTGCCTTAATTATATTCTGTTAAAAACTTTTGTCACAAAAAGGTTATTGATTAACGTATTTTTTTATTATTATTCTTTTTTAAATATTAGGACGTATTGTTGTACAACTTTTTTGGGACATCCCCTTTGAAAGACCAGTGGAGAGTTATATATGCATACATGAAGAATTATGATTGGCTCGATGAGAAACTTCCTCAATCTTTCCCGACATTCACTGAGGCAGGACATGGTGTTTTATGTTCCGAACTGAAACAATTATATGTGGCTATTACTCGAACGAGGCAAAGGCTATGGATATGTGAGAACAAAGAAGAGCTCTCAAAGCCAATGTTGGACTACTGGAAAATGAGGGGACTTGTTTAGACAAGAAAGTTGGATGATTCAGTGGCACAGGCTATGCGGGTTGTTAGCAGCCCTCAGGAGTGGCGGGAGCGCGGTAAAAAGGTTATTTTATTATATCTATTACTGCTGTAGTTTTCTTCTGGTTTACTTTTATTACATCATTTGACATGTCCACCCTATGTTTTTCAGTTTTTTTATGAAAACAATTTTGTGATGGCCACAATGTGTTTTGAGAGAGCTGGAGACACGATATGGGGAAAACTGGCCAAAGCCTCTGGTCTGAGAGCATCTGCTGATCAATTGCGGGAAACAAATCATGAAGCTTTTAAAAGTTATGTTAGAGAAGCAGCAGGAATATTTGAGTCTATTGGGAAGCTCGAGTCTGCAGCTTCATGTCATTGTGATTTGGGGGAGTACGATAGAGCTGGTAAAACATAAATCCTTGTCTGTAGATGTTTTGATTTTGGCTTAAGGATGTTTGGATTTGGGTTGTGTTTGATCTCACACGGGTCAAACAAAAGGAATTAACTAATAGGGGAATGGGTCAAACGGGTCATTTTAAAGGAATTAGTGAAAGGTGAACGGGTCAATTGGGTCACTTAAAAGGAATTAACTAAAAGGGGAACAGGTCAAATGGGTCAAACTGTTTGACAATTGCGTAAGTTTGATTTTCAAAGTATATAACATTCCATTATTTTTACTCAAAGATTTGGATCAGTGCTTTACTAATATACAGTAATAATTTGGAACATTACCTGACTCTTAAGTTGAACTCTTGTGCTTATAGGGACAACCAAAGGGTGTCACCCCAAATTTCAGCTTGAAGCCACTAGTGCCTAGAATTTTTGAACTTCTTGGATGTGAGGTTTGTTCATCTGCTCATCTCATTTAATGGTTCATGGTTAAAATACTTTTCTAGTGTTGCTAAAAGTTTTCCTCTTTGCGTTTTTTTCTTCTTGTAACCGGTCAAGATGGCTGACAACTACATCAGTCCAGATGTTGAGAAGTTGGAGGCTGAGATCCCAGAAGGGGGTGTTTTGCTCTTAGAGAACGTGAGGTTCTACAAAGAGGAAGAGAAGAATGACCCTGTGTTCGCAAAGAAGTTGGTCTTGTAGCAGCAGAATCCCGACAAAGCCCAACAAACAAGGTTTGTTCAATGTATCTTTTCCCACGCATTCAAATGCCCAACAAAGCCATAAAAGCAGCAGAAGCTGCTAAAAAGGCACCAGATGCATTTTATGTTGCCCGCCTTCTGAATGCCACTGGCATCGTTGTGGTTCCTGGTTCTGGTTTTGGTCAGGTAAGATTTTTTAGTGGTATTGCATTTGATTTTATCATTCTACATTTTGGTCACTTAAAGATAGTTTTTTGTCGTTTTGTAAACTATTTGCCTACCATATTTTTACTATAGTAAGTTAAATATCATATATAATCTAAGATGTTTATACACCACGGTAGAAACTATCATTTTTTAATTGCTGGTTTCAAGGAATTTTCGTCTAGAAGACGACTCAAACATCATTTTCATTGACTCAGACGGGACAAAAAAAAAGGAAAAGAATTACATAATCTACGTTTAGTATAATTTCCTTGTTATCTTGGAGGTATAGTTTTATGATGATTTTAATTATTTTTTGCACTACTTTAGTAGCAACAGAACGTATATTTTGCTTGCGGATAAATGCTTTAAAGAATGTGTAGACAAGTTTTATTGTAAAACATAAACAAGATGGAGGAGAAATGCGTTGAGAGATGTGCAAACAAGTTCATAAGACATTCAATGCGTACCGGATTATTTTGTGGTTTGTTTATGGTCTTCTATATTAGGAACAAGTGAATAACCAATTGGAATACTTTTTTAAATGGTAGTAAGCAATGTAGAGAGTGGGCAAAGGTTATTAGCTTGTTGATGATTATAAAATTTGTTGTATATCATTTATTTGGCATAAACAAATATTGTGCGTAGGTGTTTAAGTCATGTTCAAATTTGAACTTTTATTGATAGTGCACAAATGTTAGTTATTTTCTTCTAAGAAAGAATTGGTATGTTGAGTTGTGTGATGACGTGGTTCTATTTTGTTCAATTGTGTGTGATGATGTAGTCGGGTAGGTTTGAAAACCGAAAATAGCCCGAACAAACCGAGTATACCATTCGATAGAACGTGGAAGTTATGGAACTTGTGTTGCTTAAGTTGCTAAATTAGCTGTTTAAGTTGCTTTAAGTAGCTATTGTAGTTGAACTTGTGCTTTGTAAGTTGCTATTGAACTGGTGCTTTAAGTTGCTACTTTAGTTGTTTAACTTGTGTTGTTTAAGTTGCTACTGAACTTGTGTTTAAGTTGCTACTGTAATGTAATTTTGTTGAACATTGTAATGGAATTTGTGGTACTTGTTGAACTTGTGTTTAAGTTGCTACTGAACTTGTGATACTTGTTGTAATTAGTTATTTAGTTGTGCTTTGTAATGGAACTTTGTTGAACTTGGCTAGTGTCACTCCAGTTTCCCACCAACACATGCGCCACTGCAGTTTTTTAAATTTGGCTGCCGTAGTACTTTTCCCACCAACAAAGCGGCTGTAGTTTTTTAGATTTGGCTACTGTAGTACTTTTTTCACCAGCACAGCATCTGTAGTTTTTTAAACAGATTCAATTTTTGTGTTTCTTTTTCGAATTGGATTGAGATTAATATTGAATCTTATGGATTTACTGCCAACTGTTTGTAGTGTTTAACTTACTAATCATGGTGAATCATCAATTATGAGCATTAGTTAAGCATATAGTTCCATTTGCTTTCTTAAATTACAAAACCTTCTTCAGGTTACGAAACCAATTGAAGCAAAAGGAAGCTCAAGTTGCCCTTATGGAGCACTAGACAAATTGGGTGCTTGTCGCCATGTTACGCGACCAAACATGGAAACCCTTGCTAGTTTTAATTCGTTTCCACTGCTATGCTTCTCGAAACCACGGCTGGTGGTATCGGGTACCACTGCTACCTTGTCGTTTCCACTGCTAGTTGTATCGGGTACCACTGCTAGCTTGTCGTTTCCACTGCTAGTGGTATCGGGTACCACTGCTAGCTTATTGTTTCCTTGAGGCCGAGTTATGCATTCATCCATTAACCACTACAACACAAACTTCAATTTGATTGATTCAATGGCAGGAATAACCATTTAATAAAGAGTTCAATTTTTCTGCCTTGCATCTTCTAAAGTGTAGATCAAATTCTGTTTGTATTCAGTTCTGCATTGAAATCATTAATTTGTGTATCTTTTTTTCTGATTATTACTTGCAGGTCTTTCCACTGACTAAAAACAATTGAGAGCATACATGATCAATATTGGACTTACGTGCAAAGGAAGTAAGTTTTACCCTCCTTTCTTTTTCTGTTACTTCACCCGATTCTGTATGCAATGTGCTTTATATAATAAATTGTTTCTTGCTTCAGATTCCTGAAGATGAGAAGAATATTGGGCCTCCAGATCGGTTGATTCATGTTTACCATTTCATTAAAGATAGTGCGTAGAACCAGATGGTATGTAGAATGTGGATGGACACTCGTTTACTGTAATGTGTTTGTACCTTGTCATTAACAACTCCATCTTTATTTATATAAAATATGTTTATGCCGCTTGGGAGCATTACCTTGGATTGGAACATCCCGATACCACCCCCAAAAGGCCCTTCACGACGAACCAAGTAAAATTTTCTTGTGTTACTTTAATCTTTTTAATCCTTAATGAAACATTCTAATCTGTCTTATTGTTGCCTAATCTGACTTTTGACCAATTTTGCTCCAGTAATTATGTGGTTCTTTTATTGTCATAGATTAATAGATTTCTAATTTAACCTATGATTTGAACAATAAAAAACAAAATGGGTTGTTATGTATTGATTGCAATCTTTAATATGTTATCATATTACTTTCATAATAACAATTCTTTTTTTAACAACGTATAATGGCTATATTAAGTCCAATCATGTAAATCAAGCCTGCTAAGCATGACTATTTTTTTCCGTTTACCTTACATATTCACACATAAAACTAAAACTTTTCATGCTAAAACCTGTAAAGTTTGTGGGTCCTAATGTTACGAGTATAGAACATTTTAGTGAGGTTGTATGTTTAGTCACAAAGTTGCAACGTTTGACTTGGCACATGCATATAGTTGATTATTTGACTAATAATCAAATACTAAAATGCTCCTTAACAAAAACAATCTTCAAGGTGGCCTAGTGTTAAGGTGTCCCCAAAGTCTCAGAAGAGACCAGGGAATACCTGTTTACCCCCTTTAACAAAACAAACTGAAAAAACTTGTATCATGCAGATCATGGACTTCCAACCCGGTGAATTTCTCAATGTAAAGGTATGTGGTTACTCATTATGGGTTCTATCACTTGTCTGTTCGACTCTCAAACCTTGAAAATACTAGAATTGAGATAATTTGGTCTTTGGTTTTCTGTTTGTATTGGGAAGAAGTCCATTATAATCAGCATGGTTTGTTACTTCTAGAGGGACAAGGCATTTATCGTCGGGGTGACAGCTGGTAAGTTTGTTGGTATAAATTACTTTTTTCCCCTTCAATATGTTCTCAAAGTAGGCCTTAGTCTCTGATTTTATGTAACATAGGTATCCTGTTGAGGCTGGAGATGCGATATGGATGGCACCAATTGTTCCTCAATGGTAAGCAACTGCTGAATATTATGAATCACACTTATTGCTAGATCAAGTAGATTTCATTATGGTTGGAAATCTTGTGTATAGGTATGCTGCGCTTGGCAAAATTCCCACACGCTATTTGCTTTACAAGGCGTGAACAGGAACCCATTATAAGCACATAGTAGACCATGTCAATGGAGCTCGATGGCTCAATTATAAAATGGGTAATTGGTGGTGAAATTTACGGGTATCCTGATGAAGTTATGCACATAGTAACCGTTAGAATCAGTTATTCAAAACTATTTTGGAAATCTGTTTGTATTTTGCTTATAACTTGATAACAATGTTATATTTGAAATAATTTTAGTGAAGTTTTCAAGGAAAAAAATTGTTTGAGAAAAACCAAAATGGATCAATAGAAATTAGCTTGTATCAAACAACCCAATAGTAAATTAACGGCTAATTGACCGTTTCTACTGTTTTGATGATTGGTACGGGATTACGAGCAAACTAGAAACACTGCTAGTTTTCGCATTAGTACTGTCAATGTCTATTTTTGAAGATTAGTACTGCTACGCTTCTCGATAGTAATGCTTTCACATAGTTAATACTGCTCGTTCTTTTGGTTATGAGTTAGTATAGCTCGTTGGTTCATGGTTTACTGCTAGTGGTACGTTACTCCTGCTCGTGATCGGTAACAACTGCTAGGCTTCTCGTTCCACTGCTGGTTATCGATTACCACTGCTAGCTTTAAATCGTTTCCACTGCTAGTATTATCTTGTTATCATTGCTGCTATCTCATTGAGTAGTTTTTGTAGGACCCACTTTCCTTTTTGCCAAAAGTTGACTTTTGTTAGTTTGACCAACAGTTTGTGTTTTGTTTGCTCCAATATATGATCTTTTTTTAATGTTTAAACCGTTCTTAATTAGCTATTCCATGTTTTGTTGCTAGGAAAGTGTTTTGTTCTCTATTCCAGATTGTAATAATATTTTTTTGGCAGATTGCGGTTCCATCTTGCATTTCATAATATAACCCGGTAAAGAGTAGCGCATAACTGAATTTACCAAATTAATGTATATTAGCTACTTTGCATATTGTTAAGAACAACATGACATCTATTACAATATATATCATTTGTCAAAATTTGTTAATATTAGTCAAGAACGCTTCTGTTTTGTCGATTTTTTTTTCTCTTGGGCAACTTCTTTTTTGGGCAACTTCTGTTTGGGCATCTATTTCTGTTTTGGCAACTTCAAATTAGGGCAACTATTTTTGGGCAACTCCTTATTTTTAGGCCACTTCGTTCTTTTATCACGACGCTTGTGCGCGCGGAGGAATAACTTTCGGTACTGATGAGAGCTCCAACTTGAGATGGGATGGAGGCAGTGGTTTACTTGCTTATTTGGTAGTCTATAGTAATGAATTGAAGTTGTTTCATTGGATCTTTAATATCGTAATAATTGGAAGTATCTAAATGAATTGGTGTGTGAGTTTCCTGTATCCCTTTTAGTTTTATGGACTTGCAGTTATATATGTGGAAATCAACAAAGTAAATTAAGATAATACTTAACCTCGTCAAAGCATAAATCCTAAACAAAATCCAAATTGAAACACTAGAATTCAACTAAAAGGAAAAACACTAGGTTTCAATATAACTAAACATAAATATCTGGGATCAATCATGCCACAATGTAAACAATGCACCAATGTTGGTGTTCAGCTCTTTGTTCTCTAATGGACGCTCGTCACTGCAAGGTACCTATATGTAAATTAATGAAATAAAAACATCATAAATCTAAAAAACAAAAAGTTCTAGAAAGGATGATACTATTGCACGTCTAGTGAGTTATTCAAGAAGAAAATCATAGAGAATACTCTAACGATTTGGATAAATTCATGTGTCCAAACAATCATGTTCCTAGGGGGTGCTCGACGATATACTTTGAGAATGATTATCTTATAAAAATAATCGAAATAAGCCAGTTTTCACAAAAAACTGTTTGGGCATCTATTTCTGTTTTGGCAACTTCATATTAGGGCAACTATTTTTGGGCAACTCCTTATTTTTAGGCCACTTCATTCTTTTATCACGACGCCTGTGCGCGCGGAGGAATAACTTTCGGTACTGATGAGAGCTCCAACTTGAGATGGGATGGAGGCAGTGGTTTACTTGCTTATTTGGTAGTCTATAGTAATGAATTGAAGTTGTTTCATTGGATCTTTAATATCGTAATAATTGGAAGTATCTAAATGAATTGGTGTGTGAGTTTCCTGTATCCCTTTTAGTTTTATGGACTTGCAGTTATATATGTGGAAATCAACAAAGTAAATTAAGATAATACTTAACCTCGTCAAAGCATAAATCCTAAACAAAATCCAAATTGAAACACTAGAATTCAACTATAAGGAAAAACACTAGGTTTCAATATAACTAAACATAAATATCTGGGATCAATCATGCCACAATGTAAACAATGCACCAATGTTGGTGTTCAGCTCTTTGTTCTCTAATGGACGCTCGTCACTGCAAGGTACCTATATGTAAATTAATGAAATAAAAACATCATAAATCTAAAAAACAAAAAGTTCTAGAAAGGATGATACTATTGCACGTCTAGTGAGTTATTCAAGAAGAAAATCATAGAGAATACTCTAACGATTTGGATAAATTCATGTGTCCAAACAATCATGTTCCTAGGGGGTGCTCGACGATATACTTTGAGAATGATTATCTTATAGAAATAATCGAAATAAGCCAGTTTTCACAAAAAAATGCAAGTGATGATCTTTGTACCTGTGCCCATAATGGCGGAACAATAAGCCTTGTGCATCTTTTGAGGTTGGACAAGAAGATTCACCAATCTACTCAAGAACAAACATGTTTAAAATGACGAGCAAAAGAAGAAAATAAGGTAACATTAAAGGTGGCAAGATGTGGGGATGGATCATGGATGGGATGGTAACGGGTCAAATATAAGTTAAAGTTGAAACGGGCAAGTTTTTTTATAGGTCAAAACAAGGCAGTTGAAGTTGTTAAGCCGCAAACACTTTTTTTGTCCATCATGTTATCCCTTTATAGAAATTAATTAATCTATTACAATGATCACGAAAAAAATATAGCTACATCAATAATACTTTAAATCTTAGTATAAGATAATGTCAACTTATGACTTATGAGACTCAAAGACTTTATGCAAATTTCAACCTGTTTAGCTAACACTTCCACTTGGCCCAAACAAGACAATGGCCACCTTTAAGTGCTAAACAAAAGGATTTTACAATAAAACAAGCCATGTACCTTGTTATGATCCCAGACGTTCAAGATTTCATCCTCTGCTGAACTTCCAAAGACAGACGATTTGTCCGGAGACCACTACAAAATGAATAAATTTTGTTAACATCCAAATATTACTTAAAAAACATAGAAGACGCAAAAAACACTAGTGAGTTAAACCTGCACACAGAGAACAGCAGAAGTGTGATTCTCAAATATATGGATGGGTGATCCAATCCCATTAGTAGTGAGATTTCGATGATCAAACAGGCGAATAGTGTTATCAGCAGACCTGAAAAGGAAATGATTTGGTGGAGCTCAAAAACTGCTTCATTTACAGATATCATTTACCCACTTAATAATGGGTCAATTAGACATCATATATTCATATATGCTTATTAGTTACTATTACCCCGTCACTATAAGATTTTCATCAATCGGATTCCAATCAACACAGTGTATATCAACATTGTGTGCTTTCTCAACCTACAAAAGAGCCATAAAGAAGAAAAAATATTTATACATTTTTACCATTAAACCACAAATGGATGAATGTTATCTGTGCTACAAGTCTCGAAATTGATGAAGATATGAACAATGTAATAGTTGCTAGACAGCAAATATTAAAGCCACATTACTCGATTGGTTTATTATGACGATAAATACAAATTTAAATAATGTCACAATGTAAAACTAACCATTCCACATGAAATAATCAACACTGATCAAAAACCGAATGATAAAGAAGATAGCAATTTACCTTAACAACTGGAGAAGAACCTGTTCTTGCATCCCATAAGATAAGACAAGAATCATCACCAACGCTACAGAATTCTTGTCCACTTCACAAAAGAAAACAGTAGTCAAGCAAGCTTCATTTATTAGTAAAAACTTCAACTAAAAAAAGCATGGGTCAACTGAGTCGAATGTTGCTCGTGCTATTCTTTTATGCATATAACATTTTATTTAAATTGTAGAGAGTTATTATAATTAGGAGTGTTATCGAGTCGGGTTGTCGGGTTTTGATTTTTAAAAACTTACTCGCAACCCGACTCGATAAATAATCGGGTTATCGGGTTCGAGTGGTGTTCAGGTCGGGTTATGTTGGTTTTGGTGATTCGGGTTATTGGGTGCAAAGTAGTCAACATTACCATTTACCAGCGGTTAGCACTAAATATCACCATTTACCAAAGTGCGCAATGACTACTAGTTTTCATTTGATTATTTCATAACTTAACAACAGTAGAACTAAACATCACTTGATTATTTCACTTATTTTCATTTAAGCCTATACATACCAACAGTTAGCATTATAGCAGCCAACTTGAACAAGTTCCGTTACAGGTTGTAATTTACAGCAGCCAACTTTTATTACCTGCACAGCTGCACCACTAAACTCATTACCAAACACTCCTGCTGCAGCAATAGTCTAGCACACATCACTACAGTAGCCAACTTGACAGTACTAAACCAAATACTGATCTGCAATTTGAAACAAACCAAAGGCCAAACGCCCCTTTTGACTTTAACCAAAAACCAAGAAATGCATTTTTTTTACCCAAAACTGAACCAGTAAAGTATGATTTTATTTGTAAATTGTAATAATATTTTAGCATGTTAAGTTACTGTTTGCCACCTTAAAATTCAACTAGAAATGATGTGTTATGTAGTAATGTATCAGTGAGTGATTGACACTAAATTTGTAAAAGCACACATCAGTACAACAGCCAACTTGACAGTACTAAACCAAAATGTGTTGGACTTTTAAAAGTTATTACTTAAAAAATAAAATATTTGAATTTCGGGTTGACTCGATAACCCGATAACATTATTTATTTAACTGTAACCCGACCCGATAACGGGTTCGGGTCAAAACAACCCGACAAGATTTTTTAACCCGACTTAACCCGACCCGATAAAAGAATTGCAACCTTGTCTTCTTCAGGGTCCAAGTAGGGTATCCCTTGTTTTGAAAATCTGGAGAGAACTTCAGACACCTTTTTCAAGGTATTTTCTCGATTTTCCAGCGGCAAAAGATCTTTTTCTATGACGAGATGGACACTACTCAAGTTATATATCTGTTAATACATAAATCACGAATCGGTTGCTTACTCATATAATGGCTGATGTAAGTTCAATACAAGAGATTGTACAATCTTAAATACAACAAGCCTAAAAGGGTATTTGGAGTAATATTCATTTGAAATAATCAGTTATAGTGTTTGAATAAACGAACTCTGTTTTTAGTATTTCGTGGTCCTATTGATCCGCATCAGCATTTTTGAAGTCGAGAAAGAGTACCTCTGTACACGGACATTTCATATTCATTACATTTCAATTTTACATACGAAAGCTACTAAATGTAAGATAGATAATACCTGTAAGCGGAGTGCCACATAAACTAGTGGTATCGTGACAAACAAGACTTTCCAGGTAACAAAGATTAACACCCCCATATTTGCAAAGAAATTTGAAGTGGCAGCGAGAGCAAATATCATATTAAATGGAATATCAAGATCAATGATACTCAAATCAACTGAAACCTATATAAAAGAAAAGCATGTGTTATTAGCTCACCACTTCAAGAACCGTTCAAAGAACATGACCTTAAATTTAATTTCACTAACATTTACCCTGCTTAGTACCCTACCCAAAGGGGTAGAATCGAAAAATGACATTGGTGCACGGAAAACAGAGATCAATAGCTGCGAAAATATGGACTTTGATGATTGTAGCGCCAATGCAACTGTGAAGAGTGATCTAACAAGTAAAAACACGATTGCTATAATGCCAATAGCCAAATAAACCAGGATCAGCTTCAAAGTGCTGACATTAGGGTTTTCCACATTTCCAGCTATCCATGAGTTTTGGCATACATTGCATGCCACAAAGGTAAATTGTGCGATTCGTGATGACAACCAAATCTGAATCACAATTCTTGTCATTGGTGGATGAGCACCCGCAAAATGAACTCCATAGATTAGCCATTTCTTTTTTTTATTACCCTCTTTGCCTCCAACTCTGAAATTTTGAAATTATTGTGTATCAAACAACCATGACTAGTAAACGAAAAGAAATCATATGGACTTATTGTAGCACAAGTATCACAAATATGTAACAAATAATCTCAAGTGTCATTTCATATTGCTGGAAAGTACCTCTTTTACTGGAACCGGTGTGACTGACTTCATATGAGATGAGATTGGTAGTATATTCAACTCATCATCCATAACTATGCAAGATCCACATGATGCAAGAGAAAGTAAGAATCGTTCATTGAAGCGTCCAGTGGCTAATGTGTGAGATTCTGTGCGGAATCTCTCATGTACATCCTGCAAGTACCAAGAATCTAGTTAATAATTCTTTTTATCTGAAAACAAGCTTGATTATCAGTCAAATGTATTATTTAAAATTAACACATTAGAACAGAGTTGTTGCTACAACACAACTGATAAACTCATGACACTTCCAATTTACTGACCATATCGTTAATAGTGTCTAAAGAAACTGGTAGAAAAAAACTCTGACACGTACCATGACCATGGTATATAGACTGGTAAGTGAAGACAAAGAACGAAGCAACATAATAACTAATCCGCCACATTCCATTGTCTCTATAGTTCTTGCTAGAAGATTTGGTGTCAAAGCCTCAAAATCCTGGAAAAAAACATGTGTCAAAGCCCCTAATACTTCCGTATCCGAAAACCCATTGGTAGCCGCTTTTTGATCTTTGTATGAATACCTATGCGGCCAGAACTCAAGCTCCAAATCTTCAGCCACATCTTCCTGACTCTTTGCTTTGTATCTGACCCACGCATAATAACAAACACCTAACACGCATATAAAAAACACAACAACACCACAAATAACACCCACTTTACCACCAGTCGACAACCCAGAACTACCCTCCGACCTCGCCAAAAAAACCGGCAAACCACTAGTATTTAAATCCCTCGCAACACCAGTATCACTAAAACTCCACGCTAAAACCCTCTGTGCCTCAACCCAAGTAGTTTTACACGCACTAAACCCAACATACATCTCACTCGACAAATACCTCCCAATCTCCACATTCCTATAACTCAACAACGGCCTACTCGACCTCCTAACCCCTGCAGGCGCAATCGTCAAATTAAAAATAATTTTTTTTAATATAATCAATAATATATCATATATTATAAGCAAAGCAAAACAATTACTTTAAATAATAATTTAAAAACCTAAATATTTGAATTAAATCCTACTTACCAGCTAAAGATGTTGACTGTTGACAAAGCACAAATGATTGGCAGAGTGATTTAACATAAATCTTTTCTATATTTTGTTTTGAATCGGACTATATCAGGGAGAGTGATTTTGAATGGGTGAAAATCGAATTGTAGATTCAAGAGGAGGCTTTAATGGAGTCGTGTGTGTGTGTGTTTTTATCTGTATTGAGTATGATGTAAAATGACAAGAAGCAGTATAATAACAAGAAGCAGCATTTATGAAAAAAATGTTGTATTAAGTATGATGTAAAATGACCAAAAAACCCTTTTTAAAAAATACGGTTGCCCAGCGACTTTTGGTTGCCCCCCAAAAAACAATACCTTACACATACGGGACACTTGTCGCACTGTGGTTGAGTTGCCCAATAACAGCGGTTGCCCTCGGTTTATTTTTAAATTTAAAATAAAAGTGGTCCATAAAGTGATATGCATCAGGGCGCGCAGTCTATTTTTGTCATTTTCCCTTAATATATACATTAATTTAACCTAGACATTTATTATTAATATGTTTTATCGAATAAGTTGCATGTGGCTACTTGTTTACACGTATAAATTGTTTATTATGTGCGCATTGTTTATTAGTTGTTTATTTTTTATTTGTTTACTTGTTTGTTCATTATGTATGACAGTTTTAAGCAAAGGGTAATTTTGAATAGAAAAATAATACGGACTAAACAATGGTGAAATTTGATTTGTTTTTGAAGAATTAAGTTTTCAATAGTTTAATTGATTGATGATTTTGGTACAATGGTTAGAACGGCTCACCCACTAGAACAAACTATAAAGGGGTTAATAAAGAAGTGCGCACAGTCACACTGAAAGGATGTCTAAGGTTATGCTTTTGCGCTTACCTGGTCCTCTGCCCCCTGTGAGTTAGATTGGAGCTACTAAGTAAGCCATAAATGTACAAACTCATCTTAAGGGCGAATTAGTTTTAATTCCATGCGCCACTTCGGTGGTAATTACCCGAAACACTAAGTGTTTACACTTATGCAAAAGTACGGTATAATGGACGATAATTAACACTAAATTCCTTGATTGGTGAACCCAATACCTCAAATCAAAACTTTGATAATTTGATCTTTATGAATTGGTAATAAAAAGTTTTTTATTATAATTATGATACAAGATGAATGCATGACATCTTTGTACATATTTGATTTGACCACATAAAATCAAAACTAGTACCCTTTATAAATTAAGTTATGTGCCATCTAATTAAAAGGAACACTTAAAGTTGCAATTTACGTCATGACAGTACTTGGCGAGATTGTGATGGACAGGTAAATCTCTATGTAAAGTCAGACCTTACATGGACATATTTGCAGTTCTTTAAGTTAGACACTTAAGTTGAGTAGGAAGTGAGAACTGGACTCAATGCATAAGATGGGATGAAACATGTTTATATTTGCAATAGGGTTGGAAAATATAAATCCCATAATGATCTAGGAATTGGAAATTGTTTGCCAATTATTGTTCGACAGATTACCCTATTATATGCTTTCGTTACTAGCAGATCAACTGATGTAATGGAACTATGATAATTTGGATCCTGTGTTGGGAATTATGTGAAGTAGGATTTCTGCTGTCATTACTGCCGAAGGTTTCTGCTGAAGTAGAAGCAGAATCTGCTGAAGAAGTGATTCTACTGAAGAGTACAATCGTTGCCGTGTTACTGCTGAAGGGTGAAAGCTGACTAGGATCAGCATGCGCTATATGAATTAAATGCTAATTCATCATTATTCTTGTACTGCCCAAGGTTAGCATGGGTATTATTGTACTGCTCAATATTGTTTAATGTATTAGTCATTAAATGCATGCTTGCATGCTTAGTCGATTGAATTGTAATAGATTAGGGTTCCTTGTCTATAAAAGGAACTTAATAGTTTGTAATAGGCATCAATTCGAAACATAGAGTTTCAGTGAATAAAAAGGTCCATAGAGGATCTAAATGTTCTTAGTTACAACAACTTGTATTTACTTTCCACTATAGAATACGAGTTGTAGAGACTGTCTATTAGTTTGCTTATGATTACATAGGCAACACTAACGATCCACGAGTGCTAAAGATCTGTCAAGACTTCATCACCCTCGTTGAAAATCAGTTGAACAAGAAAGTTAAGGGAATTCGGTGTGATAATGGGACAGAGTTCAAGAATGCTATTATTATAGAACTCTGTAGGTCTAAAGGGATAAAGAGGGACTATAGCAATCCAAGAACCCCGCAACAAAATGGGGTAGCTGAAAGAAAGAATAGGACCCTGATAGAGGCTGTGAGATCAATGCTTGCAGACTCTAAATTGCCCACTATGTTCTGGACTGAAGCTGTTGGCACAGCTTGCTATGTGCTTAACAGAGTCTCCATAACTAGACCTCACCTCAAAACACCATATGAATTTCTCTTTGGGAAGGTTCCAGTCATTCATTACCTCAAACCTTTTGGTTGTCAAGTGACCATTCTGAACACCAGTGATCCTTTTGGGAAGTTTGATGAGAAGGCTGATGATGGTTATATTGTGGGTTATTCGGCTAATAGCAAGGCTTACAGAGTGTACAACTTATCTGCCAAGAAGATAGAGGAGACTTTGAACCTCAGATACCTAGAAGATAAGCCCAATGTTCAAGGACAGGGTCATGTGTGGTCTTTTGATCTTGATTACCTAACTGACTATCTGGGTTATACTAGACATATGGCTAACCAAAGTGCAGGCTCTCAAGAAACTCCCACTAACAATGCAGGTACCTTGGATGCTGACTCTGGAAGTGAATTTGAAGATGATGAACAACCCATTCTTGTGCCTTCTTTCTCCCCTAACAATGTTGCAGGTAACTCTTCAAGAGATACCCCAGCTGAGAGTGAAGATGAATCACACTATGCTGAGGACCTTGCTAGGCTTCAGACTCAAGAGTTTGCAGCTAAGCTTGAAGCTGAGAAGGTGGATGGGGAGTTTGCAAATGAGACTGTCAGTGGAAACCACATTTCTGCTGACACTGATGCAGTCTCTCCCATCGTCATCAAATCTGCTGAAAGCTCGTCTACTACTACTCCTATTCCTACTAAAGTGTCCACAGACTTTGGTGACCCGTATACTCGCTTTCCAAGTCCTTCGGATCTCGGAAATCATCAACCCAAATCTGGCATTTTCACCTCACCTTCATATGACACAACTTTTGTACCAACTGTGTCTAATCTTGAACCTACCATTGATGTCAACCCCACTACTACTAAAAGAATCAACATCACTCACCCTCAATCCAATATTATTGGTGACATTCTAGCTCCTGTTAGAACTCGAAGGGCTATCTCTAGTCCTAAATTTGGACAGGTTTCTTTTCTCTCTTATGTCTCTAATCAGCAAAGAGACAATCACACAGACTTCAAGCATTGTCTGTTTGCGTGTTTTCTTTCACAAGTAGAACCAACCAGTGTCTCTCAAGCTCTTGAAGACTCAAGTTGGATTGAAGCAATGCAAGATGAAATGCAACAGTTCCAAAACCAACAAGTTTGGATATTGGTGCCTTTACCAGATGGGAAATATGCTATTGGAACTAAATGGATTCTGAAGAACAAAAGAGATGCACGGGGTGTGGTGATTAAGAACAAAGCAAGATTAGTAGCTCAAGGTTACAAGCAAGAGGAAGGAATTGACTATGATGAAGTGTTTGCACCTGTTGCTAGAGTAGAGGCCATTCGAATTTTCTTGGCCTATGCATCATACATGGGCTTCATGCTGTATCAGATGGATGTTAAAGGTGCTTTTCTGTATGGTGAGATTGAAGAGGAAGTTTATGTCACGCAACCAAAAGGATTTGAAGACCCAGCTCATCCTAATCATGTTTACAAAGTCGTTAAAGCTCTCTATGGACTTCATCAGGCTCCAAGGGCCTGGTATGCTAGGCTTTCATCATTTCTGCTGAAGCATGGCTACAGAAGAGGTGCCATTGATAAGACTCTTTTTCTGAAGAAGAACTCGACAGACATCATACTTGTGCAAGTGTATGTGGATGACATCATTTTCGGATCCACTAAAGAAGCTTGGTGTAGGGAATTCGAGGATCTGATGAAGGGAGAATTTCAGATGAGTGCTATGGGAGAGCTTACTTTCTTTTTGGGTCTCCAAGTTCAGCAGAAACAGGATGGGATATTTATCAGTCAGGATAAATATGTGAGGGACATGTTGAAGAAATTCGGCATGGAAGGTGTCAGGACTGCCACAACACCTTATGAAGCTCCAAAAACAAAAGCCAACAATGATCCAGATCTACCTGTGAATGTTCATTTATACAGATCTATGATTGGTTCATTAATGTATCTAACAGCTTCAAGGCCTGATATTACCTTTGATGTAAGTGTGTGCTCTCGACATCAAGTCACTCCACTTACTTCCCATCTCAATGCAGTCAAGAAGATCTTTAAGTACCTCAAAGGACAACCTCATTTAGGCCTTTGGTACCCAAAAGAGTCTCCTTTTAAGTTGGAAGCATATAGTGACAGTGATTATGCTGGTGCAAATCTGGATAGGAGATCCACAACTGGAGGCTGTCAATTCCTTGGAAAAAGATTGATTTCTTGGCAGTGCAAGAAACAAACGATTGTGGCTACCTCAACTACTGAAGCAGAGTATGTTGCTGCTGCAAATTGCTGTGGACAGGTGCTTTGGATTCAAAACCAATTGCTGGACTATTGGTATAACTTCATGAACACAACTCTTTTTATTGATAATCAGAGTACCATATGCATTGTCAAAAATCCAGTTTTTCACAGTAGAACCAAACATATTGAAATCAGACACCACTTTATAAGAGTTGCATATGAAAAACATTTGATAAATGTGGCTAAAATTCATACAGATGATAACGTGGCAGGTCTGTTAACTAAAGCTTTTGATGGACCAAGGTTTCAACACCTTGTGGTCAATATTGGGATGCTTAACCCTTAACTGCAAAGTTTAAGGGGAGGCATAGGCCTCAGGGGAGGCATATGCCTCAAGGGTTTATTTGTTTATTTGTTAGTTTCTTAGTTTAAAAAAAAAAAAAAAAAAAAAAAAAAAAAAAAAAAAAACTTTCTTTCATTTTTGTTGCACTTGTTGATGGTTTTTAACTCACCAGATATACCTTGTGTGTATCAAAGAGTTGGCTAGTCCAAAGGGTACAGCTTTGTAAAGACATGTCAAATCTGTTGAAAGCTGTAATGATTTGCTCAAAATCATAGGGTCTGCAACCACCCATGCTTAATTGCTGAGTGTTGTATGGTCATCAATTCACCATGGTCTATTCCTTGTTGGAATCCAAGAATTGGCTAGCCCACAAGTATATGGCTTGTGGTAAAGGCAACTGAATCCATATTTGGTTATCAATTCACCAATTCTAAGAATTGACTAGTCCTGAGCAAACGGCTACAGGTAAAGACAAGTCAAATCCGTTTATATAGTTGCTGATTTGCTACTAAATCAGATGGTTATCAGTGTACCATAGTTTTCGAACTTAAACATTTGGCTACTCCAGTAGTAATGGCTATTGGTAAAGAGACATCAAATCCATTATTTTCAATGATTCACCTCTCACAGGAGTTCACACACCTGGAAGTGATGAGAATAGTATGCAAATAATAAGTTTTGATGTACAATATGTCATGTGTTGCTGCAAAGACCTGGCGCTTCAAAGTTTACTCATCATAGAGATGAGTTAATTAGTGGTTCTTTGCTACTGATGTGTGAAAACAATCCTCTAGTACTGAAGTCTCAAAAGATCTTTCAAGGTCAGGAAACTGGAACTTAACCAAGTCAAATTCCAGTTTAGGGGAGGATTGTTGGGAATTATGTGAAGTAGGATTTCTGCTGCCATTACTGCCGAAGGTTTCTGCTGAAGTAGAAGCAGAATCTACTGAAGAAGTGATTCTACTGAAGAGTACAAGCGTTGCCGTGTTACTGCTGAAGGGTGAAAGCTGACTAGGATCAGCATGCGCTATATGAATTAAATGCTAACTCATCATTATTCTTGTACTACCCAAGGTTAGCATGGGTATTATTGTACTGCTCAATATTGTTTAATGTATTAGTCATTAAATGCATGCTTGCATGCTTAGTCGATTGAGTTGTAATAGATTAGGGTTCCTTGTCTATAAAAGGAACTTAATAGTTTGTAATAGGCATCAATTCGAAACATAGAGTTTCAGTGAATAAAAAGGTCCATAGAGGATCTAAATGTTCTTAGTTACAACAACTTGTATTTACTTTCCGCTATAGAATACGAGTTGTAGAGACTGTCTATTAGTTTGCTTATGATTACATAGGCAACACTAATGATCCACGAGTGCTAAAGATCTGTCAAGGTCTGAGAGTTTTTAACACCTAGTTTTCGAGAAAATTCTATGGTTATATGAATATTACCTTGGTATTTTATTTACTTGAAAAGTTTAATTATCGAAAATACTAAAATTGAATTTTGCTAATTCTTTAAATGTATTAATGCAACATTAAACTGTAAACGAAGGTTATTCCTGTATTGGTAAATTGATCTACACCTGTAAGGGTTTTTGGTAGAGTCAAATTTACTAAAAGAATAAACCTAGTCCTCTTTTCATAAGAAAGAGTGAGATTCAATCCTATTCCTTTTCATGAATGAAGAAAGGTATGATAGGACAATTAGAATTGTCTAAATTCTAAATACATAACTCGTAAGCAAATTTTAATAGTTAAGAAAATTGCATATTTTCTGAAGTATTAAATTAGAAGCTAGACTAATTACTGTATAATTGGTATAAGACAAACTAGCATATTTTATCTAGTTGTTTTGTTTTGACCATTTAAAAGTACTACTTACAATTGTTGGAATAGTAGAACTATTAAGAAAAAAATTGCATGCCCAATTTTTTCAAGTTAATAGCATTGATGGATAGTTCATCATCTACATAGTAGAATACACTCTTTTAGTACATAAGTAATTGTTATGTATGGACTTTATCAAAAGTGTATGGAAGTAAATAGAACACTATTTTCTTTCACTGGTTAATGAAACACTTACAATGTTGTCAAAACCAGTGGGAGTATTGTTCTTATTACTGAATAAGAAATTAATGTAATGATCTCTAATTCAGTGGGAGTTACAAGCTTTGTCATCTTGGTAGTAACCCAGATTATCTCTAGAATGTCTTAAGATAATTACTTTCCACTTGTAGACATTTATGTTTTCAAGGATAGTCATGTACGTTTCCTTATTAGACAATGAAGTGGTTCTATATCTACTAGTTATGCTAATATAAATGACACAATCATATTGGTCACATAAAAAAACATATGCCGTGTTGTTTATCTACCACATGATGTTGTTCCATGCACAAGTGAGAGAAATCTATATTGTGTGCAAGGTACAACATATAAGTATATGATTTAACGGATTCCCTTGACTGCAAGGTAAGAGACTAACGTTCTAATATGACTTGTACATATCTAATTTAAGAAACACTTGGTGTTGCAATTTACGTCATGTCAGAACTTGGTGAGATTGCAACAACAAAGTAAATCTCCATGTGAA
This sequence comes from Chrysanthemum seticuspe, assembly GCA_019973895.1. Taxonomy (NCBI): domain Eukaryota; kingdom Viridiplantae; phylum Streptophyta; class Magnoliopsida; order Asterales; family Asteraceae; genus Chrysanthemum; species Chrysanthemum seticuspe. The sequence goes on from BPTQ01000009.1 coordinate 133,991,186, forward strand.
GTCAGACCTTGCATGGACATATTTGCAGTTTCTAAATTAGACAAGTATTTAGAATATGTGTCAAGATGATTGATATAAGACTACTTCAAATTAAATATTTATGTATTATTAGAATGACATAAATAAATGAAGTAATCTAATACTACTTTAATTTGTATATTTATGAATTTTTGGAATGACATAAATAAACGAATAAATAATGTAGTCCTACATTATTGTGAAGTAAATAAATTAACTTGAAATTACTATTGAAACCAAGAGTTGTGTTCATAATTACTTTAGTTAAACATGTTTATGATTCATTGTAAAGACATAAACATAAAGTCTTTTAAGACTTATAATAAAGTAAGACGTTAACTTGTTATGTTTTTTTAATTAAGACATATACAAGAAGTTATTGAGTTGATCAATGATTTATAACGTATAATGGGATTATAACAATTTATGTTTTCTTGATGAGACATGAATATGAAGTGACTTGGTTAAAGAGGACTTGTGTTATAAAGCATGCAATTGGCTTGGAAAGTCTATTATACCATTAAGTTGACTTAGTTGGTAAATAGGTAAGCCTAAAGGAATATGTTTATCTTATATATTGTTAGATTGTCTTACAATATTAATTCTACTGAATACCACAAGTTGATGGTATGTTCAGTTAGAAGAATCAAACTCTGTTTGATTTGTTTGATTCAAGATAACCATAACTTCTTTCTTAAATAGTAACAAAGTTAGAAAATTGAGTATGGATTGAATATACTCAATATGACTCCAACCTAGAAGATTAATAAAACACCATTTTATTATGGAATGTGATGAATCACATTAAGTTTTAATATTGAAGATTCTGAATTTGTTAAACTACTTATGAATAGGTTATTAACAAACTAAAGTCAGAAATTATCAATGTGTATTTGTAATGTCCCAAAAAGAGAACAATGTAGTTTTGCTCTAATTGCTAAGTATATATAGATAGTCTATATATTACAAAAGGCAAGTGGAAGTTTTTTTTTATCTTGAAAGATAAAATTGCAAGATACATAATCTTCTTAAATACACTAGTAAATATCATGATGAGGATATATATGAAATGTTAACCTCAAGATGATGGAATTTTCATTCATAGATCTGCAAGGATATCTCAGATATTTGATTTATATGCTGAGAAGAACATGAGTTACAGGATTATAGTAAACCTGATAATCATTATGATGGATTACCAAATATTGAATTGGGTAAATTACTCATACTATGAATGTTAAAGATGCTGTCCATAAAGATAATCAATTTTGAAAATTTGGTTTATCTTAATAGTTAGACTAGAGAATGAAGATGAGTTTCTTCAAAGAGATGGAAAACTCTAGTGGTTTAAATCTTTGTGTAGAAATCATATGGACAATATTGTACACATATTTAATGCATGTCTTATGACAAGATTATTGATCACACTTAAGCAATTAATTATGATTGAATATTCTTTTCTAGACACATTAAATATATAAAGATGATAATTGTCATACTTGTTTTCATTAATAAGAAATATGACAATCGAATATCAAAACTCTTTCTTGAGAAATTACTTGAGCAAGGACGGTAAGTAATTGAAAGGTTTTTTTGAATTCATATAATCTTTGGAAGTGTACGAAGTGCAATAATTCATGAATGGATAAATGCATGCATCTATGAAATTATTCTTATGTTTAATTATTAAATCCTAGTTTTGATTTATAATTGAAATAAGATAAATTTTAAGTATTCCTGAAAGCTAGTGGGAGTATTATGTTAAGGTTTTAAATCTTATATGTTGTATAACATATAGGAAGTAACATTCCTTGTAAGCTAAATATTAAGTCTTAGATTGGAATGAAACTTCACTTATAAGATTTAAGAATTAAAACATACAACCTTGGAATATGTGTTTATTATCAATAAACATGTGCAGTAAAATAAATGATTCTAATAAAACATGATATATAATTTGGGAAATGGATAAATATCTTTTGATAAGATAGAACATAAATGAAATCTAAGTTTGACCTGTAGATTCATCATGTACATCATGTTGTGTATTAAAATTGTTGTATCATTCTTGAATAAGAAGTGATTTGACAACATTGATATCTAACTAAAAGTTATTAGATAATTAGTGTAATGATTATTCTAATAGAATTACATCCTCAGCCTGGAATTGCTCCTAAATTCTATGGATGAACAATATGTCAATTGTTGTGCAAATTGTCATCAGCTACAAACTTGAAAGTTTGGAAGACATCAAACATTACACAATAAAATATTAAAGTTTACGGAGTTTTAATGAGCATATTGTTGTTTGTATACAATGATGCTGGTTTAATTGAGATAACATTCAATACTAGTCATGGTAGGATTTATCCTTGTTAATGGCCATGTGAACTAGTTGTGCTACTAAGAGCGCAGTTGCATTATACATTAAAAGAATAAGAATACTTTAAACTTTAAAATGTTTGAAAGTTTAAATTGTCATAAATTGGTAATAGAGGGTGTCACACACTTTATGGATTATTATGTGGATTGGTGAATGCACACATACAAGGACTTCTTTAATTGAATTCTTGAAATAAGTATTCTCAAAATTACGATAGATCAAGTTGGTTGATTTATGCCTTGTCAAACAAATATGATTGTCATTACTTGAGGCATAATTCATCAACTGGAATTTTCATGCATTGATCTATTTAGTATTTGGATAAGGGATGTTAAACAATTGTTATAATAAATCAAATACTTGGTATGTTTGATTTTATAATATATTGTATCATATATTTGCATGTTTAATCCATGAATAAATTTATTTATTCTAAATCGTCCGTTGTCAATTAATGATATGGGAGTATCATTAAACTAAGACAAATCTGAGAGATATGGTAGAATATACTTGAAAGTATATTGATGAGAATGCATACCAATTTCAGATGATATTCAATGAATTGAATATAGGACTTATCCCAACTACATGATTTTACTTTATGGATGTTGTTACTAAGTAAATCATGAATAGTTATCCTCGGACTTGAGATATCAGATAAGTGGCATGAATGTAGTGCGCTTCTGTGGAACAACTTAACGCTATACGTAACTGGTAGTCATAAGGGTTGTTTCCTGAAGAGTTGCAAAGTTTATGGGTTGTTCTTGTAGTCAAGATAGAATTTGTTCCTTCAAATTTATTTGAAGTTTAATACTGCTGGGCCCCTCGTAGGGTTGACAAGATGTTTGCATGGCCATGCCCAAGATCTCCCCTGAATATGTTCAGAAGATTTGGTAATCTTGCTCAATCACTTATAACGAGAAACAGAATGGTTGAATAAAGAATGACTTAATTTCATATCTTTATTTAACATGGTATTAGAAACAAAAGGATAATAATAATGAGAAATCATTAAAAGGTTTTCCAGGAGCCTTGCTCGAGTTGTACTAGAGGCATCGAAGTGTTCCTAGACGCTAACCGATGTGATCACTCTATTAAGATATGTCCAAGTGGGAGCTGTTGGTTTAATGGACAATAAATTAATAGACGTGTGTTAGGATCAAACTCGAGACCACGGGGATTGCACACTTTACGTATGAGAATTAAAGTTAATAATTAAATGTAATAATTATATTTATTTATTAATTAAACGAAATAACTATAACGGACGTTAAGTAATTAATGTAATGGACTAACGGTCGTTAAATATAATTGGGAAGGACTAAAGATGAAATTGGAGATCGAGAAGGTTCTAGAATCCCTTGTGGGAGTCCATGGCCGATTGATAAGGTTTTAAAAGGTACCATTTTGAGGGGTTGATCTGCGCTGAACAGTCAAGTCTAAACAGACTTAAAACTGCTCAGACACAAATGCAAATGAAGATCAGAGAATATAGGGGATTCCCGGGTCGTTATGTCCCACGGAGACTCAATGGTGTGTTAAACACTGATTCAGACGGTAGAATGATCACTAATGATAGCGATCAGAAAGGATTTGGATAGGATAATTATACTAAAGAAAAAGATTTATAAATAAAAGCGACTTAAATGCAAATTAAGAAAATTAAAAAGATAAAAGATATTAAATAAACGCTATCACTATTTTTAAAGTGATGAACGTTTAAAACCTAAAACTTAAAACTTACGTTTAAAATAAAATTACGTCTACGTATAAAATAAAAAGTGAAACTTATACAATATAGATCCTAAAAATATAAAAAAATACATTTTTACAAACCTAATGATATGAGAAAATTTATAGAAAAAGAAAATTATTTTTAACACTATTTAATTAATTACTATTAATTAAAAACTAATTTAAACTATTTAATAATACTCTAAAATAAAAGAAAATATGAAATAAGACTAGAAAAATAAAGTTAAGACTTAGAAAAATCTAAAATATGATAAAACTAATTTTAAAACTGAAAATATATTTTTAAGACTTTTTATGTATTTATTACTAATTAAAAACTATTTAAAACTAATTAAAATTGTGAAAAATACCAAATAAAAGGAGAAAAATAAAGAAAAATACTTTTTAAGCTTTTTACATTTATCTAAACTTAAGAAAAATGAAAAATTATTTTTTTGAAGCTTTTTCTAATTATTTGTATTTAAAGCTAATTAAAAAGGATTAAAAACTAATTTAAATTAAGAAAAATAGCAAAACAACTTAGAAAAATATGAAAATTTCAGGAAAAGTTTAAAACATTATTATGAAGCTAGGAAAATTAGAAAAACAGGTGCATGTGTGGAGGAATAAGCAAATGCTATGGAAAGTGCTTAAAAATAAGCTCTTTGATAAGCTAAAATCACACCAAAAGGTACCAAACTGATAAGCAAGCTATAATAAGCTAAGATAACCTAAATGGGATGAGTTTCAACAAGCTCTAACCACTGAATAGCACTCAGCAATGATTTGATGCTAAGAGAAATAAGCTACGACAGTAAAAATGGTGCCAAGTTAAAGCCCAAGAATAAGCAACTGAAAAAGCTAGAAACTAAGAACTAAGGATTGGAACCTAATCTAGACCTGGCCAAGAGTGTTTAAACCAAAAATTAGACCTAAAGGAGCTCAAGTAAGCCCTGTGCAAGCTTTGCAAAAGCTGAGAAAAATCTCAGTACCAACTGAGTTAGGAGCAGGGCAGTTTTGGCTTAAAAGAGGAGCTTATTTGGAGCTTGTAGAAAAATCACAAAATTATGATAAAATGTACATAAGAAACTAGAGCAGTAGGGCTTTCTAAAACAACAATTTTCATAGAAAATGATTAAGAAATGAGCTCATGAAAAATCTTACTAGTTGAGCCCAAAACTGACTTATGCTAATTTGACTTTTTGAAAGATTGATGAACTTTGACTTTTTCCAAGTTTGATCTTGATTTAATGACTGATAATGGTTAGTTATGGTTAAATGAGATCACAGTAAGTTGTATTTATGAAATTGAAACACAAAATAAGACTTGGATTTGTAAAAGCTCCAACAGTGAACTGTGGAGATGGATTAAGGTGAAAAGTTGACTTTGTGCTAATGTAGACCTAAACTAAGACATAAATGAGCTCAATAATGATAAATAGACATGAACCAACAAGTCTCAAATCAGAAACAGACCTTAAACCTACACTAAGCAACAATTCCAAACACCCTTTAATTCCAACTGATATGAACTTTTAATGAACTAACTAATGAACAGGCAAGTACCACTGATCAAACTAAACATAAATGGCCTAACTACAACTGGACAAACACATTTGAGCAACTTATAACCACAGATATAAGTACAAACAGAAAATGCAAAATAACTTGAAATTTTGGAGATGAGAGAACTACTCACATAAGTTCAGCTGATTTGCAGGCTAAGAATCCAAAACTAACACTACTCTAATCTAAGTAAATCCAACCCAAAGAACCTCTGTAACAACACTTTTCATCACCCTTTCCAATTTGAGTCCCAAAGTTGACTTTTGTTGACTTTTCCACAAAATTACTTGAAAATAAATCACAAGCTTATCAAAGGCTATATAAAGCTTAAGCAAGCTTGTTTAAGCTTACAAGGAAGCAAATGGAAGCTTATTCAACAGAAAATAGAAATGGAAATCTCAACAGTAAACATAAGAACCAAACTTTTAACCAAACTTGAAATTAACTCTTAAAAACAGATTACAAAAGTAAATTAGCTTGAGTTTAAATAATACCAACACCAGATTACAAATTATAAACTAAATTAAGACATTGAATAAAAAACGACACTAAGGAAATTTTAAAACTACATTCTACTACTTTCTTCTTCTCTTTCTTCCTTCTTTTATACTCCCACTTGTTTCTCTTTCTTTTCTGAGTGAATCCCACCATAAATTTGGACCATTGGATGAAAAGAATGAATATTGGCCATTTGATCATTTTGGCGCCAAAAAGGTTTTAGCCAGGTGTAAGGGTTGAGTGTGGAGGGGGAATGAGCATTAATGGTTTTTGGAGTTGTGTTGAGGTGGGGGGACAAGGGAGTGTGAAAAGAGTGAGCTGGGGGGATGGGAAGCCTGGTTTCAGGGGAAGCAGTTGGGAAGAAGGACTTTGGCGGCAAAAAGGTGGTTTGACTGGATTGGGTTGACCAGATATTAGTGAAGGGGGGTCAAATGGTTAGATGACAGGGGGGTCACAAAGGTTGTGGCAGGGGTCCAATTGGGTGAAAGGGTTTAATAAAGGTTTTAAATGATAAGGACCTAAAGTGTAAATTCTGAAAGCTCAAGGACCATTCCTGCCAATTCTGTAAAGTTGCTCAAAGGACTAAAAAATGACAAAGTTTAATAATGCAAGGACCAAAGTTGCCATTTTCAGATTTTCCAGGGACCAATTCTGCCAATTTTCAAACTTGGAGGACCAATTTGTAATTTTCTCAAAACTTTTGATATTTTTCACCAAAGGACTAAATTTGACAATTTATGATTTTAAAAGGACCTTTGGTGATTTTTCTTTTGAAATTTTGGCTCAGGGACTGTTTTTGACAATTTTTGAAACTTGGGGGACTAAAACTGCAATTTTTGCAAATTTGATATGTTTTTCATCTGATTTTGATATTTTTGCATTTAAAACACATAAAACACTGATTTGTGATAATTTTATCATTTTGAAGCATTTTTGAGTGTTTTCAGATGATTTTGCAGTTTATATTGTATAAAAATGATGAGTATTTAGAGACTCATCAGGGGTCGTTTAAGTCCTTATTTGATCAATTTTGTATCCGTTATTGCTTAATATCGTTCCTTTTCACTTTTTAGGTCTCTTGAAGGAAAAATGCTGGAATGGCACTTATTTGGACGAAAAGGCGCGAATATACGAAGAAAATGGCCAAAGTCAGAATCGAGACACTCAAAGCTGCTCAAAACGGAAGGCGACGGCGTCAGGTGTTTATTGCGACGCCGTCGGAGGATTTTTGTGACGATACAGAAGCCAAAAACCCTATTTTCAAGTGACGACGTCGGGCTTTAAAAGAGTAGGCCGTTGCTACTCAGACGGCCTAGATGCGACCCAGACGACGTCAGAAGCTGAAGAGGACGGCGTCACAGACATAAGGTGACGCCGTCGCAAGGTTAACGTGGCCAAGACGAAACCCTAATGACGGCGACACGACGGCGTCACAAAACATAAGGTGACGCCGTCGCATATGTAATATTATATATAGAATCTGAATTTTTCAGTTTTAGGATAGTCTTTTGTGGAGTAAAAACCTAAAACCGAACCAAGGGTGTCTTGTACAGTATTTTAGGGTTTTTAACCCTATCTTACATCAAGATAAGTATTTACTTCATCAATTCAATTATGTCTTTGATTATTTGTGTGTATGCTTGCATGTTCTCCATGTCCGGCTAATTTATTTGTGTGTTTGCTTAGGGAATATGAAACTTAATTATTAAATATTGATTGGTTGTTTCTTATCTTAGTTGATTAATGATCTAGTAATGCGATAGGTCATTCGTTGTGTACTTAATGCTTGATTCATCTTTGTGAACCTTATAATATAATTACCTGAGTAGTTGTAAGCTAAACCATCCAAAGAGTGCCTTAGAGTAAGAGTTTATTATCCCTAGTGGGTTTTGTAGACGAGACCCTTTGGTAAGTTCAAAGAGTTAGGGAGAAACGCATACCCTGCAACTTTAGACACACAACGCAACTAAGAATAAGACGTGACAACTCAACCATCAATAGGAGATAATTAAGGAGTAGTAAAACCTAAGTAAACACATCTTTAAACTATCATACGAGCACACATTAATTAGACATAGACTACCACCACCTTAGTTTAGATAATTAGATAATAGTAGAGTAATCGGTAGAAATACCAACCCCCCCCCCAAATCCAATACCCGAGATTCGTACCTTTCAATTTCCTAAAAAATATAAAAAAGATAAAAAATAATCTTCCTCAACCTTAACCTTAGCGTAGTAACTTCTCACTAGCATTCCTATTCCCCTAGAGAACGATATCAATACCCGTGGCTTACCCTAATACTACACTACAACGATTAGGTTCACTGCCTAGGGTGTTGAAAAACTTGCTCGACGAAAAGGAAGTTCCTTTGACCCCGAACGCGCTGCGTAAGCGTATCAAGTTTTTGGCGCCGCTGCCGGGGAATAGAATAGCTAGTTAGTAGTCCACCTCGTTTAGGTTCTTTGCTTGATTCCTATCAAGTAAATTTTTTCTCATTTTTAGCTTCCTCTTAGTCTATCCCCCTTCTTCGTGACCTTTGTTCGTAACACCCATCACTTTTCATCATGGAAGGTGATAACCAACCACCAAACAACACTCCACCACCAAACAAATACCCACTGCTTGACCCAGCCTCTGCTAACCAACTTCGAGCCCGTATCATGAGTGAAATTGGAGAGCTTAGGAAATTAAATATGATAATTGAGAATACACTCGAGGAAGCCCTTAAGGAATCTGATCACCCTTTAGATAATGATTCGACCACAAGTAATTCGGATGATGATCTAGAGGAAGGAGATTATAAGGTGTTAGAAATTATGGAGGGTAGTAAGGAGGAGGAAGAACTTAGGGAGTACTTTGATTCATACCCTAAAGGGAAGGAAACCGCTTATCACCATAACGTGGTTGATTTTCCAAGACCACCTTTCGAGCCTCGCATAAGAAGGGGAAACCCTAAAAACATCAAAATACCGTGTATGATTGGATACTTATATAGGGATCACACCTACATTGACTGTAAGGCACCCATGAATATAATGTCTAGGCTCTATTACAATTGGATCATGAGCAAAAAGCTAGAGCCTATGAGGGACCCCTTTCGCCCTAGGAAAGCAAGTAACTATGTGGGGAGGGTTAAGGGACTGCATGTGTTCATAGGTAATTTCACATATAGGTGTGATTTCATGATTTTAGAAAATGTTAAGGGCATCATTGATGGGTTTTTAGGAGACGTGATACTTGGGAAACCATTTATAGAGGAGTCTAAGATGGTTTATGGTAAAGAGAAAGGGATAATCGAGTTCTCAAATGAAGCCGAGAATGTTAAATATATAATGCCCCACAAAAATAAGAATTTTAAGGGCATGGATAATTTAGATGTAGATAACATTCCGGCATTCGAAGTAGACAGGAAGAACAAAGTTTACTACACTGCTTGTCTTGAACTAGGGCCTGAATATATTCGTGATGAGAGAAGAGTTAAGGAGATCGAATTGGCCTCTAAGATTAGGGCAACGTAGGAGTACGACTACGAGTCTAGCTACAAGACTCTTAAATAAAGAAAAGCGCTTCGTGGGAGGCAACCCATGCTTAATTGTTTGCTTGTTAGTGTCATATATCTTTTATTAATTGTTTATCCTCATGTTTAAATTTGTAAAAATGCTTTATTTTGTTTTTAACCTCGTCTTAATTGCATATAAAGGTATTTTACATAAGGGATAAGTGTAGGGAGGATTACACACGTTTTCAAAAGAAACGTAAACATGAGAATAACAATTAAATAAAAGATATATATGTTTGTTTGTTCGAGTCAAATGCTTGTATCGAGTCATAATGGATGTTTTTGCAGAAATTTTTCCAGATTCTAAAGATGTAAATTTTCCAGAATTTTTTTCAGAAAATCGCAGAATAGTTTTTGTCAGGATAACCTGACGGCGTCAGGATTTCAACCTGACGGCGTCAGGAAGGAGTAAAAACATCAGATCACTTTTTCTCGTTTTCTGAGCTACTTATAAATTTTTGGAATTTTCCAGGTCTTAATTTTCTTAGAAATTATGTAAACATCCATTCCACAAGCATTATATCCTATTTTAAATCGAGTCTTATATTTATTATAACCGCCGATTTTACGCGAAGGTTTCGTTTGTTTTCTTCAAGTGTGCAGGTTTAATTTGTCAAGAAGAAGTTACACAAGATTGAGGAGCTTTTCACGCATAAATTCTTCTTGGAAAGGATTTAACCACTACTTCACACACGGACCCTACCGAGCTAATCAGGGGAGTATTAGTTTCTTTCGTTTTTGATTACCTTCTTTTATCATAACTTTGATACTTTCGGGGAACATTGGGGACAATGTTCAGTTTAAGTGTAGGGAGGGAAAATAAAACGGGAACTTTGAAACTATGCTTATCCTTGATTATTTGCTTTGTCCAATTGTGATTGTGTAATAAACCATGAGAAAATGTCGGTTAGGGTAATTTTGGCACCAAATTTAAAATTTTTTCATGACATATAGGAGTGGGTCATTAGTCTTAATAAAAGCGTCTCACGGATAGGAAGTTATATGACTAGCACAAAACCCTTTACCACCTAAATTCCACCCAAAATGTGAGGATCGCCCTTAGATTAATAGGAATTAAAGCATTCATCTTTAATGCTTAGAGTGTGAACCGGTAGTATATTAGATTCTAGAACTTGTTTTGTGATGCATTCCGAGATCGCAAGTGAGACTACACTTGTGTAGTTAGGAATAACTAAATGATAAGAGGCATTAGGATAACCCTTGTTTGATACCCGTAATATAATTACTTCTTCCACATCGGTTGAGTAATTCCCCCACACCTTTGCGTTGTACTCATCTTTAGTACACGATACCCCTAGTTAACCCCTCAGAGCCTATCCTTTTCGCGGTTCTCGTGATGTTTCGGTTTTTCCGGAATATCAATGAAGAGCATTGTTTACACCCCACCCCCAAATATACACCCAAATCGCCTTAGCCTACCCCTTATGCACTCACTTTTAGTGCAAATGTTTGTTATCACCCTAAACCCTTAGTTCAATTATCTGGTTGCTTGCATAAGTTGCTAAGTCGAGTCATATCCTTTGTATACAGTTTTGGGACGATTGGGATTCATGGGAAAAGTTAAAGTTTATGGAATGACGGGAAGGGGACGTTAAATTCAAATTCCCTTTGTTTGCGTAATAATGTACCCCAAGTGTTTTGATCTTTTCAATTCGGGTCAAATTAGTGTTAGAGTAATAAAAACTCAAGTGTAGGGATGTGCCTATAAATCCCTATCATTTTGATGTTACCGTAGAGGATGGTAGAGTAAAAGTGTATGAAAAAAAAAAAAAAAAAAAAAAAAAAAAAAAAACGGGCTACCATCCTACATCTATCCTTTAAATTTATGTTTGTTTATTTCCGTTACCTAGAGTTTTAGAGTGTCGAGTCTTGGCTTAGCAACGCCATTCTTCGTATGCATTTAACATAGAGATTTTTGACTTGCCACCACTAAATAGCCTATCCCACCAAACCCTTGTTTCCCTACCGTAAGCCTAACATTACAACCCTTTAAAAGACCTCTTTGATAGTCTTTCCTAGGTGCTTACGCCAAAGCGATGGAGGTTTGATCTATTCTCAAGCTTATGGTAATCTATGTACTAGGACCGGTTAATGAGTGTTTATCTTCCATTTCCAATTTGTTATATTTCATATACACCCGAGAGAGATGTGAGAATCCAAACACCCCATGTGAGGTGCTAGTATGTAATTTCCGTGCTTGTTATGACTTTTGCGGGGCTTATATGTGTTGTGGACCGTTTTGAATTAATGCTTCATGACCCCTAACTTATAAATTAATTGGCTAAAAGCACATTTGCTTGAGGACAAGCAAATAACAAGTGTAGGGATATTTGATAAGGTTTTAAAAGGTACCATTTTGAGGGGTCGTTTAAGTCCTTATTTGATCAATTTTGTATCCGTTATTGCTTAATATCGTTCCTTTTCACTTTTTAGGTCTCTTGAAGGCAAAATGCTTGAATGGCACTTATTTGGACGAAAAGGCGCGAATATACGAAGAAAATGGCCAAAGTCAGAATCGAGACACTCAAAGCTGCTCAAAACAGAAGGCGACGGCGTCAGGTGTTTATTGCGACGCCGTCGGAGGATTTTTGTGACGATACAGAAGCCAAAAACCCTATTTTCAAGTGACGACGTCGGGCTTTAAAAGAGTAGGCCGTTGCTACTCAGACGGCCTAGATGCGACCCAGACGACGTCAGAAGCTGAAGAGGACGGCGTCACAGACATAAGGTGACGCCGTCGCAAGGTTAACGTGGCCAAGACGAAACCCTAATGACGGCGACACGACGGCGTCACAAAACATAAGGTGACGCCGTCGCATATGTAATATTATATATAGAATCCGAATTTTTCAGTTTTAGGAGAGTCTTTTGTGGAGTAAAAACCTAAAACCGAACCAAGGGTGTCTTGTACAGTATTTTAGGGTTTTTAACCCTATCTTACATCAAGATAAGTATTTACTTCATCAATTCAATTATGTCTTTGATTATTTGTGTGTATGCTTGCATGTTCTCCATGTCCGGCTAATTTATTTGTGTGTTTGCTTAGGGAATATGAAACTTAATTATTAAATATTGATTGGTTGTTTCTTATCTTAGTTGATTAATGATCTAGTAATGCGATAGGTCATTCGTTGTATACTTAATGCTTGATTCATCTTTGTGAACCTTAGAATATAATTACCTGAGTAGTTGTAAGCTAAACCATCCAAAGAGTGTCTTAGAGTAAGAGTTTATTATCCCTAGTGGGTTTTGTAGACGAGACCCTTTGGTAAGTTCAAAGAGTTAGGGAGAAACGCATACCCTACAACTTTAGACACACAACGCAACTAAGAATAAGACGTGACAACTCAATCATCAATAGGAGATAATTAAGGAGTAGTAAAACCTAAGTAAACACATCTTTAAACTATCATACGAGCACACATTAATTAGACATAGACTACCACCACCTTAGTTTAGATAATTAGATAATAGTAGAGTAATCGGTAGAAATACCAACCCCCCCCCCCCCCAAATCCAATACCCGAGATTCGTACCTTTCAATTTCCTAAAAAATATAAAAAAGATAAAAAACAATCTTCCTCAACCTTAACCTTAGCGTAGTAACTTCTCACTAGCATTCCTATTCCCCTAGAGAACGATATCAATACCCGTGGCTTACCCTAATACTACACTACAATGATTAGGTTCACTGCCTAGGGTGTTGAAAAACTTGCTCGACGAAAAGGAAGTTCCTTTGACTCCGAACGCGCTGCGTAAGCGTATCACCGATCGTCCATATGATTTCCATAAACCAATCCTTAGCCAACTTGTTCACCAAGTTTGTTTGAGTATAAATACAAAACCAAGGGTGCTTGTAATTTAACTCTTGGATTCATTAGTTAAACCTAAAACTTGTTTTGTGTGTGTGTTTGCTAAAACCGGTCGACAACCCCTCATAGGTATCGATCCATAGCTTTTCCCAAATCATAGTTATTTGTTTAATCAAAACTAGCATTACTTTAATTCGGTTTAGTACGTGTGTACAAGAAAGTGGTACTAACACATTATTGTTAGTATTCTTGTATTGAATTACAAAAAGGTAAGGAGTAATTCACATAATCCTATAAACCCTAATTAGGGTTCATCCAATTGCTAGTTTTGTGGATTTGATTCTTGTTCGGATAGAATCAAGAAAGGTACACATATTCTTGTTTATGTTAATTAATTATTCGTTAATCTTTCCTATACGCTTCCGCATGTGTACTTGATGTTTATTGTTTATATTTATGATTAGTCATGTTATATAATTCCAACAAAAGCTAAATATGGGTCAACAAGGCCTTTGAAGCAACCTTGTTCAGATTGTGACTATGTGCTTTGGGGAGATCGAAGACAATGTTTGAATCACATGTTGAAGATGAGATATAGAAGATAAAGAGGTGATATAAGGTATTGAGTTGGAAGTTATATGACTCTTTGTGGAATTCATGCCTTAATGATGCAGTCTGGTATTATATACATGTTGATAGAGAAGAAATATCCCCTTTGGCAGTCTACAATTCAATTGATGCTGAAGAAAAAACTTCAAATACAGCAAGATAGTGAAATGAGTACCGAGCTTCTCTGGTTCATCATACAACAAAAGATGTGAAGAAGTGTTTGGAAGCATCCTCTTGGTGATGGTTAAAGCTTTGAATGCAACTTGATGATTTTAGGAGAAAATATCAAGTTTAGGGGAGGATTGTTGGGATTCAAATATTTCTTGGTAATACTGCTGCTCTATGTTGGTTACTGCAGCTCTTTGAATTTAAGACTGGTGAAGAATATTGAAGAAAATATGCTAAGTAGTTAAGACTGCTAGTATAAAAGTTAGTACTGCTAAGCATAATTACTACTGCGAGTGTTGAAGAACTTAAAGGAAAATACACTAAGTGTTGTTACTACTGCTAGTATTAAGTTACTACTATTAGTACAACTTAGTACTGTTCAAGGTTAAAGCTTCCGGATGAATAAGTTAGTACTGTTAGTTGGTTTTGTTAGTACTGCTTATTAGATATGCATGTAATATTTATAGTAAAGATTTGTATTACTTAGAAAAGTATTCTTATCTTGGAGAATACATATTGTAAGCTGGTTAGGACTCCTTGATGTATAAAAGAAGGTCCTAGGGCATTAGGTTAAATATACAGAATATACTGAGTCATACAGAAACACAAAGTCGATTAGCTTCAAGGTATTTGTAATCCTAATACTGTTAGAGTATTCGTATTATTAGTCTTAATAATATTGAGGCTTGTTTGTTGAATTGTTTATTCACTGTGTTAATGTTTCATTAAATTCCGCATAATCTTTAATAACATTTAAGACAGTTTATATCATTAGCTGTATTATATTTATTTAATATAACTAGTTCTTTATACAAGCTAAAGAAGGAGATCTAGTGTTACTGGGATCAACAGTATTAAATCTAGCAAAAACACTATCTATAGTTTCATCTTCCGGAATGAAAAATTATTCATATTGTTGCACAAGAAGATCAATATTGTTCTCTTTGACTTGATTATTACCTTTATGGGTGACTAACAAAGTTTTTAAAATTTCTTTTTCCGTATTACACATAAAAATTATTTCAAATTCTTTTTTCAGCAAAGCATTATAAATCATCATTTTAGCTTCATTATTTTAAACTAGTTTTGTTTTCCTAAGATGTCACTTTGTTTTTCATAAGGAATTATTTCATCCTTTTTAGTATCCAGATTCTTTTCAATCGGTTCAAAATCACCATCGGTAATAACATGCCAAAGATCAATATCTTTTGATTTCACGTACGTTTTGAATGTTGTTTTCCAATAAATCAAAAACAATTGGTTTCAAAAAGTAGTCTTTGCATAGATTGCGCTTCTTGGTATTTGTTAAAATCCATTTACCACTTTTAATTCGTTATAAAACTAGTTTTGAAAAACTTTGATTCAAGTTTTTGTGAAATCAATCAATTGCAATACGAACACTATTGTAACAATTCTAAACTAAATAACTAATAACTACTACGAGATATAAAAGTGAGAGATGGAAAGATCAAGCCAAGACACAAAGAATTATAATGGATCGGTAACGAAGCTTTTCTTCGCCCTACTCCACTCCATAGTACCCAACTCGAGAGTTCTAAGAATTATGTCAACAAACTCTCTTCAGGCGGAGAAAATCGTACAACGTCGCTTATCACAATTTTCGACACTAAGCTAAATGTCGAGTATTAATCTAGCAAGTACCAATCTCACTCTCTATCTACTCGATCTTCTCACAAATCACACGAACTAAAATATTTACCCAATATTTACATCATCAACCCAATCTACACACGATTAACCCGATCTACACACTATCAACACAAACTATACAAGATCTACCTAATCTCTACACGGTCACAATGATCAACACAATCTAACAAGATATGATGACTAACAACTTGGTGTATAACAATATATAACAAGTACGTAACTAATGTTACGAGGCACTAAACTTATACTATGACAATTTGTATCTTCTCGATACAGTGTGTTCTTCTCTTGCACTTGTAGAGGAATAAATGTGATCACTTGGTTTGATGGCTGGATCATTCTTAAACAAAAACAAACTAACTAAATGATCAAAGAATCAAGATTAGAAAGGATGGATTTAACTCAGAAAGTTCTGTATGAAAATTGGTGAGTTGGGAGTGAAATCTGATTCACTATTTATAGGCAAGAAAAAACCAGCCGTTACAGCAGATGGTACCATTAAACATCAAACGGTGCCATCCACTTTAACGGTACCGTCCCAGACTAGAACGCTCCAATTTTTGTTTTTAGCGGTGAAGGTTTATTTGAGATCTTTGGAGCTGTTTTGGGGGGAAAATAACTGTTGCGGTTTTTAAACTTATTTTTCCAAATAAAACATTTATTTTTAATACAAAAAGAATTTGTAAAATATACTTTTGAAAAAATATTTTCTCACATTAAAAATGTGAAGTCTTTGAATAAAAATATTCAATCTTTTCATCATTTTTCAAATTGTAAATTTGTTTGTTTTTACCTCGAGTGATTTACGTCAAAATTGAATATTGCGACTAAAAATTTGTTTACGTCAATTTTGACATAAGATGGTTTTATTTTGTTATTATCAAAACGTACAAGTGTCAAAAAGTAGAAATAACATTTTAGACATTATTTGTATCAACAACATGCTTGGATGATACAAAGCGAATAAGGTATAAGAACGCTCACGGAGCAATAAGAAAAGATGTGGAATGAACTTTTGGTGTTCTAAAGAAAAAGCGGGCTATAATAAAAACTCTCGAACGGCAGATGAAGCTAAGTAAAATAACGGATATGATGTACACATGCATCATATTATATATTATGATTCTAAAATACAAAGAGAGGGCAATCTCTCCTGACTTTTATCCAGAGGAGCAACATCGTGATTATTATCCCGCACAAACGCATGAAGAAACGTTACAATTTATTAGAGAGATACACAAGAAAACAACTCATCTTAGCTTTAAAGCAGTAGAACACATTTGACGTCGAACAAATGCACACTAATTTGACTAATTTGTCATTTTATTTGAATAATTATTGTATTGTTTTTATATTTATTTGAATTATTATGTAATATTTTTAATTAGAGTAAAGTCCCATATACATTATTGTGGTTTGCCCATTGTAACACCATACATCACTGCTCGATAAGTTGGCATATTTACATCCATCTGTTAGTAAAGTCGACCATCATACATCCCTCCGGTATTAAAGTCAGCCAATGAGGACTAACAATGCATATTATTTCTCTATTATCTTCTAACGCGAGAGAAAATATTTGCATCGTTAGTTCTCAAGACTAACGGTGCAATTCGTTTTTGAAATAAACTAAAAGTGGGCAAGTAGGGCTCGAACTCGGCTCTATTCACTCACAAAAGAGCCGAGTTCGAGCCCTACTTATGTTTGGGTCGGGCCGTTCATACTGAACCGGGCTGATTCTTGGGGTGGGGCCAGATCCGTTGGACTGGTTTTTTTGTGCTCTTTTTTATGGTATCATCGAGATTCATTTGGACTTCGATAAAAATATATACGTGATCGATAGTTGTTCGAAATTTCACGTTTTTGCTATGTTTTCAATTCTTCATACCTACAAAGTAAAATACTCGTTCGAAAAGTCGTTATTTTACTTTGTAGGTACGAAGAACTGAAAACGGAGCAAAAACGTGAAATTTCATAAAAGTATCGATCACGTATATATTTTTTTGAAGTCAAATGAACTCCAAATGAATCCCCGAGGGTTCGTTGGACTCGTGTTTTCGTTCTCTTTCTTCTGATATCCTCTGGGATTCATCTGGACTGCGATAAAAATATATACGTGATCAATACTTGTCCGAAATTTCACGTTTTTGCTCCTTTTTCAACTTATCGGCTATGGATATATTTTAAACTTTACTTTTTTAATTATTAATAAAATTTTATTTTATTGTTTAATAAAATAAAAATGAAAAAAAAATAAAAAAAATTATAAATGTATCAATCTTTTTAGAGAAAATTACCAAAAGAGGCCAAAAATCCAATCTTGATCCATTATCTAGTCATTTTTAACATCTTTTTCCCATTTTGGCCGTACTCAAGTGATCAAATGCTCGACTCCACCTAAATTTTGACACGTGTCATTCCTTTGTACTTTTTTTCAGAAAAAAGTACAAAAGAATGACACGTGTCAAAATTGGGTGGAGTCGAGCAGTCAAAGTCGAGCAGTTGAGCAGCCAAAAGAATGACACGTGTCAAATTTTGGGTGAAGTCGAGCAGTTGATCAGTTGAGCATGGCCAAAATAAGAAAATGATATTGAAAATGACTAAATAACGGATAAAGGTTGGATTTTTGGCCTCTTTTAATAATTTTCATTATCTATACTACATATAATGGGTGCAAAGTCAAACTTTGAAAAGTGAAATATTGAAAGTCAAATGTGAGAGAAATGCATAATACAATTAATACTCTTATTAAAACACCTCATTACTTAAAACTACAATAATTTATTCACATTATGCAACCAAATAAAAGCATATCTACCAAATTAAAAACAACCAATTAAAACACCCCTTATTAAAAAGTATAATAAAATTTTCACAATGTACAATTTAAACAAGCTACAACATAATCCAAAATATAAAATAATTAAACACACTAATTAATATTATTTTTAAAACAACCTAAAACGAAAAATACATGTTATTATACACATTATCAAATTAATAAAACACACAAAGCTTCATACAAGCTAACAAGTTGATGGTATATATAGTATTGAAAACCGGACCGGACCAAATGGTTCAACCAAGAATTGGTGTCGCCACCGGTTCGGCTAACCAATAAAAGCCATCCGAAAACGAACCAGATAGGACCCGTTGAAACCGATACAAACTGGTAGAATTAGGTCTCATCGAGGTCTCATCATGCTGGTACCCTGCTATACTATATATAAAGGAAAAACCAAAAAGTAAAAAGTGAAAAAGTTGAAACTAAAACAAAAAGTTAAAAACATATATTTCAAAACGAAACTATTAATACACATAAAAAACCAGGTTGACCCGGGACGCTTCAAACCCGACGGGTTGACCCAGTTTAAATCGACCCATTATCGACTCAACCCATCGGGTTGACTCGGTTTAAATCGACCCGTTTTTCGACCGGGATGGTTCAACCGGTTGAACCACCCGGGGTCGAACTGGGTTTCAAAATATTATATTTAATCCCCGAATCTTCAAACTTTTATTATTTTTCGTTTATAACCCATAAACTTTGTTTTATCACTAAACGATATTTCGTTATAAAATTCCGTTAGTATGCACGAGTACTCGTCTAGTCTTTTTATTACACCAAATTAGTGAAGTAACCGCCACCACTTGACTTAACTAGCGATGAATTGAAATAATACTGCAATTATCGCTCCCTAGGCAGGGTTGTCAAACTTTATTGATTTACTTTTTGAATAGAACCCACACAGAAACAAAGAATCAAATCACATGATGATATTACCATTTTAGAGCAATACAAATCCAAAACAATCACAATCTACTTGACATAACTGGTGAAGCAAATTTAGTACAGAATCATTATCACCTATTACCATACACCTGTTTATTTATCAAACCACCTCGAACATTCCAGTTTCCTCCTCTCAGTCTATGTAAAAGGAAAAATAAAATAAAAATTCCAGGAATGCTGACGTCAGCATTTATACTATTTACTACCTTATTCACCGTCATTTCTTCCTATATTATCTCATGTTTGTCCACAACATTTCACTGGACACTCTATATTCTTAAACTGATAAACCCTTATAAAAATCACTATTAAAAAAAATGAGAGATGATGATAGAGACGATGGCGAGTATTTTTTGAACGAAAATGATGATGATGAAGAAGCTCAATTTAATGATGATAGTGAAGATAATGATGATAATGAAAGTCGTTCTTCTTCTTCTTCTTCTTCTTCTTCGCGTTTCTCGTCTCGTCAATGGCCGCAAAGTTACAAGTAAGATTTTTTTCTTAGCACTTATTTTAAGGAGATAATATATAGCATAGTACAACTTGTAATCCATGTAGTATGATTTATTTTTTAACTGATGGTATGATAAATTGTTTATGCATAAATTTGAGGATGACTACATTTGTTATACGGAGTAGTAAAGATGATGCAATTTAGGCTATGTTTGGCGCGCAGCATTTTAGAGCTTTTTGGGGCAATGAGCGGTGAGCAATGAGCTTTTTGATTTTTATTGTTCGTGTGGCAAAGGAGCGGTGAGCTTTGCTATTTTTTAGGAAAGCTCATTTTTCCATTCTTTAAGAAGCTGTGAGCTGTGGCTACTGCTCACAACTCACAACTCACAGCTCACAGCTCACTGCTCACTGCTACTTTTACCAAACACACCCTTAGTATGGCTAATGATTTGCTTACTCTTATTTTTTTTATTTGCACACTCTAGACTGCGCATTTGCACACTCTAAACTGCGCTTTAAGCAGTTGTATATTTATCATATGTTGTTTCTAAAGATTGGACATTGGAGTATGCATATCAAAAGTAAGAGTGTGCCGATCAACACTCATTTAATATTGTGCATAAAGCTTCATGAATAATTTCATGTATCACCATAAAACCACCCTTAATTTCATATAGCCATTGTCACATTTGTGACGGTTTTACCCTTGTGTTAATTAAGTTCCAGAACGTTTCTCCAATATTAACGGTTAATAATTTGTTACTTATAGAATCTTAGTCATCCATTTTTTTCAACAAATAATAAAAACCCAAATTCATCCTTTGTTTTTTTTAAAATTAAAATATGTCGCAAACCGTTAATCGTTACGCGAAACTAATTATATCATCGCGATTAGAATTAAATTATCTTTCTTTAGATATACACTCTTATATACTTTTGACGTTTTTTTTTTTTAAATTTCCGCAAAAAAAAAATCACGTGATTAATTACTTGAAAAATCACATGTGACTTGTGAAAAATAACAAACCACAAGTGTTTTTACAAATCAGATAAATAACAAATAATAGTGATTTTCTTGGCGAAAATTTTACAAATCAGAAAAATAACAAATAACGTATAATTTTTCTGGGCGGAAATTTTGAAAAAAAAGTTTCGGCGCAAGTATATAGAAGTGCATATCTACAGAAAAATAATCTAATTCTCGTCTCGATAGTGTATTTTTCGTAGCTTGAAGATTTACCGTTTGCAAGCTATGTTATTTAAAAAAAAAAGGTGGAAAGTGGGTTTTTTTTGTTTGGTGCAACTTCATTGAGATGGACTTTTAATAGAAGATTAATATACTAGAAGATGTTCTTATTTCTCTTTCCATATAATTGTGTTTCTCAATTTATATTTGAACATCTTTAGCTTGTATATTGTTCTTTGATTAGGAAAATGCCGTTATGCTTGCTTGTAATTTCAATATGGAATTTGCCCGTATGTGAATTTGGGAGTGTTCTTGGCAGCATCTGATATTCTATTTTTTATTTTTACTTTTGTTAGTAAAATTTTCTACTTCAACTTCGATTTATGAAATTCTTTTTTATTTTCCAAAAGGTAATCAATGTTCTAGGCTCTAGCATACGAAATATGGTTCTAAAGCTAAAGCTAAATGGGAAAGAACGCTATCAAATTGAAAAGGAGGAGGGTAAAATAGTCAGCTTACAAGTTATTTTATGTAAAATAAACAAAAGTGGGCAAATATGATATTTTGAGTGTGTAAATGTTATTTGATATTTAGAAATTGCTTTGGGTATGTATAAAATTAAGGAGATATTAAAGGGGATATATGAAATTCACCCGCCTTTATATATTTGATATTTAGAATGAGTGTATGTGTAGCTATCTGACATGCTATCTTCTTAACTGCAGTCAGACAATTGATTCTTATTCAATCACAGCAACACCAAATTTTGGACTCCTTAGACATCCGTCTAGTATATATGAGTCATTGCATGATATTGGTATCGAAAGTAACTTCGATGCTGATTCAAAGGCGCGGTTGTTGTCCGAATGTGAAAAGCTTTATAGCAAAGAGGATTTGCAGAGGATCTCGAGGAAGATATCCACATGGTCAGGGAAGGGTTCGTTACATGAGCAACTCGGCGAATTTCCTATTAGCCATGGATGTAGTGTTACTCAGACTGTATTCAATGGTAAGAGTTGCCACTATTACTGTAATATTTAAAGTTACATTGTTAATTTTTAATAAGCTCAATGCTCACTTTGGCTCATTTTATATCAAACTGTTGGTACATAGATTAACTGTAGGAACCACGTATATCTGTGTGTTCTTTATTTTCTGTATGCTCTTACTTTTGTATTGCTGTTTGGTTTCAGTTTTCATGGCAAACATTTGATTATCTGATTGCTACTACTTTAAACAGCAGAAGCACGATCAAACAATTAAACACTGCCTCACCTGTTTTGTTACAACTCATTATTTGATTCCGATTATTTGTCACATAATCGCTTAGAAGCACATCAAAATGCCCTACAATATATTGTATTTACTACTTAATATGTGGCAGTGATTTTCAGTAAATCCTTATTTTGTAGTTCTCAATTCTACACAATGAAAAACTTATTGTTATGTTCTATGCTTTGAAAAGCGGTGAATGTAATGGTGGGAGTTGGGCTTCTTTCTACACCATATGGAATTGCACAAGCTGGCTGGGCAGGGTTGGGAATGGTATTCCTGTTTGGCATCATATGTTGCTACACTGCATTACTCATGAGACATTGCTTTGAGAGCAAGGAAGGCATCTTCAGTTATCCCGATGTTGGAGAAGCTGCATTTGGCAAATATGGACGCCTCATTGTATCTGTAAGTTTTATTTGTATAAAATTTGAATTAAGCCCTTACACGTTGATTTGAAAGTTTGTTTCTTTTACATGCAATTTGGCTATATACAGTTTCTTTTACTAAATCTTGGTTTCTGATGCAGATCATCTTGTATTTTGAGCTCTACGTAAGTCCCCATGTCCCACCTACTATATTACAAAGTACAAAAGAAAATCACAAAACGAAAACTTAAATAATCTGTGATGTGTTTTTCTTAATTTCAGTCGTATTGTGTGGAATTCATTATTCTAGAAGGAGACAGTCTTACTAGTCTATTCCCTGGAGCATCTTTGAATTTGGCTGGTATTAGTTTAGACTCTGCTCACTTGTTTGCAATTCTCACTGCTATCATTCTTGTACCCATTGTCTTGTTAAAGAATGTTCAAGTAATCTCTTATCTTTCAGGTATTTTACATTATTATTTTATTTTTCCATGTTCATATACTCTGCTATATGAAAATTATATTCATATTAGCAGATGCAATTTGTTTGCAGCTACTGGTGTATTAGCTACTATTGCTGTTATATTTTGTGTGTTTTACGTTGGGACGGTAAATGTCGGGTTTCATGAAAGTGGGCCAGCAATCAAGTGGAGCGGCGTTCCGTTTGCACTAGGGATCTATGTTTTTTGTTATTCTGGACATTCTGTGTTTCCTAATATATACCATTCAATGGCGGACAAGACCAAGTTCAGCAAGGCGATGATAATAAGGTACAACCAAACATCTTCATTTTTATTTAGAAGTGGCAAGTTTGAAGCATGTACTTATGAATGGGTTGATCTAGGTTATGTGTCATTCAAATGGGTCAAACGATTGTTTTCTAGATATATAAGGAATGGGTCAAATGGGTAACCCTTTAGTTATCTATGTATACAACATCCTAATTTTCTTAATCCAAAAACTTAGATTATGATTGTAATTACATCAATTTTGTAATCATTTGTAGCCCTTTAGTTATCAATGAAAAATGGACAAAAAGATGCAACTTCTGCTTTTATTCAACAGTGTCCACTCACAAGAACATTCTGAATGTTCGTTTGTATCTTTTTTTATGGAATAGTTGGGCCATTCGGACTTTTCCGATTGAATGGCTCTATGGCTAAACTGCGTTATGTAACAAGTCAAGAGAATAAATGCAACCTAATA
The DNA here is from genome assembly GCA_019973895.1 of Chrysanthemum seticuspe. Taxonomy (NCBI): domain Eukaryota; kingdom Viridiplantae; phylum Streptophyta; class Magnoliopsida; order Asterales; family Asteraceae; genus Chrysanthemum; species Chrysanthemum seticuspe. The sequence goes on from BPTQ01000009.1 coordinate 134,015,510, forward strand.
ATATTACGATTTCATGCATTTCCTGAGCTAATAGCTTGTGTTTTTATTTTTCACAGTTTTCTCTTGTCTTTATTGATGTATGGGGCTGTTGCAGTTATGGGGTATCTCATGTTTGGTGAGAGCACGTCATCCCAAATAACATTAAACTTGCCAGATAATACAATTGCTTCAAAAGTTGCTTTGTGGGTAGTGGTAAGTGTCAATTTATTATATTTAAGTTACACAGTGAATAAATATTGAACTAACATCAAGTCTTCTGCTAATTAAATCTGCTACGGGATTAATATATGCTTTACAAATTTCAGGTCCTTAATCCATTCACCAAATATGCGCTTCTTATGAAGCCATTGGCTAGTGCTATAGAGGAGCTGTTACCTGTTAGCGTTTCACGTAGTATTTGGTCTTACATTCTTCTCAGGACATCACTAGTCATATCTACTGTTTGTGTTGCAATTCTTATTCCATTCTTTGGTAAGCCTCCATGATATCATTAATTATGTATCATATTGTTCTTGCCTTAGTATTTGATGCGTATTTGAATTATTATTTGATAATTAGGTTCTGCTTTACATTATTTCACTATCTAGGGGTCAATAATATGTTTGAATGGAAATAAGAAGTTGAGCTGGAAATTAGTAGAAAATAGAAATAGCAATAGAAGATAAAAGCTTATATTCGAGAGATAAGCTGACATTCCTAAATAACGGTTTACTTTTGAGAGTTAAACCAACTCTCCTAATGATACTCAATTCATGTTCTCCATATTTCTTTTGAACATAGCAAAATAAAATAGTTCTCCTTATCCTTAGTTATATAAGTCCAACTGTCCAGTAATACTAACTTAAATGAAATACAAATTACCAATTTGCCCTACTTCAGCCTTTGTTGCAGATTAACCATAGCAGCAGTTTGCTGCAGGGATTTCTCAATATTTACCCATAACTAAATTCTGATATTTATCCCAAGTCTAGCAGTTTTATACAATCACTCTTAAACGTCTGTTTAATCAATCTTAAAAGAGCAGAAACATATACAAAACTACTTTCTTTATTGCATCTTACTAAAACTAAGTTTCTGATTATTAATTCACATTGCTAAAATGCTACTACTTATAGTTCCAACTTCATGACACAGGTTGTTGTAATAATCCTCTAAAGTTTCAACGGCCATGACAGTGAATTGAGAAATTAGGAAGAATAATTAAGGCTTAAGAAGTGTGAAGAAATAACTATGAACCTGAGTTTAGTCAATGGCATGGTTAATGCAATAAACCATAGTTCCTAATGAAAATTTCTTGTTGAAAAAGCTAAACGGCTAAACCTAAGTATCATGTCTAGGAGTTTGGTTCAGACATCTGGACAATTGGCCACATTTCAACAAAAGATTACGTGTCATATGACTCATATCATATGTAACCATATTCATAAACCGAGTGTTTTATGTTTCAACTGCAGGTGCTGTGATGTCTTTGATGGGATCACTACTATGTGTAATGGTGGTAAGTATCAACCCTAATCTAGTGATTAATATCAATACATATGCATTCATAGATTACTTCTTAAATCTCTAGAGCTCGCTGTTCATAAATAGTCAACTATAATAATTTTTCATCAGTAGTATTATAGCAGTTTACCCACTTGGATATTCATAATTCTAAAATTGTTGTAACACTTGCTTTTTTAAGATGGCATCTGTTTCTTGGCTATATTTATGGCAGATTTATTATTTCACTATTGACAAATTGAATTTCCTATGGGCGCCCCTAACTAGTGTAACAGTCAATTGGTCGGAATTATGTCACAGGAGACATTTGCCATCACATTCTACTAATAAGCACCTGTGATTTGTAGTATTGGTGTTCATATCTATTCTAATGAAAAAAATTTAACTATTATAGTTGGCATTTACTCATGTTAAGTTTTTCTTGTCATCTCAAACCTTTTCAACTTATAACTTTCACGGCTATTCAGCTTTGAGTAGCTTTCTAATATCACTATGTCAGATAGGCACAAGAGTAAAAGTGGAAGAATAATGGTTAATAGTTGTGTGATAAGAGTATCGTGGCCAAGTATTCTTGCAAGGCATTTTGTTTATGTTGCAAAGTTGAATTCAGAAATGCTAGCCATCTGCTGTTACGCATCTAATAGCAAAGAAAGAAGAAAACAACAAAATAACCATGAAGTTATAAGCAAAGCTATGATAGGCTATCTTTAATTCTTTGTGCATTACAACTATGTTTAGTAAAACATCTTCATTCTATTTCCTAAATGCAGGCAATGGTAATGCCAGCCCTGTGCTTTCTCGGAATTCAAGGGAGTAAGGCAACAACTGCACAGGTAAATTCCGGGTCAGAACAGTACCATTTTCTTATACCGTTAACGTATGACTGAGTTGATTCTGGCTGTGTTTTGATCTTAAACGGGTCAACATGGGAAAAAAATCCTTAGCTAGATTGGAAACGGTTCAAAATGGGACCTCATTGTTATTAGAGAGATAACACAACTTCTTTAACTGGTGTTTTATTTGGTGTTGCAGATTAGTTTGAGTATTTCGATTATTGTTGTTGGCATCGTGAGTGTTCTCATGGGAACTTACTCATCATTAGCAAGTATTGCTACAAGTTATTGAGACCGAGCCTACGACGATATTACGCATGAGATTTAGCTCTAGAAGATGATATGCATAGCTATTGAGGGAAATGCGCAATATTAGAAATATATTTTGCCAACCGATAATGTTGTGAACCTAGAATGTGGTTACTCAGAAATTTATCGTTTGCTTTTTCTTCTATGGAGCCTCTTTTGTTTGTTTGTTTGTGCGTAAGTTGTATGCTTTCTGTGATCCGGAATAAATCCGATCTAAAAAAGGTTTAATAAGTAACTAATCCAAAGGTTGAATTTACCAAGATAAATTATCAGTAATACGAATTCTACAATTATGTATAAAAACTTTGAATCATCTTCCAAGTTCCATGTATTTGGAATAAGTTATGGAATGGGGAGGTGAAATGTTGTTACTTCTACTATCAGGATAAACCCGACAGTACAGAGATTACTTAAAGAGACATGATACATTACAAAAGAAAAATGAGCGTGAAAGTGCAAAAACAAGTACAAAAGAAACACATAATACATGTATTACTTTAGGCAAGTGGTACTTGGACCATTTATATCATCTTCCCGACCATGTGTATTAGTGTTGGGACATTGTGGTGAAAGAATAAAAAAAAATTGTGTGAGTATCAACTCCCATTACTTTATTATACATTTAACGTGGGAAACAACGCCAATTAAAAGCTCTCCAAAACGACTTTTTTTTTTCTTTTTCTTTTGTTGGTCGGGAACGACGACGTGTCATGTTTTCATTTAACTTTGAGTTAAAACAACGACATTTTGGTCTTTTATTTGCGTTTTAGATAGTGCTCGTATTTATCATCTAGCACACAATTTCACACATGGGTTCTCTCTCTCAAATCAGTGTCTCACACACAGTTTCTCTCATCTCACCGTCTACCGTAAACACACAATTGTTTCATGTTTTTGTATGCCGCGGTGGTGTGGAGTATTTGTTTCTTAGATCTGCATGGTATTGGTACACATGCAATTGTCAACGGAAATGTATGGTACTTCGGCTTCTTTTTTAGTTTTTATTTGGGAATATGTGTTTCTGTTTGTTTGATTTGTTTTTTAAAATCTGATATGTGGCCATCCGTTTTTTAAGTTATGTAATTATGTTTTTATTTGTTTAATGTGTTACATGTCTTTTAAAGATATTATGACTGCTGATTTTACAAATTGTGCTTAAGATTGATATTGGATCATAGTTGTTAGTCGTATGTTGTGTTTAAATTGTGGCATGGCTTTTAAAGCTTGAAATTGGATCATAAGTGTTAGTTGTATATTGTGGTTAAAATGTAGAATGTCTCTAAAGATTGATATTGGATTACAAGTGTTAGTTATATATTGTGTTTAAAATGAAATAGCTTCGTATAATTCGAAACAGTATTGTTTTGTGTTGGTTGAAATCAGCGTTAGTGAAATATGGGAGGGTATGTGTCTTTTATGTAAAGAATTTGCCACATTCTATTCGTTGTTGCTGTTTAGTTTTGTTGAGGTTGTGATGATTGATTTTTGACGTGTTTTAGTGTATCCGATCGAAGTTGAGAGTATCTGCATTTTGGCGAGGCAACTAATTAAGTTAGCAGCCATGGCGGATTGATCCTCTTCTTTCGATTATATACAAATTTGAGCCTCATCAAACGAGAAGAGATGACGTGTGTGTATTTTTTGAGATAGAGATATGGTGGTTTGTTTATTAGAAAGACATGTACTCTGTCATTTTAGGCTCTTTTAATTTACTAAACAATGTCGTTTTCATCCAACGTTATATCCAAACATGAAGATGCGTCGATTGAAGCCAACAAAAGAGTAAAAAATAAATATTCTCAAGATGAAATCTTCCTTCAGTGCCTTTATACGACTTTGTTTCCCACAATAAATGTATAATAGAGTACCATAAATGTATAAAAGAGTAATATTGTATATAGGGATGAGGATGTGATCGGTTATAAGAGGCATGTAGGGATTTGGCGGTCATCCGCATGACGTATAAAACATGCACAATGGAAAATAAACACATAACGCCATGCAGACCAAACCCTAATATCAAGATCTCCTAATCAGGGATAACCTAAACCTAAACACGTATTAAGGGTGTTTATAGAAGACTTACCTTTTTCTTGCATTGCTTAAGCTCCTACTGCAGTCTGCTGTTATATGCGGGCACATAATCACCATTCTTCTTGATGCACCTTCATACACCCTTAGGGTTTATATGGATCGATCGACCCTTGAGTGGCGTCATGTATCCACTAGTAATGCATAGGCAGAACTAGGTCTACGAACCTACACAAGTTAGGCGAGCACGAACGGCTAAATCAACCCGTATGTCGACTAGTCGACTTAGGGATTAATCCCTAAAGTCGACCGAATAGGGTAATGGAGGGGGAGAGGATTTCGAACCAAAAGGGTTAAGGAGTAGTGAATAAATCCCTTAAGCTAACGGTATTAAAGACATGTCTCTTTAGACTCACAGGCGACAATAATATAACTAATAATTCACAATTGACTATTTGGGTAATCGAGTTTTATTTGATATATTATAGTTTTGTTTTTTTGTTTACACCTTGAGGTAATATGAAACAAGAACCAATGGAGCATTAGTCCAATGGTTGTGGCACTTGTGCTTGAGTCAATTGACCCACCTTCAAGTCTCATCCTTGGCATTTGCTTCATATAGGTACCCACTTCCGCAAAACCTATGGGCACACTGGAGAGACTTTGTGAAATAAGAGCTCAGGGGTCCGAGTCTTGGATCGTGCTCACTCTAGTTGGTACCCCACTAGGTCAGGAGAGTTGCCGGAGCTATTCCTTGTGGGGTGGAAAATGGCTGGTGCCAAAAGGAATCCGGGATCAGGGTGTTTCAGCCAATCTACACCTTTTGTGGATGTTGATACAAAAGTTGGGCGTTCCTTGTTTGGACTCCGGTTCTCGTATCAATTAGATCTTGATGCTTGAGACCTGCGCACTAAGTAAACAGAAAACACCGTTAGGCTTATTGTGGGATTGTCTCCCACGATTATCCTCCGGCGTGAGAGTAAGTAATCGGTTTTAGGGTTCAGTGGAGAGTTAGGGTTTGAAATCGTACCTTTAATGATGGCCGAGATGCCCTTTATATATACACGAAATCCTTGCTGGTTTCGTGTTCCCCAACCTTCGGCGTATCCCGCCTAAGTTGGTTGGCTAATGCATATCCCATAAATAAGAGATATCCAATATCAAGGCCATAAATAACTTCGGGTTTGGGCCTTCATGAGCCCAAACCGTTACCGGGTTAGCCCAGTCGTACTGGGCTCGCTAGTAGCGGTCATTGGTCGGGTTCGTGACCCGAATGCGGACTATACGTCATCATGTCCCCCCAGTCTAGTATGCGCAGGGTGAGACCCGCGGATGCTAGACTAATAACTGTAGCCCGTATATACTTCGAGGCGTAGCGGAGAAGCTAAAAAGGTTTCCCGCCTTAAAGAATACACGGTGAATCTAGTCAAAATATGTCAAATACATACCTCGTAAAACGTGGGAAAGTTAATGGAAAGTGTGCCACGTCAGCAACTCCCATCCACACGTTTAGAGAAAGTGGGATCAACGTGTCGAGTATCACATGAGTGTGAAACCCTATATAAACCACCGCCTCCCTTTTACTGTGTTTATCACTGTAAAAAAAAAACATTTCCACCATTGTTGAAAAGTTTGAAATATCCACTAAGAAAACCATAAACGTTTAAAGGTAATCGCGCGTGCGCATTCTAAACCTGAATATGGTTGGTGGATTAACTGATTTTGCATCCGATATGACCGAGGATGAACTTCGTGAATTCACCTCGGATTATTATATCCCGCTCGCGCTACATCCGATAATTCCTGCTGCGCAGGCATCAATAGCAGATTTCCCTGAAGGGAAAGTGGGAGTATATACATGTTTTTTCGAATTTGCGAATCAACATGTGTCCATCTCTTTATTCTTGTGCGATGTATTAAATTACTATCGCTTACACATATCCCAACTGCATTGTATAAGTGCAGCAAAAATAACAAACTTCGAGGGGAAGGATGAGCACTTCTCTCGGTTGGGAAAGTTCCGTGAAGCTGTGGATGGGATGCTGAAGGAACAGGAGATGAAGCTGCGCAAGCTCAGCATCGAATATGATGAAGAGTTGTATCCTCAGTTAGTTTCAACGATTGCTGAGCGCAGATGGCTTATCAGCCATGGTTTGCACCTTGGTGCCCTCAGTACTTTGGAGTCTCGAGAGGTGGTAGACAAATTTGGGGCAGTTGTGCAGTGCGCGTTGGCACGTGGTAAGGCGGAGGCCATAGAGGAGCTGCATGAGGGTGGCCTTTTGAAGGTGCCTGTCGCACAAGTGCCCGGGTACAATGAGCATGCCTATGAGGATCTGGTCGCTGCGATGAAAAAGATGAAGTTGTTGGAGCTTCCTCAAATTGCTCAGTTGGAGCGTGACCATTACTATCCCATAGGTGTAATTATGGAGGGATTGACATTGGCCCGCCACCGTGCTGATGATGCAGAGGCGCAGCCTGATTATTTTTTGAAGCCTGATGAGTCACAGCTGCAGGTACCTATTTTTGCTCGCCCCCGCGACATCTTGAATCCTTTCGCACTTGAGAAGGAAATTCCTTTGAAGGAAGCCTTAGAAGCGCATGCTACGAGGCTTGCAAAGAAGAAGGGTGTTAAGGGAAAGGCCATCTTGTGTGGTATAGGCGCAGCGCATCTTCCTAGATCTGACGGGGTACCTGTTAGTGTTGCCACGGTATCACGCCAAGATTCTGATTTGTTGAAGAAGCTAAAAGAGGCTGGGGACGCTGCAAGCCATGTGGAGAGCTCATCTCTTAGGCGTTGTAATAGTATGTAGGATATATCTTCTTTGTAAATATCCCTTTGTAAGAACTCGTGGTCCTTAATAAAATGTTCCTTTTGTTGAATGCGTGTTAATGTGGTTGCGACTTATAATGTTTGTACTCAGTTATCTGTCTTTGCATAAAAACGTACTTGTTGTCTAAGTATCAAACTGTTACATAAGTGCGAATAATATATGAAGTCCATAATCATGTATGAAAGTCATGACCTATCATACTTGAAACATAATGTCTAAGTACTTATATCATAATCGTGTATGGTGTGATATGCAGCGTACTGTAAATATCATATCAAGGAGTCAAGAGTCTTGATTCCTAGTTTGTTAAACGCACACAGTATGCATTGTTGCGCATCCATCGTGGAATGCGCATTGAACTTATTCCAACGTCTTGAAAATAAGGTGTTTAACAAGGATGCATGATCCAATGTTGATGGGTTTGCAACTCTCTTACTCAACGAGTTATTTAGTAGGTTTACTCATCCTTTGCACCATCGTGGGTTTAGTAAGTGCATGCACGCCATGTAGGCACAATATAACAACAATGTTGAAACATAAATATTATGTAAATAATAAATTGAAATGTGTCGCGGAGTTAGCTAGACACCGCGACGTTTTATTAATACTTGCAAGTTTTTGTAAAGAGAAAAAAGACATTTGCCTAAGTAAAATAGAATGTAAATACACGGATATTTATTGAGCACTATACTAAAGTGTGGGAGTATCCGTGTGCTGGGCCGTAGTTGTTCCTAGAGATAACATCGTTTGAGATTGCAGATGTTCCATGTGCGCGGTAGCTCTCGACCCTCCATGTCACGCAGCTTGTACGCGCCTTTTCCTAATGCTTCAATGACCTCATAAGGTCCTTCCCACTTCGGTCCAAGTTTTCCTGTATCTTCTGCGTGGCTCGCATCATTGGCGCGATATACGAAGTCGCCTGGTCTGAATGAGACGCTTCGAACTTTAGCATCGTAGTATCCCTTCATTTTTGACTTTGCTCTTGCCTCACATATGGTTGCGCGTTCGCGCCTTTCTTCCAACAGGTCCAAGTCAATACGCCCTTCATCGTTATTGGTTGTAACATTAACTTCGGCAGTGCGAATAGTTGGCATCCCAATTTCGGCTGGTATGACGGCTTCTGTCCCATAGACAAGAGAAAAGGGAGTGTCTCCCGTGCTAATTTTGATTGAAGTGCGGTGCGCCCACAAAACATGTGATAATTCTTCTACCCACCTTCCTTTGTGTTTGTCTAAGCGTGCCTTAATTCCTTCACCTAGACTACGATTTGCACGCTCGACCAAACCATTGGTTTGTGGGTGTTTAACTGATGTGAAGTGTTGTTCAGTATTCAGTTTCTCACACCATTCCTTGAAAGGGTTGTCACAAAATTGTTTTCCATTGTCCGAGATGATTTCCCTAGGTAATCCGAAACGGCATACGATATTTTCCCAAACAAATCGTTTTACCTGGTTACCTGTGATTGTCGCGACCGCCTTTGCCTCAATCCATTTAGTGAAATAGTCTATAGCTACTATAAGGAATTTCAATCCCCCTGCTGCAACAGGGAAGGGGCCTGCAATGTCGATACCCCATTTATAGAATGACCATGGCGACGTAATAGGTGTTAGCTCCTGTTGTGGTTGGCGTTGAATAGGTCTGTGAACTTGGCAGTCGCCACACTTTCTTATTAGGTCCCGCGCGTCACGGTGCATCGTAGGCCAATAGTATCCTGACCGTAAAGGGCGCGCCACAACGGACCGTGGTCCTGAGTGCATACTACATGAACCAGCGTGGATCTCTCGGAGTACGTAATCTGCTTGAAGGGGTCCGACACATCGAAGCCATGGTTGTAGAAATGAACGCCGATATAGTATACCGTCCCGAAGTTCAAACCTCTGTGATGTGCGCCGTACTCGTCGGGCGTCCTTCTGCTCTTGGGGCAATATGCCCTTGCTTATAAACTCGACGATTGGGGTCATCCATGTAGGACCTTGTTCCTCTATCACCGTGGATATCTCCATCTCCGAGATAGACTTGCTCTTCAGGGTTTCCACCAGTACTTGCTTTGACAGGTGTGCAAAGCTTGTGGATGCAATCTTGCTCAGTGCATCCGCCTTCCTGTTTTCCCCTCTAGGAACTTGTTTGATGGTAAACCTGTCAAAGACCTGGATTAGTGACTTGGTCTTGTCGAGGTATTGAATCATGTTCTCCTCTTTAGCCACATACTCGCCCAACACATGGTTGGCTACTAAATGGGAATCCACATTTGCTTCTAGGTTGCGTATGCCCATTCGAGCTGCAATGCGTAACCCAGCAATCAGGGCTTCATACTCTGCCTCGTTGTTCGTGGCTGTGAATTCGAAACGCAGTGCGTAAGTGAATTTCATTCCTTCTGGACTTGTGAGGATAAGGCCTGCGCCTGACCCGTCCACGCATGAAGATCCATCCGTAAATAGGATCCATGGTTCTTGCAGTTCCACCTTGCTTTGTGAAGGTGCCCCGTCAGTGTCCGGTTTTTCAATGAGGAAGTCTGCTAGTATCTGCCCCTTAACCGCAGTACATGGTCTGTAGGAGATGTTATGCTCACCTAGCAACACGCTCCACTTCTGTAGTCGTCCCGATGCGTTGGGTTTGGAGATGATTTACTTAATAGGTTGATCTGTGATCACTGCTATTGGATGCGCCTGGAAGTACCTGCGCAACCGTTTGGCGGCGAATACTAATGCCAAGACCAACTTCTCCATTGCACTATAGTTAACCTCCGTTTTCTTGAGCGCTTTGCTTACAAATTATACCGGTGTTTGTACTGAATCCCTGTCTGTCAGTAGCACCGCGCTGACTGCTCCATTAGTCGCAGATAAGTACATAATTAACTCTTCCCCTGGGCGGGGCGCGACTAGCGTGGGGAGCTCTGCTAAGTGCTGTTTAAGCTGTATGAAAGCTTCTTCTGCTTCTGTAGTCCAGCGAAAGTCTCCCTTTTTTGTACACTTCTTGAGCGTTTTCAAGAGAGGGAGTGACTTGTCTGCTGATTTGGACAAGAATCTATTCAAACCAGCCAGTTTTTCGTTTAAGACTGGACTTCTTTCAACGTGCGTGGTGAAGGGAGTTGGATGACAGCCTTTGTTTTTTCTGGACACGGTTTGATGCCATCAGGCTCTATCAAATATCCGAGGAACATGGGTTGATTGGGTGAAGGTTCTAATTTTGATGTTATGAGGTTTCACTATTTTGTTAGTGTGGGCACCTCTAACTTCTCATGGTTTTATCAGAACGTACCCCTTTCTGGTGTTTAATGGTTCTAAAGTATATGGGTTGATTCTTAAGGTTCGCTATGGGTTTGTGTGCTTTCCTCTTTAAAGGTGAAGAAACATTCGTTTTTGAATTTTTCTTTTGAATAAATGTTTGCACAAGTTTGACTAAGACCAGATTTCAACATCGATAAGATGTAAAAATGACACATTTTTAAAAGATTATAAAACTGGTTCTTAATTATGGTATGTATACGGGCAATTTTGTGAAACTTTTAGTGTTTCAGCATCTTGGTCTCATTTTAACGAGGGATTTGGAAAGTATTATTGTTGGATTTAAAAAGGAAAATCCTCAAATTTAGAAAATATATTGTAGCAAGGATATGTAGCAGGATATAACATTTACCCATAGCTACGAGTAAGGTTTAGTTGTCTAAGTTGGGTACGGTTGGAGGTTTAATAGTTGATGAACCTCATGGTTACCTAGGGTTTTAGGCAGAGGTGTAGGATACATCCTAAGGTCAGGCTTAGCTATCAAGGAGGACATTGATCATTTTTGTTTATGGGGTATTAACTTAAAACACATTTCGAGGAAATAAGTAACCAATAGAGTGGTTCTGGAATAACTTTCAAAGTATTAAGGAACACTTTATTTTGGTAAGGTATGGGTAGAATTGTAGTTTATTTTATGGTAAAATGGTAATGTGGTAATTTGGTTTGTAGAATGATTCATGAAGTGATTCATGAAGTATTTTGATTATAATAGTTTGAGGGATAATCGGAAATAGTTTGTAAGGCAACTCTTTTGTTTGTAGTAGGGTAGTAAGGTAGGCACGGTTATTCTTAAGAGGTTGGTGGAGTTTCTAGGTATCAAATTTTCCAATGGTGAAATTTTCAAGTTATGCGGGATTATGGGTCATTTACTGTGTCTTTCTAGATTTTGCCAAAGGTTTATTGTTCTTTTGTTGCCTATTGCCATTAGAGAATTTTTCTCATAGGTGCTATTGAAAGGTTGCTCCTAGAATGGTTTGATTTGTTCATGGGGTGTAAGGTGTGGGGTAGGTGTGACTATAACATAACCCGATTGTGATATGAAATTATGAAGTTTATGATTAAGAAGTAGTATGACGCCAGTGAGTCGCTTATGATTAAGAGATATTGTGATGCTAGTGAGTGGTTTGTGTTTAGGAAATACCAGTGAGTGGTTTATGTTTAGGAAATGCCAGTGGGTGGTTTATGATTAGGGTATGCCGGTGAGTGGCTTGTGATTAGGGTATGCCGATGAGTGGCTTGTGATTAGGGTATGCCGGTGAGTGGCTTGTGATTAGGGTATGCCAGTGAGTGGCTTGTGTTTAAAGGATAGTGTGACGCCAGTGTGTGGCTTCAGGGTAACCGTCAATGTATGGTTTATTGAAATGTTACATGTTTATCAAAATATTATCATTTTCTCACTGGACATAAAGCTATTATAACTATCCTAAGTACTACAAAATTCACCTCTGAGTCGGACATAGGTGATCAGGCTATGTCCCACTGTCCCTGGTTGAATATAGGCGATCAGTCTACATTCACCCGAGGTTCAATGAATTCTGAAATACTTAGCTTAGTTACGCTAGTAATATGTCACAATACTTTTAAAGATTGTCTTGAAGGATTAGAACAATTATTCTCTTTATATGAGGAAAGGTGTAGTGCTGTGATACGTAAGTATACGTATAGGGAAAATAATTATAACCTATAATGAAACTAGGTGAGCAGTGATAAAACATGTATCTTATCAAGTATAATCTCAACAGGATCATAAGTGAGGCATCAGCTTGGCAGGCAGGCACGTGTCGGTCATAGGGTTTAGTTTTTGTAAAAGTGGTTATAGTCTAGGTTTTAAAAATACCCAGTTCTCTATAACCTAGGCTCTGATACCAATCTGTAACACCCCCAAAAATGACTCAGCGGAAGCATACAAGTATTGGGGTGCTACTAAATTGGTATCACAACATAAGCATAGAACAATTGGTTTTTCATAAATAAACTTTTATTCATTCTTAAAAACAATGTTTACATTATTGATTAGTGCGGAAAATGGCCCATTATAAACGAGTGGTCCCAATACATAAATCAGAGTCATCTATGACCATGCCATGCCTTTGCCTTGCGCCTCCAAAGATAAGCTATCACCTCAAAACCTGAAGATACATGCTAAAAGGGGTCAGCTTACGCTGGTGAGTTCATAGAGTTATTCAAAAAGGAACTTCAGTACACTGTTTCAAATCTGGTTTCTGATGATCATTACGTCTTGCATAATGTCATAAAGTTCATGATTTCAGTTCATAAAAGGATTTCATAAAAGAGCTTTCATTAGTGGACCATAAGTAGGGTATATGTACATTACAACGAATATAATGTCATATGTTGAATCTATTACGCTAGCACTAAGTTCATGCAACCGAAACTACGACAGTTCTTGTATGCACAAAGGAGTCATACAAAAAAAGGAGCCCATGGCGAGTGTTTATCCCAACACACTCGGTCCCGACATGCTATATGTTTAGCCTTGACCCAAGCGGGGTCAACCGAACAGAGGAGTCACCCTCAATAGATCTATTTATAACATTCGCGCTTCCCAGCAGGAATTGACGGTTCATGAAGAGGGCAATTTGGGATTAAAGGACTTAGGCTAAGCTGCGTAATATTCTAGGTCAAACATTTTGGTATGCTCTATAAAACATCTATGTATGATGAAAACTTTAAACATGTGAAAGCATAGTATGCATGGAATGCACAAGTAAAATGATTTAAGTAAAATGAGCATGTATCTTCCCTCAAAACAGTTAAAAGTAGGGGCTATGAAACTCACCTTGGCAATGTGCAATATGAAGTCTAAAAAGAATTAAATCAAGGAGTGATAGTGCACAGCTCCGACACGCAACCTAGATAAGTATGGTGTGGTTTTTAGTCTAAGTCTTGTATTCAAAAACAACGTTTGTAAGTTTACAAGTATTTATGTTTTTTTTAAATGCTTGAAGTTCAAAAGCAAAAGTATTTGGATTCTTTAAAATGCTTGGAGTTAAAGACAAATATTTTAAATATTTGTTTTATAACATTTTATGTAAAGTTTCATAAATTATTTTGATTGTCGATAATGATCGAAAAGTGTAGTTGCGAAAATAATTCGCACGTCTTGGCTCTTGGAAAAGATGGAGGAATAATGTATACGAAACTTTCGTATAGGAATTGAATCGTATAGTGACTCAAGTATTCTCACGCCAAATAAGGAATAGATGATTGACACAGTCGAGAAAAAGTATTAATGAGTACTTGAGTCGAGAAGGAATGACAAAAGAAGTCAAGGATATAACGACAAAGACAAACGTCGATCGAGAAAGTCAATTAGTACGTTTCGGTGTTTACCCCATGTTCCCAAATAGTTTGTATAAAACATACATGTTTTATAAATAAGGTTATGATTGAATTTGCAATTCGAACAATAAAGTTTTACCACATAAAAGTAATACGTGATTGGATTTTGTCGAGTTTTATAACAATAAAAAGGGATTTTGATTTAAAATATAAGTTAGAACGTTTTTATAAATTTCGGCATGACGCGTCCATTTATATAACGTGCCCAAGTCATCGTGACTTTATTAAAACTCATGTTGCAAAACAATATTTCTCGATAAGTTTATAATTGACAAGTCGTTATTAGTTGAATAAGTGTTTATTGCATATTTTAGGTTTGTTACGAGTCTAATATATTAAATTCTTTACGAGTCTAATATATTGTATCGTCTCAAGTCCAAAATGTCCAATAAATGCTCATACAACTTACAACCATTGTCCAAAATAATCCAAGTCCAATTCTTAATAGTTTTCGTCCAAATCAATTAATCGATCCAAGCTTAGGTTTTGATAATTATTTCTAAGTCCAAAATATTTAATCCGTTAAGTATTTGTTTTGTCCAATTATCCAAATCAAATTCAAATCCCATATCAATCCCAAGTAGTGGTTCAATAAGTATCCGAAACGTCATCGACCGAAAATGAGAATAATGAGTTACGTTATAAATGTTAAATGAAATAATTAACGTAAAAAATAACATGTATAATCCAACACTTGCTTTTTAGTTTCCAAAACAATACATAACGATATTAACGTATACGACCAATTCGAGGTGACCTAAACCTCGTCAATGACTCAAAAGATGATTCGTTTAGGCCTAAAATATATTCCAAGTCCCCACGACACTTCGTGTGTCGTGGTACACATAACGACACTTATCGAAAGTGTCATTTCAACATAATTTTCAACAAGGAAGTTACCGCGACTAAACTAATAATTCCAACCTCAATAATATTTATCAAACATTGTTTAAAAGACCTTGACCTCGGCTAATCGCTTCGGTTACCAAAAATTGTGACCGCGACTTCCCGTGAGTCACGGCTCATACCCACGACACCTTTAACATTTTCTAGACCAAGACTAATTACCACAAGCCAAGTCCAAACACGCCCTTTGGGCTGACAGAAATACGCAGATCCAAACGCACCTAAGTCCGGTTCAAACTCAAAAACAATAATCACAAGGAAGAATATAGGCTCAAATGAATAAACGAAAAAAACATCACACAAGTTATCACTCGACATGAATATTAGTCTGGTAATAATCCAATCGACCAAAATAATACCAAGACCCGCAAACAACAATCGCAAGAACGGATATAAGCTTCGTTAAATACTGATAACACTGAATAAACACGAAACGGGTCCGAGTCAACTCAACTCGTGAGTTGACTCGGGCGAGTCACACGACTCAGAGCGAGTCAAAATGATTCAAGAGCCAAAATTACAGATCCAAGCATTTTAGTTTATAAAACATCAAGTTTTGTTTAGTTTAGATTATAAAAACGTATTTATGAATTAACCCGATTAGGGTTTTAATAAAAATGGAGATTATGAAGGATTAAGGGCGCGTGAGCCTTACCAAACAGGAGAGAGGGATGGGAGGAGTGGTGGTGAGCGGCGGTGAAGGGTGGTGAGCGGCGGTGGAACTTCAAACGAACCCAAACACGCTCCTTTTGAACCCAAACGCTCCAGAAACAACCCCCTAGCCTTGATCTATGCGTTGATACAAAGAAATGGGCTGGCCGGAAGTTGGCCGGAACCGGCGACGGTGCCGGAAAAGGTTTTCCGGTGGTGGTGATATATCAAAATGAGGAAAAAAGTATTTCTTTGGGTCTTTTATATCCCCTTGAGGGGCTAAACGTGTACAAACGAAAATCAAAGGGGGCGGTGGTGTAATTTTAACAAGGGGAGGTTTTGAAACTTTAATAATCTTTTATAAATAACCCTTGTGGGCCCCATTTGACGGAGCAAACGACCGTTTAAAAATACGGGACTTGCGCCATTGCGTCTGAAATAATTTTTCTGATAAAAATGAATATTCATATGTATAGTTTTCTCGAATTTAAATTCATTAATAAATCAAATTAATTTGAGAGTTTAAAGTCGCGCAGGCTCATTTATTTCGTAGTTTTCGCGTTTTACGAGATATCCTCTCGTTTTTAAGCTCAATTAGGATTGGGAAAGTTCGAAAGCAATGCCTTGAAAATAATGACTATAATTTATTATTAACATCAGTCTGGAAAATTTCGGTTTGTTGTTTGAATTGAAATAATTCCATAACGAGAAATGTATATACGAAATACGTATAAAACGAGTTGGATTGTGTATCGTTGCATAAAATGCAACACAATGAGAGTAGAAAAGAGTGGGAAGTTAAAACGTGAACTTTCTCGAAGTTTGTGGTATTTTATTTACGTTTTAAAACGTGAATTGGAATATTTCAGTTACACGTTGGAAACGGTTAACGTGTAAAATATGTTTTCGAGTGTGTTTTTATAAAGGAAATATAAAAACATCAATATTGGTTCAAAAATGTGTTTATTAGACTAATACCATACTTTCTATTGGTCGGTTCGTGCGCGAGCTCGTGTTTTTAATAAAGTGAGATAACTTCTCAAAACAATGGATTAAGCTTATGTATGCTTAAATTTTAACTTGGACAATAATAAATTTCACATTTATGTACGGATACTTAGTAGACAGGTATCACGTGTGCGGTGTCTTATTTTTAAAAGAAACGAGACGACCCCTCGTTTTTAAATTTAAATATTGGCATTTGTCATAAAATAATTGATTTAAATTTTTTTTTGACGTGATAAATATTATTATAATAATCAGAAATTTTACGGGTTGTTATAGTATGGAAGGCCGTTTTTTCTTCATCTTCTTTAGCCATCTGGATTTGGTGGTATCCTTTGTATGCGTCCAAGAAGCATTTAAGTGGGTATCCACACAAAGATTCTATCTTCCAGTCTATCTCTGGTAGTGGGTAGCAGTCTTGTGGACATGCTTTGTTGAGATCCGTGAAGTCCACGCACATCCGCCAACTACCGTCGCTCTTCTTGACCATCACTGGGTTAGAAAGTCAGTCATGGTAATAGACTTCTCGCATGATACTTCTCGCATGATACCTGCATCCACAAGTTTATGTACTTATGTCAGAATTGCTTGTGCGCGCTCTGGAGCCTGGCCGCGCTTCTTCTGTCGTACTGGGGAGTATCCTTGTCGGATCCTCAACTTGTGTTCTGTAATCGAGCGTGGTACGCCGGTCATGTGCTTTGGTTCCCATGCGAAGATATCCAGGTTCTTTTGCAAGAGTGCGCACACAGCTGCCCTGCCGTTATCAGATAGCGATCCCCCGATCGATACTTTTTGCTCTGGGTAATCAGGATGGAGTGCAACCCTCAGGTTTGGCACTTTAGTTGCGCGCTATTCTGGAATGTATGTTGTCTCACATGTGATTGTGTTACATTCTCCAGGTGGTACAGTGGTATTGTAGAGAGTAACAATGCCTCCCTCCACCGGGAATTTGAGCATCCCGTGTGCTATAGATGGTACTGCGCGTATGGCTGAAATCCCTGGTCGTCCAATAATGCCATTGCATGGCGAAGGAGATTTGATCACCATAAAATGCATCCAAGCTATCGTGGAGTGTTCTTTATTGCCAACATTGACTAGTAGGTGTATTTGCCCTATCGACCATATCTTTTCTACTTTAAAACCAGTCAACGATGTCTTGACCGGGCTTAACTGACTCCGTATCTCAGGTCGCAGTCGTTTGAAACAGTGTTCATACATTATATCTGCGGATGCTCTTCCATCAACATACATGCGGTGGATATCGTGACCCCCTGCATTGATTTCAATGGTGAGCGGTTCTACCACCGCGTTGTCCGTAGCCAAGGTAGGGAAGGAGATTTCGCTACCGCGGGAAAACTTTTGGATGATCTTCTGCCTAGTCATTCGCTGCCATGATTGTATCATGTAGATGGTATCAGCCTTATCTTTGGGTACTTCTTTCTTGTTCCCAGTCTTTTGCTTATCTTTCCCCTCCTTGATGTTTTTAACCAAATGGTCCAATCTGCCTTCTTTTACTAGCTTATCAATTAGCTGGCGCAATTGGACACACTCATTGGTGGTGTGGCCCTTCTTTCCATGGTAGTCGCAGTATCCGTTCCCCACGCGCCGATCTTCTGGGGTGCGCATTGGTGGGGGCCTCGGGAAGTTCGCGCCTTCCGCCGCGAATATCTCCTTTGGAGTCTTTGTTAGCGGGGTATATTTGTCATTATCTCGTCTGCTCCCCTGGCCGCGGTAGTTCCTGTTGCGGTTGCTACTTTGGTCAATGGATTGTCTCCTAGGCTGTTCTTGTGACCTATAGTTTGAGTAGTCTTTCTTGCTGTCTGCCGCGGCAGCTTCTCCTTGGATGAAGGACCTTGTGCGTTTCATTAGTTCATCAAAGGTTTGGGGGACCTTGTCGTTCAACTTTTTGATGAGTTCTGGGTTATTGATCCCGTTCATGAATCCTGAGATCTTTAGTATTTCGGGGCATGTCTTGACATGTATGCACTCATCTTTGTAGCGCTCCACATAAGCACTTGTAGATTCCCCCTGGCGCTGTTTTACCCTGGCAAGTTCGACAGGGTTTTTGGCGCACTTCTTCCTTTGAGTGAAGTTCAGGCGAAACGCCTTCCGCAACTCTTCAAAGCCATCAATGCTTCTGCGTGGAAGCTTACTGAACCAATTTCACGCATTTCCCACTAATGTGGAATTGAACATGTGGCACCACACAGGGTGTGGCCAATTTTCGATGGTAGCAGCTGATTCTAAAAGTTTTAGATGGTCGTCTGGATCACCTGTTCCATCGTAGGTTTTCACATTGGCGGGCATGCGCCTTCTCTTATCTTCTGAGAAATCGCTGATGCGCCGAGTGAACGCATACACCTTTTGGCGGCGCCAGGGAAGAGACATATCTTCCTCCCCACGGTCGCGATATCTTTCCCTGGACTTCCAGTGTCCTGTTTCGCTGTCCTCGTTGTCCGAGGAATCACTAGAGGACGAGCCTCCCCTCTTTCGGCGCTTGCGCCGACTGTCCTCAGAATCGGATCTTGAAGAGCTTTCACTTGGGGAGTGCCGTCGTCCAAGTCTATCATGGACCCTGCGACTACCAAGCCTAGCGTGGACATTGGTACGCTGTCCGTCCTCTTCGTGTTCTTCCAGATACTGCAGGTCGGCTGCTTCCTCGTTCTCAACTCTCCTCCCGATCCTGGTAAACACTGGGGGGCGACGGCTATCCTTCCCGCGCCTCTCCCTCTGATGACGCGATGGGGATGCCTCATACTCTGTGTCGAAATTTAGTCGGGCTTGCAGGCTCTGACTCGACCTCTTTTTCGCCTCCTCTTGCATGAGGGCAGCCAAGGTTTCGTAGTTTTGAGACACGAAGTCACTTGGCGCTAGTTCAGGCGCGACTCCTTCTAGCGCGAGGGTGTCTGTTTCCACATCTAGACTCCTGTTTCGGAGAGGAGCGCCTGGCGTTTTTGTGAGGTCCTTTTCTGGCACCGACTGCAGGGGAGTGGTAAAAAGGTTGCGCAGTGGATCTTCTGCGCTGGTTGTTGTTGTGGTGGCATGGGTTGTCCCCGTGCGTGGATCCACTGCTGGGAAGACCAGATCTGGGCCTGACCCTTGGTTTCTAGTCGTACTGGTTTTTCCAGAGGCTTGCTTAGAGGCTGACCCACTTTGCTGCTTCTTCCCTTGTAGGTCACCATGCGATCGCTGACTTAGGTTTCCTTGCTTTGTCATTCTAGTTCTTAGTGATTGGTCCCACGGATGGCACCACTTGTTGATACAAAAGTTGGGCGTTCCTTGTTTGGACTCCGGTTCTCGTATCAATTAGATCTTGATGCTTGAGACCTGCGCACTAAGTAAACATAAAACACCGTTAGGCTTATCGTGGGATTGTCTCCCACGATTATCCTCCGGCGTGAGAGTAAGTAATCGGTTTTAGGGTTCAGTGGAGAGTTAGGGTTTGAAATCGTACCTTTAATGATGGCTGAGATGCCCTTTATATATACACGAAATCCTTGTTGGTTTCGTGTTCCCCAACCTTCGGCGTATCCCGCCTAAGTCGGTTGGCTAATGCATATCCCATAAATAAGAGATATCCAATATCAAGGCCATAAATAACTTCGGGTTTGGGCCTTTGTGAGCCCAAACCGTTACCAGGTTAGCCCAGTCGTACTGGGCTCGCTAGTAGCGGTCATTGGTCGGGTTCGTGACCCGAATGCGTCATCAGTGGAATATGAAACAAGAGCCCTAGTTTGCTTGATTATATGGTGTAAGAGATAGAATAAGAAGAGTACAGTAGTTATTTTAAAAGCTTTTTAATTTTTAGTGATTAAATTAGTCATTTGAATATATATATTTGATAACAACAACAAAATCTAATTATGCCAAAGCAGGGTAAAGGATTTAAATATATTCAATAATCTAATTATGCCAAAGCAAGGTAAAGGATTTAAATATATTCAATATTTTGTAGATTATAAAGATTTGGATGTTACATTTTGAAGTTTTATATGAAATTAACCCTATTCAAAATGGCAACATATTATGTAAAAAAAAAAAAAAAGAAAAAAAAAAGGGTAACATACATGCCCCCTTTTATCATGAAAATTTTATAAAACACTACTAGTAGAACAAATCAACTTAAAAAATAACCAAATTAACCAAACATTCCAACAATAATAACAAACTAATAATAGAAACCCAAAACTGAAACGAATGGTTTAGCGAAAATCAAGAAGAATTGTACCGGTTTTTCAATTTTTCCCCATTTACATTTACACACTCTCAAAACGCAAATGCCTCTTTAATTCATCCCAATCCGCACCTCCATTCTCTTTCGATCAATCAACATTCTCCTCCAAAGGTATATTTGCATTTCAATTTTCAACTTTTTAATTTCACCGATGATATGCATGACGGATTTTATGTTTGGTTTTACGATTATGTGATGTCATTATACGTGAATTAACGATTCATTTCGTTACATATTGTTGTAATCACATTGTGATCTGCTTATTTTTTTGTGTACTGTACTAAAGATCTACATATGTTACGTTTACGATCATAATTTGATTTCTGACTGCTGTTGTAATAATGAAGGTGTTATATTCACTTTTGTTAGATTATTTGGTTTGTTTAGATTCCGGACGCCGTGAGTATGTGAATTTGGGCTTGAATGTTATATAAATAATTAAATACACATTCATAACAGATACACGAATTAAAGATATGGCCTAATTAGTCTTATGTTATAAATTCGTTCTTTGGTAATCCTGCGCGATTAAATATATTTGGGCAAAGTTTTGTATATAAAATGTTGTTTAAGATTTCGTGGTTTGCGTTGAAGCATTTGCTGGCAGATTCGCCATTTTACTTCTGTTTTAAGGATTTTCATCTTGCGAAACAAGTTCTCGGTTTCTTGTTGTATGTAACTGTTCTTGCATTACCGAAATTGTAAATACGCATCAGAAGACGTAAATTTTATAAAACTATGTCAAGTTGCTACGTTTTAGTTGTTGCAGATCGGTTAGTTGTTTACATGGTTGTTTTCTGATTCTTGGTCATGATATTTGCTTTAAATAGCGTCTTGATGTATCTGTGTCAGCTCATCTGTTTCCCCAAAATTGAGATTGTTCTTTTAGCGTTTCCGTATCTTATTATTTTCTTACAGACATTTGAGTTAAGATGGCAGACGGTGAAGACATTCAGCCCCTTGTTTGCGACAATGGAACTGGGATGGTTAAGGTATCAATTCAAATACCGTATTGCCTAACTGCTTTCCTTTCATCGCCTTTTGTGGTCAAAGGTTTCTTGTGCCTCTTCCAGGACCTATATTCATTTTTCATGTCGCCCTCAAAATTAATGAAATGTTTAACCCGGAAGGTGGTGTAATGAAAAATGTTTGACATCTGTTTGAATATCTAAACAACCTCATTTATGACATGACACAGTAATTTTATAGACTAAATGCTGCAAGATTGTATTAATACTTGTGTAGCAGAACACCAGAGAAGGGAATTACTGCATTTATTATTATTGTGGCGTATGTTGGAGTGGATTTACGTTTGTTACTATTATTTAGGCTGGATTTGCTGGAGACGATGCACCAAGAGCAGTTTTCCCCAGTATTGTTGGGCGCCCTCGTCACACTGGAGTGATGGTTGGAATGGGGCAAAAAGATGCTTATGTTGGGGACGAGGCCCAGTCCAAGCGTGGTATCCTTACTCTGAAATATCCAATAGAGCATGGTATTGTGAATAACTGGGACGACATGGAAAAGATTTGGCATCACACCTTCTACAATGAACTCCGTGTGGCTCCAGAAGAGCATCCAGTTCTGCTTACTGAGGCACCTCTTAATCCGAAAGCTAATCGTGAAAAAATGACGCAAATAATGTTTGAGACATTCAATGCTCCTGCTATGTATGTTGCAATACAGGCCGTCCTCTCACTCTATGCCAGTGGCCGTACTACTGGTAAGTTTCTTACTGTTGCTCTGTCTAGAAGTTACTGTTTCACCCTATGCCCCTTTTTACCTGTGAACATGTCAATATGGCTTATGTTTTTAGCTTTAACGGGCCAAATGAGTAATATAAATATAGCATAATGTTTACAATTATATCAAACATTAAAAATTCTTTGTAGAAAGCTAAAAAGTGTGGGTAAAATGTTTTCTGAGTAAACCTGGCTAGTCCCTTTTTGGCCAGTACTTAGTGTATCTACACAAACCAATCTTGACCCGTTATCTAACCCGCCTGACCAACCCATTTTACCACATATAGCTTCTTGTATCACTGTGACGCATAATATATGTGTTCAAGGACTATATAATCAAACATAAGGTCAAAAAGTAGCTATGGTGAATTTATAGCATGTTACTGCAATTATCATTATATAACCTACAGATGTAAGACGGTTAGCGCCTGGATATTTACTTGTGCAGGTATCGTTCTTGATTCTGGAGATGGTGTAAGCCACACGGTTCCCATTTATGAAGGGTATGCACTCCCTCATGCCATATTACGTTTGGACCTTGCTGGACGTGACCTCACTGATGCATTGATGAAAATTCTGACTGAACGAGGTTACTCCTTCACCACTACTGCTGAACGAGAAATCGTGAGAGACATGAAAGAAAAGCTGGCATATATTGCAATTGATTATGAACAGGAACTAGAAACATCCAAGACTAGCTCTGCAGTGGAGAAAAGCTTTGAGTTGCCCGATGGGCAGGTAATCACTATTGGTGCTGAGCGTTTCAGGTGCCCGGAAGTCCTTTTCCAGCCATCCATGATTGGAATGGAATCTGCTGGTATTCATGAAACCACATATAACTCGATAATGAAATGTGATGTGGATATTAGGAAGGATTTGTATGGGAACATTGTTCTCAGTGGTGGTACCACCATGTTCCCTGGTATTGCTGACCGAATGAGCAAGGAAATTACTGCACTAGCCCCAAGTAGCATGAAGATTAAAGTGGTAGCTCCCCCAGAAAGGAAGTACAGTGTCTGGATCGGAGGGTCTATCTTGGCATCTCTTAGCACCTTCCAGCAGGTTTGTTCTTTACTCAGATTATCACAGTTCTGTTTATTTAACTTTTTAACCCTTTTATTCTCAAACGGTAAAAATGTACACCAACAGTTGACAAATCTATTATGAATGAGTCGATTTGGCTGTGTTTTATCCCAAACGGGTCAAATTTAGTCGATTTAGCTGAAAGGGAAACAAATCAATTGGGTCAAACTAGTCTAGAAAGTCAAACAGGTTAAACTAGTCAAGCAAGTCAAATGGGTTAAGCCATTCTTTTAGTTCATACATCCTACGTAAAGATTTTATATAAATACTGTTTTCCATGCTCATCATAAACACACTAGCTTTTAAAAAAAGAGGAAAAAAAGTGTTCGAGGGCCAACCCATCCTGATGTGACCCGTTTTGACCTGTACTAAATGCTTCATCTGGAACCTGTTTTTACCAGTTACCAACCCACCCACCCACCCGATTCTCATATGGTGCCACCTCTACTCATTTTGGATACTGATATAATGGTTTTATAATATTTCTGTGGCAGATGTGGATTGCCAAGGCTGAATACGATGAATCAGGCCCTTCCATTGTGCACAGGAAGTGTTTCTAAACACGATGACCATGAAAACTACAAATAAAAGGTGGTACTACTGAGTACTTTGTTCTGTGAAAGGAAAATTCTGCCCATTTCTTCTTACACATGTTTTCGTTGAGGCTGGTTTTTTCCAGAATATTTTTTCAGTTTTTTTAGTAGTTGAAATAGGTATCCAATTTGCATGTCAATTGTTCTTTTGTTTAAATACTGCATCTGTCAACTATAAATGAACTACTATTGACAGATCTTTTAGGATTATGCAATTAAAAACATATAAATATGACGTCCGTTTTTTTCTTGTGTATGCACAATCGTATTATATGATGCACAGTGTCTTGTTTGATTGCTAATTCAGTGTTGTCGTTCCAATTAAGTTTTGCCCAATGTTGTTCAAGTGATATCAAATGTTATATAGAGGTTTTCAATTATATCTACTAAAGGTTAATTCTTGTGCATATAAGCTTATGCTCATTGTTGAATGACGACAGATGTATTAAGTCCTATTATTATGTAATTCCTTAGAACTCCTGTCAAATTATATCAGTAAAAAACAAACATACCTTCCCAAAAGAAGAAACTGAACCTTTTTTAATATTCGCTGTATCTACAATAAAAAGTTCACCAGTTTCTACTATCATGGATTAATCAGTTGCAAGGAAAAACATTAAAACGATAGATGTAGCAAGAAAAAAGTGGTGTCTGGAACTCATTAGTTTTGATTATGTTATAGTTTTATCATTATTAACTGCCCTGTGAGGGATCTGCAGAATGTCAATTTTTCCATGTTCATAATTAGATTATCATCTACCAACCAGCCTTTGGCCTAGTGGAATTCATGGTGTATCTTAAGATGCTTCACCCAATTGGTCAGGGTTAATGTCTAGTGGTGTGCGTGAGCTTGGGTTAAAAAAACAATTAATTAGATTATCATCTTTATAAGATCGAAGATAGTTTAATATCAAAACCATTAAGATGGTTATTTCAGAATGTAAACAAACAAGGGTATTAAAACATGCACGATTTGTACAGTGTAAACAGTCGACCCAATTGATAAACACAAGTGCAAGGTGTACTTCTCCCTTTTCAATTGACAAAGAGTAGATACATTTTGAATACGTTATACATATTATATGGGGTTAGTGAAATACAAAATACAATACCAAAAAGTGTCAACTTTATCAAATATATATAACTTATAGGAGAATAAAAACTTAACGTCTCTAGAAAATAACAGGGTGTAGCTATTGTGGTATGAAGATAACACATAGGGACAGATGCAGTATGTTAGAGGTGGCCCCAAAAATGATAATTAAATATTTTTTCTTATATTTTAGATCCTCAACCCAGAAATTTGTTTTGCTTTGCTGCAGTTTTGCTGTTATTTATTTATTTATTTATTTTATTTAATTTTTTGCTGCAATTTTGTGTTGCACTGCTGATGTTTAAACTGATGCTTTTCTGGCCTTGAAGAAAATACCTGAACTTGTGATAAGACATACCTATTTTGAGTAGTACCTATCTTATGTTTGCTTTTCTGGTCTTGAAGAAAATGTTTTGACAGACATTGAAGTGCAAATAAGCACCTTCGTCTAGTTACTACGTGTATGAAAAGAAGGCCGGTAAGCTCTAAGGTAACGACATATAGTCCTAATTTAAGAGTTGTGGATATAAACATCTAATAGCAATTGCTTTAGGTTTTTGTGGTACCCATTGCTCAAAACCAACATTTTGAGAGCCATCTTCATTTTCACAATTGGGTGAGTTGTAGTATTTGTCTTGTACGTTTGACACAGCATATGCATTTTCTCTCGCCTCATTATAACCTTTGATGTTGCTATGTGTCTTGTTCTTTTTGTTAGACATGCATATGACTAGCTACCTGACTTAGTCATGCCAGTCACTTTTCTTTAGAAATTTTTTTATCCGTAGCAATCTGTTTAAAAGTTTAAACTTCTTCACAGGATCTTACATCAGTACTGGATAACAAAAATTGATACATAGAAGCTCTACCCCTGTGTACTTTAATAACTAACATCACAAATCTATCATAGTTGGACATGACCTTGATAGACTCCTGGTGATCTTGCTTGTGGTACGAATTCGTGTGGACACTTCACATCGATCCATTAGATGGCTATCACCATCTTATCTATATTTTCACAACTTTATAGGTGTGATATCTATTTCTCTGAGCATACTCAAGCATAAAGTTTTACAATTACATCCTCGTTTTCTAGTCATGCTATCGAAATCATGCCACGCATGAAAAGACACTAATAGTAAAGTAGTAAACGAATTAACAAAACAATAGACATAGGTCCATAAGTTTTACATTATCTTTCAAGTATATATGAACATAATACTGATGTTTATTATTATTCACAGTTGGATACATGAAGAATATACAACTTGTTTCATGTTCAAAACTTTATACAAGGTTAAGTTAGTACCAACTACATAGAGTACATGTCCACCACCTTCAAACCACCACCACCCACCACCATCAACCAGCTGCCGGTAGCCGGCGATCCTCATGCATACATATAAAGCTCAAACCCACTAATACCTCAACAATGGCAGCCTCCGTCTTCTCTTTATCCGCAAAATGCAATGTCTGCAATAACAACACCGGTGGCCTCGCATCAAAGTTAGTCATCTCCACCCTCCTCTCCCTTTGCCACAATAAGGTGTTTGTTGCCATTGGCGAAAGCCACATAAATATCCTCCTCAATGTGTCCTTCATCTTCCCCTTTTCGCTATTGTTCCCTCTGAAACCATTTCAAAATAATATACAAACTGTACACGTTATCTTCTCCATACTTATGTAAACGCCTAAATGTTTGCACTACAAATATGTCGTTTGCAAACATTTTATACAACTTAGTTTTTAAAAGGCTTTAAAATTCGTCATGTTGTTTGCACTTATGAATGTGTACAAAATGGTTATATTTATAAGTGCATTCTTGTAAGTTGGAGCGGACCTAGGGGGTTCTCGCAGGGTCATGGGAACCTGATGGATGCTTGTTGCCTAGCTAGTGTAATTTTTGTTAATAATCTCGATTTTCCAAAATGAACCCGGTCCTAAATTTTGTGTCACTAATATAACAAAAGAAATACATGTCTCAAACCCGTGGATTAGTCGGCCATAAGGTCGGAAACCATGATTACCAAAAAAAGAAATACAGGTCTTTTTAATTTGTTTACTAATCAAACTGTACATTCTAGTTCATTTTTATTTCATTTATACTTGTAAAAAAAAATTGTGCACCTAGGGACTTAGTCCGGGTCCGCCCTTGTAAGAAATCATACTATCTTCACAGTTCTAAGCACAAACAAGTTAAGAAAAACTTTGTGCACATTGTTATAGGAAAAAGATGCCACAATTTCAAGTAGGAAGAACATAAGATTTATCAATACATCTAAAAAGGTGACTGGTGAGTTTTTCAAACTATATTGAGTGTGTATATATGTCAAGGTGAGTACGTACAATTGACTAGTTTGTTGCACTGAATCCTTTAGCTTTCTGATCTTCATCTTTACCGTTACTTTTAGATCTTCCGGTAACATTCGATACATCTCATTTCGCACATCATCCCTTACTTTCTTACGGGTCATGTTCTCTTCCGCCATCATGATTAAGTTTGCATAAAGGATTTGTAAACATGACCCACCGACAGTGTTCGGGCCAGCAATGTGAAATACGGTAGTGCTAGCCCCTCCTGTGGGAATCATCTTACGACTATAAAATTTAACTAACTTCTTTTTCGATTTTGTTCTAATTAGCCTAGGTCCACAAAAATAGCTGTCATATTTTGATTGTATAATCCAGAATTCAGAGAAGGTATTCATAACTTGTTTTTGTTTGTTCCGATACACTGTTGGTAAATCAGGCACATGTGGTCCAAACACCATGCAAATTCGAGCATATAGTACACATACGATCCTCGACATTAACCTAACCACCTTTTCAAATGGTTGTGTCCATAAATTTGTCTTTCTTACATCACAAGTTGGTTTTCGTGGTGGCGAGATTCTCCACTCAATTATGGGAAAGTTGATCATGTTCTTTGATGGCACCGGGGAATTTGATTTCTTCTCAGATGTTTCATGTGATCCCGAAGAACTTTGCATGGAACCATACAAACCCAATGTCGTAGACAAGAATCTTTTCAGCTTACGAATTTTCTTCTTTGTATTGGTTGATCCATACTCGAATTTCCTTATATCTGTTGAGCCAGATTTAATATCAGCATAAATCAAATCAAACCCATTCAACATAACATCCGAACATTTCCTACCAAGCCTGTCCACGACGATTGCAGCCTTGTCAAGATCTTCAATCTTTTCAGCGCACGCAAGCTTTAAAAGATATCCTTCATCATCAGAATTAAGATACGCAACACCTCTAGATTTAAAGATTTCTTTCCTAAGCTTCAAAATTTCCTGTTCGGAGAGAGATTTATGGAGGTTGAGAAGGCGAGATATCGTCCTGGCTGCCTCAAAAGCAAGGACGCCAAGGTGGCTGTTTGAGGGATCTTCGTGTGGTGACCCTTTAAAGCTACCATTGTTGCCGGTGAGGCAACCAATGGAAGCTAAAGCCACCATGTTTGGAGGGTTTGTGAGGATGTTTACATACGTTTTATGTTTGTTAAAAATTTGGGGTAGATCATGGTTTGAGGGGAGGGTTGGGTTTATGGTTATGTTCTTGACGTGTTGGAAATGTATATTGTTGCCTAAACTAGAAATGGGTTAAATGGGAAAGCCTGCATAAGACTGTCAATCCGAGAACACCTAAAGGGTACGTGAGATATCATGTTAATTTTGAAAAAATAATTAGACATGTTGGTTTTAATTTTGGAATGAGGTAAACGGCTAAGGATCCACTGAGAAGTGTTAGTTTTATGAATATAAATTAGTAGTCGTGAGTTAGGATCGAACTTGATACCACGGGATTGCACGCTTTACGTATGAGAATTAAAGTTAATAATTAAATGTAAATGTTATATTTATTTATTAATTACACGAAATATATAACGGACGTTAAGTTAATTAAGTGTAATGGAATAACGATCGTTAAATGTTAACTGGAAGGACTAGATGTGAAATTAAAGATCAAGAAGGTTCTAGAATTCCTTGTGGAGTCCTAAACCGATCGGCCTAAGGGTTTCCAAACCCAATCCATTGTTAACTTGGTCACCAAGTTACTTTGGGTATAAATACAAGGCCTAGGGTCTTAGTTTTTTATCTCTTGTACTCACAACCTAAAAACCAAAAAGTGTTTGTGTGTTTTTGTGTTGAAACCGATCGTACAACCTATAGGGGTGTCGATCACCTTGTTTTTCCAAAACAAATTATTTTGTGTGATTAAAACTAGCATTACTTTAATTTGATTTAGTACGTGTGTACAAGAACGTGGTACTAACATACTTTTGTTGGTATCTTGGATTGAATTACAAAATCGGTAAGGGGTAATTCTTATAATCTTATAAACCCTAATTATGGTTCATCACTTGCTAGTTTTGTGGAATTGATTCTTGTTCGGCTAGAATAAAAAGGATACACATACTTTATGTTTACGTTAATTAATTATTCATTAATCGTTCATATACGCTTCCGCATGTTTTCTTTGAAGTATATGTGTTTTATACTTTTATATATGATTGTCATGTTATATAATACCAACAGTCAGGGGCGGAGCCATGTTAGGAGTAGTGGGGGGAACCGCCCCCAACGGCGTTCTTGCGGATACACAAAATGTATAAGAAA
This sequence comes from Chrysanthemum seticuspe, assembly GCA_019973895.1. Classification (NCBI taxonomy): domain Eukaryota; kingdom Viridiplantae; phylum Streptophyta; class Magnoliopsida; order Asterales; family Asteraceae; genus Chrysanthemum; species Chrysanthemum seticuspe. The sequence goes on from BPTQ01000009.1 coordinate 134,045,596, forward strand.
AAATGTAAAATTTACGGGAAAAAAGTCTAGTGCCCTCGTCCATAAAATCTCAGTGCCCTCATCTCTCCGGCTTGCCAACAATTAAAGAGTGCTTTAATGTAAAAAATTGGATTTTTCCGGTGATCTTGTTTGATCGGAAAACATGGAAGATGGATAGCAGGGAGCTGTGAAATTACGTCTAGAATAGTAGGAATAGGCTAGCGGGCATATATATAATATTATTTATTTTTCACTTTTAAGACGTACTTCTCGTAGTATGCAATATACACATGTGAATACAGTAAGAGTACATTGGTTTATGTGATTGCAACATGTGAATATTACATAATTTAGCATGATTTTCTTAACAAAATAGATAATTTAGTGTTACCTCATACCTCGTTTTTACTGGACCATATCTTGTTTTTGTTGTATAAGTAATTTAATGTTAATATGTTAGCATCATATATTTTCTTAAATATCTTTTATATTTATGATTTTGATTTGATATGATAATCACATTCCTTGTGGTTAAATTATTCGTAAACATCGACCACTTTAATACAAGTTTTAATAAGGGTTCGTTTTGTAGGACGGAATGTTATTAATATGTTTGGTTTGTATAATAAGACGTAATAGAATCGATAATAAAAAGACTAAAATATCCATTAATAATATAAAGTTTATTTAATGTGGTTAATTAATTAAGGAGTTTTATGTAATTTTGATTCCATTACAAGATGTAATGAAAAAAAAAGTAAGGGACCCCTAAGGAATAGTTTTGGTGTAATGGGTCATTTTACTTGCAATGAATTATTACATTCTATAAATGTAAACAAACAACATTTATTCATTACATCGTAATAATCATTTCCATTACGACTTTGATTACGACATACCAAACGCTACGTTGGTAATTTAAATCTTTGCTTAAAATCTTATATTTGATCCGTAAAACTACTTGAAATCACCGACCATTTTTTATTTTATCGATGCACTAATAACTAGTGTTAATCGCATCATAGTAGACCCGAACTGATTTGTTTCAAATTACACTAAAATTTGACTTTTTCTGACATGTATTTAACCCTCGCTTGATGCCCCCCGTTATCATGTTTTCTAGCTCCGCCACTGCCAACAGTGGCATCACGAGTCATTGGTTTAATGAGTAATTAATTACTTAACACGTAAAAAGCGAAATTGTATGTTGTTTGATATGATTGTTCTATGGTTTTGGTTATGATTATGTAAACCCTAATTTGTTTAAAAAAAATTTATGGATTAAATTTTTTTTTATGGGTCGAAACCCTAAAAAAAAAATTAGTCGTTTTTTTATAAAAATTATTTTAGGGTTTATATTAATTGTTATTTTAACCATACCGAAACCTAGAATTAATATATTTGTTACGTGATATATTCATGAATAAATTGTTATGTGACATGGAATTGTATGCGATCTTGTGACTTAATTGAATAATTGTTATGTTATATCCATGATGATACATGCATGTTCGTCATGGATGGTTGCTTGAAATTTTTAATTGTTAAGTTATTTTATTACATGTTTGTTTTTTTTTTTGATAAATCTTGAATTGGGGAAGACTCCAATAATATATTAATGAATCAATTATGTGCAATTTGGTATATTTTAATTATGGCTTACGCAATCGATTATCGATGTATGTGGCTCACTTTCAATTGTGCGAGTGGAAGCCCTAGTTAATATATATGTTAATTAACCTAGACATTGATTATTAATAGGTTTTATCAAATAAGTTGCATGTGGCTACTTGTTTACACGTATTAATTGTTAGTTATGTGCGCATTGTTTTAGTTATTTATTTTTTATTGTTTACTTGTTTTTTTATTATGTGTGACAAGTTTAAGCAAAGGGTAATTTTGAATAGAAAAATAAATTGGACTAAATAATGGTGAAACTTGATTTGTTTTTGAAGAGTTAAATTTTCAATAAGTTTAATTGAATGATGATTTTGGTACAAATAGTGAGAACGACTCACCCAATTTTGACGGACTAAAAGAGGGGTACAAGGAGGGGAACGCATTAAATTATGACCCGAAAGAACGAGGTCATAGCTTAAGCGCTGACCAAATTCTCCGCTTCTTTGCAAGTCAAATTGGAGTTACCATGTAGGCTATAAGTACAAAATCATCTTAATCGCGAATTAGCTTTAATTCCATGCGCCACTTTTGTGGTAATTATCCGAAACACTAAGTCTTTAGACTTATGAAAAAGTACGATAATTAAAGGTAAATTCCTTGATTGGCGAAATCAATACCTCAATCAAAACTTTGATAATTTGATCTTTATGAATTGATTAATAAAAAGTTTTTTATTAAAATTTATGCTACAAGATGAATGCATGACATCTTTGTACATATTTGATTTAACACCATAAATCAAAACTAGTACCCTTTATAAAATTAAGTTAGTGCCATCTAGTTAAAGGAACACTTGAAGTTGCAATTTACGTCATGTGGGAACTTGGCGAGATTGTGATGGAAAGGTAAATCTTTATGTAAAGTTAGACCTTACATGAACATATTTGCAGTTCTTTAAGTTAGACAACTTAAATTGAGTAGTAAGTGAGACCTGGACTCAAGGCACAAGATGGGGATAAAACATGTTTACATTTGCAATAGCGTTGGAAAATATAAATCCCATAATGATCTAGGAATTGGAAAATGTTTGCCAATTATTGATCGACAGATTACCTTATTATATGCTTTCGTTACTAGCAGATCAACTGATGTAATGAATCTATGATAATTTGGATCCTAGTTTTCGAGAAAATTATATGGTTATATGTTTATATTACATTGGGTATATTTTATTTTCTTGAAAAATTGTATTATCGAAAATACTAATACTTGAAATTTTTCTGTAGAAATGGCTCAAAACAACGATAACACTAACACTGCACTAAGTTCTGCGTTCAAAAAATTTTTTGATCGAGAAAAGTTGACTGGCTCTAAGAATTTCAATGATTGGCACCGCTCTTTGAGAATTGTCTGTAGAGTTGCTGATTGTTTGGATTATCTGTACACGCCTTGCCCTGATGAACCACTAGCTGACGCCTCTGACGAGGTGAAAGCTGCGTGGAAGACTGAGTATAAGCGTCATAATGATGTGGCTTGCCTGATGTTGGGAACGATGGAATCTGCTCTCCAAAATCAGTTTGAAAATTACTTCCCATACAACATGCTTAATGAACTCAGAACTATGTTTGAGAAACCTGCGGCTGTAGAAATTTATGATTTGATCGATGCACTTCACAACTGCAAGCAGGGAGAGGGTAAACCCGTAAGTACTCATGTATTGGAGATGAAAGGATACATTGACCAATTACAAGCACTTGGCAAAGTTTATGAAAATGACATTACTGTGAACTTGATCAACAGATCCCTTAACAAGGATTTCAATGGTTTTGTTCGAAACTTCAATATGCACTGCGTGGGGAAGACAGTTACTGACCTACACGCATTGCTAATTGATTATGAAAAAGGGTTACCTCAAAAGGCTCATACTCCCCAGGTACTTGCTATTCAGGGTGGAAGGATTAATAAGCCAAAACCGCAGCGTGCGAACAACAAGAAGGGTAAGGGCAAAGGGAATGTTGACAAGGGTAAACAAGTTATAGCCTATCAACCAGAACCAAAGAAGAACCCTACTCAAAGGAAGGAAAATCCTAAAAAGGATCAAGCATGCCACCACTGCAAAGTCGTTGGGCATTGGAAGAGAAACTGTGCTCTCTATCTTGATGAATTGCGGAAAAATAAGTTGAAGTATGTTGGGTCCTCGGGCGCCGGTCCTTCAGGTAACTTATTTGTAATTGAATTATTTACTCTAAATCATAAAAATTCCTGGGTATATGATACTGGATGTGGTATTCACATTTGTAATACACTGCAGGGGTTTAGTGTGGACAGGAAGCTGGCCTATGGGGAGCAATATCTGCATGTGGGCAATGGGGCACCTGCAGCTGTTGAAGCCATAGGAGTGTTTAGTTTAGTATTGCCTTCGGACTTAGTACTGTTATTAAACAATTGTTATTATGTACCTTCTATAATTAGAGTTGTTGTTTCCTTTTCAGTATTGTTGGATGATGGTTTTACTCATACTATTTCACGTAATGGAATTTCTGTTTCTTTAAATGATGTATTTTATTTTAATGCGATTACTGTGAATGGTGTGTTTGAAATTGATGTGATTGGAAATGAATCTAACAACTATAATAATTCGATGTTTAGCATCAATAAGAAAATGAAGTTAGACTTGAATTCTTCTTATCTTTGGCATTATAGACTTGCTCATATAGGCAAGACTCGCATGCAAAAGCTACAATGCGAAGGGATTTTGCAAAATATCAATGATGAATCATTTGATAAATGTGAGTCATGTATATCTGGGAAGATGACGAAGAAACCTTTTCATAGCAATATGGAGAGGGCGTCTGATCTACTTGGTCTTATTCATACTGATGTGTGTGGACCACTTAGACATGTGTCAAAGAGAGGTGCTAGCTACTTCTTAACCTTTACTGATGATTTCAGCCGTTATGGTTATGTTTATTTACTTAATCATAAACATGAGGTGTTTGAAACCTTTAAGGTTTTCAAAGCAGAAGTAGAGCTGCAATTGGGAAAGAAGATTAAAGCTCTTCGATCCGATAGAGGCGGTGAGTATCTAAGCCAAGAGTTTAAAGATTACTTAGCTGAGAATGGAATTGTCCAGAATCTCACATCTCCATATACTCCACAACAAAATGGTGTATCTGAGATAAGAAATCGTACATTGTTAGACATGGTGCGATCAATGTTTAATCTTACTACTCTACCTTTATCCTTTTGGGATTATGCTTTAGAATCAGCGGTTCGCATTCTAAATATGGTTCCCACAAAGAAGGTTGATAAGACACCATATGAAATATGGTATGGTAAAGCTCCTAACTTGTCTTATTTAAAGGTCTGGGGTTGCGAGGAGTATGTTAGACGTGACTCAGCAGATAAACTCCAACAAAGATCTATAAAGTGTATCTTTGTAGGATACCCTAAGGAAACTATGGGTTACTACATTTACTATCCAACAGAAAATAAAGTAATTGTTGATAGGTATGGAGATTTTCTTGAAAAAGATCTCGTATCTCAAGAATTCAGTGGGAGAGTTTATGATCTGGAAGATGATCATGAAGATACATTACCTTCTGAAAACACTAACGTACTTCCGGTAGAACCTGATAGTCTGGGTCCTCCACCAGAAGTTCAAGTGATTCCCGTTCGTAGATCTGTAAGGACTACGCGTGCACCTGCACGTCTATGTCTTAACGTAGAAGTTGAGGAAACTATATTAGGATGTTGGGAATTATATTCAAGTTGATAAGACAAAATACATGAAAGATGAAGGACTTATGAAGACAAAGAAAGACAAAGGACCTACTTGCTAAAGAAGTATTTATTATTTAGTCCCTTGTAGTCATTTGTAACCCTAGTATCTCTATTATATAAAGAGATATAGGGAATTAAGTTTATGTGTGTCAAGATGTAAAACACCAAAGGGGTGTGTGTGTGGGAAAACCCAGGCGTGGGGTGCCTAGGGTTTTGATTAGAGCTGGCATAACAGGTCACACGAACCTGTTAAGACACGAACCTGTTAAGGTCAAAAACGAACACGACCTGTTAGCTTATCGTGTCATTTTTCTCAAACACGAACACGACATGAAAATAAACAGGTTAACCTGTTAAAGACCTGTTAAGAACCTGTTAACACTTAACATGTAATTAAAGATGAAGTTATTAACGAATCCGTTGATATAATGTAATTAAAGATGAAGTTATTAAAAAATCAGGGTCGAATCAGTCGGTATTGAATGAATCGGGGTCGAATCAGTTGATTGTTGAACGAAATCGATATATGTAATTATGTATAGAAGCTAATTTTACCTGGGTGTGGGTCTTCAGTTCTGCACATGAGAGTCGAGAGATGAGATTGAGAGGGAAGGGGGAGGCGGATTTTTAAGTGAGTGGGTAAATGAGTAGGGTTTGTTGTAATTTCAAGGCTTATATATATATTTTTTAATTTTAACAGGTCCTAACAGGTCTTAACAGGTTTGACCTGTTAAGACCTGTTATGTTAACAGGTCTTAACAGGTCAGACTTGTTAAGACACGAAACCTGTTAAAGGTCAAACACGAACCTGTTAAGACCAGGCCGTGTCGTGTTAACAGGTTTCGTGTCAAAATTGCCGGCCTTAGTTTTGATAAAGTCGACTTGTAGTATTTAGCCCCAAGGATCATTGATCCCTGTTGTGTAACCGTCTTAGAGTTGATCATCTAGGATTAGGGCTGTGGATGTGTTTTGTAGAACACATGATGATGACGAAGAAATCTTAATAATAACAATGATAGTTGATTATTCCGCTGTGCATACATATTATTGTTCATTGTTATTTGTGGTTATTGATAATCCTAGATAAAGTCTAAACAACCTCGAGCTTCGATTCTAACATGTGGTATCAGAGCGGGTGGCTCTTGATATCTAGGATCTACAAGGTTTCTCGAAGAAAATGGCGAAAAGATGAAGAAATTCGAATCTGAAAATTTTCGTATATGTTTCTGCAGTACTGTTTTGTAATGATCATAACTTTTTCGTTAACCGTTGGATCGTGACGAAATGTTTGGCGGACGTTCTCTATATAGCCATCTAACTTTTCACCGGAGGGATCGTCGATCTGAGTTCTCAATAAAAAGTTATACTATGTCGAAGTTGGCTGCAAAGGAGGTATTATAGTTCGAATTTTTAAGGTTTTTGTGATATCGAACTTTGTGTATTTGGTACTATTCGGTTTAATTCATAGTTAAAGTCGATATGTGTGATTATTATGCTTTAAAGTCCATACCCTCACCATGTTATCAAGAATAGCAGCCTTGGAGCACGAATTGATTTTTAGGGTTTTCTTTATTGGTTCACTGCTGCTACTCTAAGTTTCTGATTCTCGATGTATTATGAAACTACTGCTGCCAAGGATTGTAACATGCTGCTACTCGTTCATCGTTAATATACTACTCATACGTTCAAGACTTAGCGCTACTGGATACAGGTTCGACTGCTACGCTTTGTGTTAAAACTGCTCGAAGACAGTTTGTGCTGATTTCAATTCGTTTGAATTCTGATACGTCACATTTTTTTTATGCACAAAGGGTTTTGATTTGTATCTTGCTTAACTAATGAGAGTTTTTGTTGGACTTAGAAAAGAATCGCAAGGGCAAAACTAGTTTAATTCACGGAGCGTGATCGGGGCTCCAGGCCTTTATCTCTCTAAAGGAGTATTAGTGTGGCTTGCTTACGATCAGTACTACCTTCATGATATTACGGGTTTTGATACTGGTTCCTTGAGTATTGTTGTGAGTAAAATTTGATAATGATTCATACTAAAAGACGTAACCCTACTGGAACAATGTTTTACTTGGCTGCCATATTGTTCTACAATTGGTTACTGGTTTATGGAGCAATGAAAGGGTACTGGTGATCATTCCTATTGCTATGCTTTATGTTTGCTATCACTCGCGCCTTACCACTGCTACTTTTTCTCGATTCCACTGCTAGTACTTTGTATCCACTGCTAGAAGACTCGTTACCACTGCTTTCATGTTCGTTTCCACTGCCGGTCATCTTGTGACCACTGCTGCATGTCGAAGGTTTTGGTTTAACAGTTAGGGTCGATCTCTTATTGGAGTTGCATGGATCTACTTTCTTCGTGATTGGTGGAGTACATTATAAACTCTATATGGGTTAGTGTTCAACAACGTTAGAGTTCAAAGGTATTTTTTGATGAATGAAGCACATGGGTCGGTGGATTCATTGTTATTATAATAGTTGGCTGATCACGTAATATATTCTCACATTATTTAGGATTTGATTAATCAATTTATTATATCGATGGTTAAGGATGGTGAAGATGCGGGGTACATGTAAAGTTAAGGTTTTTTTGCTATCCAATGGTTTGAAAAGGTAGACATGAAAGTTTGTACTGCTACGTATTTCGATGGTAAATAATTTTTAATGCTTATATTGTCCGAGAATATTATTGCCACTGCTAGCTTTGTCCGACAAATTAGCTTCCATTGCTAGTTTTGATCGATATCGGATAGAGTATGTTTTTTGGTTCTCGAATTGTTTTGGAATTGAGGGGAAGTCGTACAAATTCTTGGTACGGAGTTTATTTGGACATACACACAGGTTATTGGGTACATTGCTTGAAGTAGATATCATGTTCATGTTCAGGGGAAGTTTTTCACTTTCTACATGGTCTCTACTATTTAACCAAAGAACTATTCTTCATGTTACTACTACTTGGTTTCAAATGCGATTATAGTCATCTTTATTAGTATTTTGGCTGGTACTATGTTCTTCATGGCTGGAACTACAACGTATTTGTGACCATGGTGGTTAGTTATTCGACAAGTTTTTATGGTTATTTACATGCATCATTCGAGGGGAAGATTTTTACTACTACTTGTTGGTATTTATACTCCTGGTTCAGATTTCTTTTTACTTAATTTCATTTTTAGCAAACTTTTTGGTGATCTTCACGACGGGTATCTTGAGGCATAAGAAGGATGGATTATTCGTATGATATTGGTTTGTGGTGGTTGGAATCAAAGTTGCTTTTACTTAGCGTCTCCTAGTGGATTATGACAAAAAGGGGAAGAAGGCATTACATAGAAGATTTGCAACTTGAAGATTCTTGGTGATTGCATGTTTAAGGGGAAGTTTGTTTATCTTTCATGACATATTTGTTCGTGCTTATTTGGTTTTGTCATTATCAACTAGGGGAAGATTGTTGCGAATTATATTCAAGTTGATAAGACAAAATACATGAAAGATGAAGGACTTATGAAGACAAAGAAAGACAAGGGACCTACTTGCTAAAGAAGTATTTATTATTTAGTCCCTTGTAGTCATTTGTAACCCTAGTATCTCTATTATATAAAGAGATATAGGGAATTAGGTTTATGTGTGTCAAGATGTAAAACACCAAAGGTGTGTGTGTGTGGGAAAACCCAGGCGTGGGGTGCCTAGGGTTTTGATAAAGTCGACCTGTAGTGTTTAGCCCCAAGGATCATTGATACCTGTTGTGTAACCGTCTTAGAGTTGATCATCTAGGATTGGGGCTGTGGATGTGTTTTGTAGAACACATGATGATGACGAAGAAACCTTAATAATAACAATGATAGTTGATTATTCCGCTGTGCATACATATTATTGTTCATTGTTATTTGTGCTTATTGATAATCCTAGATAAGGTCTAAACAACCTCGAGCATCGATTCTAACATAGGAGATCTTGGAAAGCCTGCTAATTATAGAGCTGCCATGGCAAGTCCTTAAAAGGACAAATGGCAAGCTGCAATGAATGGGGAAATGCAATCCATGAGAGATAATGAGGTCTGGGAAGAGGTTGACTTACCTCCAAATGCTACGGTGGTTGGAAGTAAGTGGCTCTATAAAATAAAGACTGACATGGATGGAAATGTACACATCTATAAAGCTCGTCTAGTTGCGCAAGGTTTTACTCAAACTTTTGGCATAGATTACGAGGAGACCTTTTCTCCTGTAGAAAACATTAGAGCTATTAGAATTCTCATAGCTATAGCAGCGTACTATGACTATGATATATGGCAGATGGATTTCAAAACCTCCTTCTTGAATGGTCGCTTAGATGAAGACATCTATATGAAGCAACCTGAGGGGTTCGTGAATCCACAATTTCCAAACCGTGTATGCAAACTTCAAAGGTCCATTTATGGATTGAAGCAAGCATCGAGGCAATGGAATAAGAGATTTGATGAAGAAATCAAAAGGTATGGATTTATTCAAAATCTTGATGAGCCATGTGTATATCACAAAGTTAGTGGGAGTGATGTAATTTTCCTTCTCCTTTATGTCGATGACATATTAATTATGGGAAAAGACATTCAAAGTTTTCAAAATGTTAAGGCATATCTTGGACAATGTTTTTCCATGATGGATTTAGGAGAAGCTGCATACATTCTGGGAATCAAGATCTACCGAGATAGGTCAAAGCGGTTAATTGGTTTAAGTCAAAGCGCTTACATTGATAAAATATTGAAGAGATTCAATATGCAAAATTCCAAGAAAGGATATTTGCCGATGGAAGTAAAGCATGGCTTATGTAGCGATATGTGTGCTTCAACACCTGCTGTAGTGGCAGGCATGCAGAAAGTTCCTTATGCTTCGGCAGTAGGATCTATCATGTATGCTGTGAGATGCACAAGGTGTCACACCCCCAAATTACCTGTTTTGCAGCGGAATGGAATTCCTGGGGATTGACTGTCATAGCATCACAGTTACAGATATATTGAACGACCTAAAGTGTCGTTTGGAAAACACATCGTTTGATTTAATAAAACAATCAGAGTTTACAAAGTTCAGGTCCCAAATGAAAATCAACTTGTGCGGAAATAAGTTTGTTACAATTCAAACGATGTTTAAAGTGAGTAAAACCCAAGTGAGACGCGTCGTCACCGCGACTCTAAGATGTGTCCACATGCATGCCATGAAGTATATGCCTTAGATACCTGAGATAAAACATGCTAAAAAGTGTCAACACAAAGGTTGAGTGAGTTCATAGGGTTTGTGTTGAAATGTAAAGCCTTTCAAAATCGTTTATGCAGCAAAGGCATCGTAAATCCACTCAGTTCCAAGTTCCGCCCATACAAAACTTGCAACCTGTGTATTCACAACCCATTGCCAAAATGTATATAGTTTATGTTCAAGCGCATGATGTCAAATGAATTCACATAATAGTGCATGACTTAATGTATCAATGTTTACTTGACATAATTATACCAAGACATTCAGTTCAATGAAAATCCCAAGACATTCAGCTCAATGATGTTCCCAAGACATTTAGCTCAATAATAATCCCAAGACATTCAGCTCAATGATAATCCCAAGACATTCAGTTCCATGATAATCCCAAGACATTCAGTTCCATGATAATGATATAGGATATGACTAAACATTCAGTTCAGTTAAGCATGTAGTTTCAAATAATCATGATAGTCATAAAAATAGTTGAGCATGTATCTCCCCCCAAAAGTAATTCAAAACAATTAAAAGAGTAGGGGCTATGACTCACTTGGTGGAATGATGCGAAGACAAAAGTGAGTACACTGAAATGTAGCGTGAATCTCGAAAATGACCTATTATGAATGATATGATATGCTATGAGTTATGATATAATGTTATGCATGCATTTCGTATGTTATTTATACCATTTGTGAGTTTTGAAAATAATACTCTTCGTCGAAAAATACTCTTTTGACGTCTTGACCATTCTTAAATTACTTTACAAGTATTTACGTCAAAATGTCATCCTACAATAGTTTCTTAATGATTTATTGTGAAATTTTAACTTTTCGTCGTAAAATCATGTCGTCGGAATTTTCATGAAAGTGACAAAAATGGCTTCGAAAAACTAGTCGTAAAATGGTGTACGTCGATCGTTAGGAAACGAACTCAACGGTTTTGGAAAGTTTGTATCAAAATCTAGAAGTTTCAGTACATGAGTTTTCGTCATAGAGGTCTCGAACATAAAGATAATAGAGGTTAAAGATGGTGATTTTGTCTAAAATGTTGTTTAAAAGTGAGTTTCGGCAAAGTTTAATCAACCGTAATTAATTTATTATAACTCCGCTATACAAACGGTTGATCGTTTTAGAAAATATGTTTGGTGATCTCGATTTTATTAGAAGACACTTCGTTACAAAAAGTTCCACATCATAGTTAAAAACAGCCTTCAACATGGTCGTTTTAGTTATCGTAACACTTGTCTCGTAAAATAATATAGTTTTTCTAAAAATAATAGTTACGGCAATTTTATAAAAACGTGTATATCTTAGTCGTTTCAAATCCGTTTTCTACGTATAATACGTCCTTAGCTTCGTATCAAAGTATACTAATATATTTTTGATAAGTCGAAATAATTTGTAAAGCTTAGGACTCGTTTTTGACTCGTACAAAACAAAAACACTTTGCTGAAAATTTCAGAAATTATATATTTCGTCGTCAAACTTGAAAATTTCATAACTTCTTCGTTATAACTCCGTTTTAATCCGTTCAAGCGGCCACGGATTCATTTTAAAGTATATTTTCTAAATATCAAGGCCAAAAATTTGTGCCTACTGTCGGATTTTCCAGAAAAACAAAATAAGAACAGACCACTTTTAATACTTGTCGAAAATAGTTTTTCTCGTACTAAACCTATTCCAATCCCTTCAAATCAACTCCAAAGCTATACTAATCCTACCATACACCTTCTTAGGGTGTCATGGGTTCCTAAACATCATCAAGACCAATATATACCAAGGGAATAATTATAGGATGACTTTATATATATCAAACTCTTAAAATCAAAGTAAAAATGGTATAACTAACACAAGTCTTGCATGTTTGCCCCAAATATGAAGAAATAAATATGAAATGAAAGTGAAAGATATAAAATGAAAGAAATATGCTTACAAGCTACTATGATGAGGTGCAAAGAACACAGGTTTAACCTAAACACCCTAGGTTTTTATTTCAAAACCTTAACAAGAGTGTGATCTAGATTGTGTTTAACTTGAGCTTTGAAAATTTTTGTGATCCCTTTGAAAACACCTTCTATGGCCGGTTCTTGAGGATGAAACAAGAGAGAAGAAATAATTTTTCTAACACTTGAATTATTGAGTAGAATGAAGTGAATGAAGTCTTGAGTCCAAATCTAGACAAGTAACAAAATTCTTACCAACTAATAAATGCCAACCCCCCCTTGGTCGGCCAAGGGGGAGGGATTTGCAAAAATTATTTTTTTTTCTCTTATATCATGTGTATAATTAAAATGTAAGTGAAATGTATAGGTAAAAAGGTAACTTGTAAGATTTAATATACATTTGTGTATTTAAGGAAATTTTAGGTAAAAGTAATTTTTAATAGATCAAAATAAAGTATAATGAGATCATAAAAATTGTAAAAATACATTCCTTGTAAAGTTTGAGTGATATAATAATTATCGTGTAGTTTTTAAGAAAAACGTCGTAATAATATAACTTTAACGATTTATATACAAAATAAATTTAAAACACTAGGTAAACTCAAAATATAGTTTTTATAAACTAAATGTAAGTATAAAAATATATCGGGATCATTTTTGGAAGTAACAGATTAAATGTTCAAAATATAACTCACACGATAACGTTTATTTAATATAAAATTTACGCGTTTAATGTGAAATGCAAAGTCATGAATGAACTAATATGATGCAAATGATGTTAATGAAATGTAGACTAAACTTAGTCCATATGAAATGTTCGAGATGTTATGATCATGAATTCGCCGCTAAACCATTAAGGTTACGCGAATTTGGAACACGCAAACCTAGTTTACGGCAAATGTTGAAATTGTGAAGCATGAATTGTTTTGAGAAATGACCTGGAAGTACGGGTTGTCACACAAGGCCAGATGTGGCGTTCGCTTAAAACATGACCAGTCGATATCAACAGAATCCGGGTGAACTTCACTGGACTGATGTTAAACATATTCTAAAGTATCTTAGAAATACAAAATATATGTTTTTAGTGTATGGTGGAAATCCAGACACAGAGCTTGGTGTTACAGGTTACTATGATGCGTCCTGGCAATGTGATAAAGATGATACGAAGTCTCAGACGGGTTATGTCTTTGTCATCAATGGAGGAGCAGTTGACTGGAAGAGCAAGAAGCAGAGCACGAGAGGCCGAATACATAGTTGCTTCGGAAGCTGCAATGGAGGCTATTTGGATTAGGAAATTCATTTCAGGGCTTGGTGTTATGCCTTCAATTGAATCGCCTATTGATATGTATTGTGACAATTCTGCTGCAATCATATTTGCCAATGAACCTGGAGTCATGAAGGGCACCAGACATTTTCTACGGAAGTATCACTATGTTCGGGAACAAGTCCGCGAAGGTGAAATTAATCTATTGAAAGTTCACACAGATAATAACTTAGCTGATCCTTTCACTAAGGCTTTACCTAGAGAAAAGCTTATTGGACTTGCCAATGGTATTGGACTTCGTTTGGCTAATAGTTTCATGCAAAACTGTGATTAGTATTTGGATAAAGGATATTGTAAACATTTATTATTTTGATGAAATAAATTTTTGATTATGTTTATTTTCATTTATAATATAGTTGTCCTATATTTGTATGTTTAATCCATGAGTAACTAAGTTATTCTAAAATTGTCCGTTGTCAATTAGTGATATGGGAATATCATTAAACTAAGACAAATCTGAGAGATGTGGTAGAATATACTTGAAAATATTTTGATGAGAAAGCATACCAATTTCAGATGATATTCAATGAATTGAATATAGGACGTATCCCAACTACATAATTTACTTTGTGGATATTGTTATAAGTAAATTGTGAATAGTTATCCTCAGACTTGAGATACCAGATAAGTGTAATAAATGTAGTGCATTTCTGTGAGGAAACTTAACGCTATACGTAACTGGTAGTCATAAGGGTTGTTTCCAGAAATGTTACAAAGTTTGTGGGTTAGTCTCGTAGTCAAGATAGAATTTGTTCCTTCAAATTTATTTGGAGTTTAATACTGCTGGGCCCCTCGTAGGGTTGACAAGATGATTGTGCGGCCGCACCCAAAATCTCCCCTGAATATGTTCAGAAGATTTGGTAATCTTGGTAAATCACTTAAAACGAGAAACATAATAGTTGAATAAAGAATGATTTAATTTCATATCCTTATTTAACATGGTAATAGAAACAAAAGGATAATAATAATGAGGAATCATTAAAAGGTTTTTCCAGGAGCCTTGCTCGAATTGTACTAGAGGCATCGAAGTGTTGCTAGACGCTAACCGATGTGATCACTCTATTAAGATATATCCAAGTGGGAGCTGTTAGTTTTATGGATATAAATTAGTAGTCGTGAGTTAGGATCGAACTTGAGACAACGGGATTACACGCTTTACGTATGCGAATTAAAGTTAATAATTAAATGTAAATGTTATATTTATTTATTAATTACACGAAATATATAACGGACGTTAAGTTAATTAAGTGTAATGGACTAACGATCATTAAATGTTAATTGGAAGGACTAGATGTGAAATTAAAGATCAAGAAGGTTCTAGAATTCCTTGTGGAGTCCTAAACCGATTGGCCTAAGGGTTTCCAAACCCAATCCATTGTTAACTTGGTCACCAAGTTACTTTGGGTATAAATACAAGGCCTAGGGTCTTAGTTTTTTATCTCTTGTACTCACAACCTAAAAACCAAAAAGTGTTTGTGTGTTTTTGTGTTGAAACCGATCGTACAACCTATAGGGGTGTCGATCACCTTGTTTTTCCAAAACAAATTATTTTGTGTGATTAAAACTAGCATTACTTTAATTTGATTTAGTACGTGTGTACAAGAACGTAGTACTAACATACTTTTGTTGGTATCTTGGATTGAATTACAAAATCGGTAAGGGGTAATTCTTATAATCCTATAAACCCTAATTAGGGTTCACCACTTGCTAGTTTTGTGGAATTGATTCTTGTTCGGCTATAATAAAAAAGGTACGCATACTTTATGTTTAAGTTAATTAATTATTCATTAATTGTTCCTATACGCTTTCGCATGTTTTCTTTGATGTATATGTGTTTTATATATGATTGTCATGTTATATAATTCCAACAAGAAGAAAACTTAAAATGAGAAGAATGAGAAATAATTATTAGCGCTTATTTGAGATGCATCGACTTGGATTATATGCATCTCTATTCATTTAGTGCATCACAATTAGTTTCGAAAGTGATTTTGAAGTGAAACGATGCAAAGTAGTACAAGCAATAAATTTAACCCGCAAAGATGAAAAATACATAGGATTCGTCTAACTTGATGAATTGCATCTAATATATGTATATGCATCTAATTTTTATCTAGAAAATATATCATGATGCATCTAAAAAACTAGGGATGCATCTAATTTAAATCGATGCATCTCTACTATGTAGTTATAGTTATTTTTCATCATTTTTATTTTATAGATTCTTCTCTTTGATCATTAGTCTACTTTAAACAACCCGTTAATCAAAATATTATAATTTAAGGATTATGTATACAAAGGCCGCCCAACTATTAAGCATTTTATTTTTAAGTCACTCATTTTTTTAAATTAACTTATAGACCACCCAAATATATAATTGATTTCCTTTATACCAATCTTATTCAAATTAGTCTGGCTTTTGGATACATTAAATTAGTTGCGATTATGTATCCAAAGGATGACAACGTGAGACCCACTCAAATTCTCTGTCAAAAGTTATAAATCAAGCCCACCAACCTTTTGGCGAGGACATTATGACCTCACCAAAACCTAATTACTTAATTAATTAATTATATTAGTTGAGCGGTCTTTAGATACATAATCCTAATGAGATTATATTGGTGCAGTGTAAACAAGTAGATTGTGTTTTAAATTAACTGCGAAATATAAATTGATTTTTTTTATACATTTCAGATCATAAAGATTAGTTTGTTACAACCAATTGCCTAATATGCAACATTAGTAAGTGTGTAAAATTGTCCAAAGAAAACTTTAGATTTTGTTCATTTCTTGTAGTAAAAGATGTGAGGTATGAATATCCAAGATTGGGCTTGTTTTTGTTAATTTTGGAATTGATCGATTTGGAGAACCTCAAATATTACTTTCACATCAACATAAGAAAAAGATTGATCAACCACCGATCAAACAAGATATCTTCAAGGTTAAACTTCTTGCTAGCTTGGAGACAAAAGAAGATGTTCTCAAATGCAATTATTACCCTGTCTTTGGAAAGAAAAAAACATGACAATATAAATTAATAATGGAGCTTACTTCACTAACTATATATTGGTCTTTCGACTTTGAACGCTTAGTAATCTATTCATGACGATTCTTACTTTTGCTTTTGCTTGAGACATTAATTTATTATGTATTCTTTGAAGATAAATAAAATACAAACTAAAAGCAAGAAAACAGAAGCTGTTCAGACAAGATAAAATAAATTGCACTATACTTCATTGATGCAAGCAATGACTTCATACAATAATATATTAGGCCGGGTTGCAAAGGGTGGAGTTGGTATTAGAATGATGAGAGGCAACTATCAGGCATTCCAATTTCCAACCTTAAGGAAATGAATATTAATAGACTAATATAAAGTTCTTGGTCGGTTATCTAAGGTGAAAACAAACACTTGGGGACGTGTGAGCTATTAATCAAATCTACCAATGATTAGTCCTAATTAAAACTAATACGATGCATGCCGCATCTCTCAGTTACACCCTCATATAAACTTTTGACATAGCACAAGTAGTAGTACGTGTTATATCTTGCTAACTATATTTACTTCAGTATAGAAACAAAGGGAATTTTTAAATGCTTACTCTTATTTTGGTGCTTACCAAAGGATAAATCCTCACCATTCATCTAGTTTAATCGGTGGAGATAAACCTAAAATTTAATATGGAAACCTAAGTCCATGTTTTTTTTTCTCATTTTTTCTTTGTCTTTTTGTCTTTCTTATTTATTAACCATACTAGTTGGATACCCGCGCACAGCAGCGGCGATAAATATAGTTATATAATAAATATAGTAAATGAATTGTTAATCCAACTCTCCTCGCAATTCCCTACCCGCTTAGTGAATTCATTTCACAACACTCCAAATGTATATGTGTTAGTTGTATGTGTTTGTTTGAGTTTTCTGTATCTTTCCCGTGACATCAATATTCTCGCATATAAAAAGACCTTCACAATCTCTTACCCGTAAAATACTTTCCCAAAAGTAAATGATTTTGATAAATAAAGTTTGTATTGATTGAAATAAAGGTTAAAGTTATAAAAATTTTAATCAAAATAAAATAAACCTACTAAAAATGTAAAAACTAAAAACTCATAAAAATATATCAAAGTGGATGTTGAATTAAAGAGCACAAAATTTTAAAAAATATGGTGAAATTAAATCATAAAAAAATTAAACGAATTAAAAGATATTTAAATTTAAAAATAAGGATGATTAATTAGTTAAGAAATGACACGTGTCACCTCATTATTGGAGCTCCTTATTTTAGTTTGTTAGAGCTCCTCCCTTTTTGTTATTTTTTAGTTAGAGAAGTGACACATGTCACTTAATGATTGGAGCTCCTTATCTTAATTTTTTGTGAAGCCCACAACTTAAATGCTTTATATAGTATATATATATATATATATATATATATATATATATATATATATATATATATATATATAGGGAAGGGATCCGGTAAGAAGAAAAACTAAAATAAGAAGAATAAGAAGAATTTCTAGCCACACATTTCAAATAGAAAGGAGAAATTTAAGGGGAGATGCATCTATTTTTGTATGTGCATCTGAAATGAGTGGTTGTGGTTTCTTCTTATCATTCTTATTTTAATTTTTCTTCTTATTTGATCCTAACTCTATATATATATATATATATATATATATATATATATATATATATATATATATATATATATATATATATATATTTTGGAATTCACATTTTTACATTCAAGTCTTTTTTTTTTCTTTTGGAATTCACGTTTTTACTTCAAACTCATGTTTTTATTTTATTTTATTTTTTAGTTCACGTTTATTTTAATTTTAAATTCACGTTTTTTTTTCGCTTTCATACGTTTTCATCTGTATTCATACGTTTTCGTTCGTTTTTATACGTTTTTATCCGTGTTCATATGTTTTCGTCATTTTTTTTACATTTTCGTCTGATTTCAGACGTTTTCGTCTGTTTTCATCCGCTTTCGTACGTTTACATCCGTTTTCTGACGTTTTCGTCCGTTTTCTGACATTTTCGTACCTTTTCATACGTTTTTGTACGTTTATAAACGTTTTCGTCTGTTTTTATCCGTTTTTGTCTGTTTTTGTCCGTTTTCATACGTTGTCGTCCGTTCTTACGTTTTCGTCCATTTTTAGACATTTTCGACTGTTTTCAGACGTTTTCGTCCGTTTTATACGTTTTCGTCTGTTTTCTTACGTTTACGTTCGTTTTCATACGTTTTCGTCTGTTTTCTTACGTTTTCGTTTGTTTTTATACGTTTTTGTCCATTTTCTTACGTTTTCGTTCGTTTTCATATGTTTTCGTCCGTTTTCTTTCGTTTTCGTCCATTTTTCATACGTTTTCAGACGTGTTTTTACGCTTTCATACGTTTTCGGCCATATTCATACGTTTTTGTCTGTTTTTTTAGGTTTTCATTTATTTTCGTCCGTTTTAGACGTTTTCGTATGTATTTTTACGTTTTCATGTATTTTCGTCTGTTTTTATATGTTTTCGTCCATTTTCATACGTTGTCATTCGTTTTTTTACGTTTTCATTCATTTATAGACGTTTTCATCTGTTTTCAGACGTTTTCATCCGTTTTTATACGTTCTCGTCCGTTTTTATACGTTTTCATCCGTTTTCATACGTTTTCATCCATTTTTATACGTTTTTGTCTGTTTTATACGTTTTTGTCATTTTTGAGATGTTTTGTCTGTTTTCATACGTTTTTATACGTTTTTCATGCGATTTTATACGTTTTTGTCCGTTTTCAGACATTTTCATTTTGATATTTGTAAGTGACACTTATTTATCTCTTGTGATATAACATTGTAAGGAAGATGAAAAGTATTACATTCTTCATCATGTATGTGTTATCAGTTGTGATACTCAACTAAGAATGTGATGGTTGTGTTTTTGAAAATATTTAAGAAGATTTTTGTGTTTTATGATATTATGAAATATTAAAAAAGTTGTTCAACTGAAAACAAGAGATGTTATGATACTTTTGTTAGACTTGTGGTGGATTTTTCTATTTAATGGATACATTGTGCGCGTTTCGATAGATTTTATAGCGGGATTTGAAAATATCTATGGTTGAATCAGCAAACTAAATAAGTTATGGTTGAAGATAGCACACATCTTTATAAACAAACTGAGGAAGCTCAAACACTTGTGATATCATAGGTGATAGCACCTCACTTGTGATATCACACGTGATATCATGTGTGATAACACCGTTGATATCACCTGTGATATCATGTGTGATATTATCGGCGATAGCATGTGTGATATCATAGTTTATATCACCTGTGATATCATATATCACCTGTGATATCACAAGTGAGGTGATATCACCTGTGATATCATGTGTGATATCACAAGTGTTTGAGCTTACTCAATTTGTTTATAAAGATGTGTGGTTTCTTCAACCATAACTTCTTTAGTTTGCTGATTCAACCATAGATATTTTTAAATTCCGCTATAAAGCCTATCGAAACATGCACAATGTATCCATTAAATAGAAAAATCCACCACAAGTCTAACAAAAGTTTCATAATATCTTTTTGTTTTCAGTTAAACACCTTTTCTAATATTTCATATTATCATAAAACAAAAAAATCTTCCTAAATAGTTTCAAAAACACAAATAAGAAAAATGAACATAATCATCACAGTAATATAATAAGTGATGTTTATTATCATTTCTTTCATATATACTTGGTAAAATACTAAATTCTTATCACATTTAGTATGAATTTAATATTTCACATTCTTAGTTGAGTATCACAACTGATAACACATATATGATGAAGAGTGTAATACTCTTCATCTTTCTTACAGTGTTATATCACAAGAGATAAATAAGTGACACTTAAAAATATCAAAATAAATAAAAAGGAAGCAAACTACGAAAATAGAGACTTGACATATTCTCAAAATCAAACAAGTGTTGCATTAAATTAGCATTTTTTGAACAAAATAAGAATTCACCTAAAGAGACTTTAACCTTTTTATTTCTACTAAGAGTATAATATCACAAGTGATAGATAACATTGGTTGCATTAAAAAAATATGCGCTTGTCAATTGCGATGAAAGGCACAAAAACTATCTTGTAACTGAAAGTTATAAAAATACTAGAAAACACATAGGTGATAATATATAAAAATATACAGAGCAATGAAATATCTCAGGTGATATTAAAGGATAAAAAACATACTTGTTTGTTTATGAAATATCACAAGTGATATTAGACATTAACTTTTTTATAATAAAATATCACAATTGATATTAGACATGTAATATAATAAAGTTTAATAATAAGCATGAAAACATATGAAAATAGACGAAAACGTATAAAAACTGCAAAAAAAACGAACGGAAACGTATGAAAACGGACAAAAACATATAAAGTCGAATGAAAAGCGTATAAAAACGTATGAAAACAGAAAAAAGCATCTGAAAATGGACGAAAACGTATAAAAACGGATGAAAACATATGAAAACGGACGAAAACGTCTGAAAACAGACGAAAACGTAAAAAAAGGACGAAAGCGTATATAAACCTATGAAAACCGATGAAAACGTAAGAAAATGGACAAAAACGTAAGAAAACAGACGAAAACGTATCAAAAC
This sequence comes from Chrysanthemum seticuspe, assembly GCA_019973895.1. NCBI lineage: Eukaryota > Viridiplantae > Streptophyta > Magnoliopsida > Asterales > Asteraceae > Chrysanthemum > Chrysanthemum seticuspe. The sequence continues at coordinate 134,067,116 of BPTQ01000009.1, forward strand.
GGATGAAAACGTAAGAAACCAGACGAAAAGGTATGAAAACGGACAAAAAACGTAAGAAAACGGACGAAAACGAACGAAAACATAGGAAAACGGACGAAAATGTAAAAAAAGAGGCGAAAACGTAAGAAAACGGACGAAAACGTATGAAAACAGATAAAAACGTAAGAAAACGGCCGAAAACATATGAAAAGGGACTTAAACGTAAGAAAACGGACGAAAACGGACAAAAACGTAAGAAAACAGAAGAAAAGGTAAGAAAACAGACGAAAACGTAAGAAAACGAGCGAAAACAGACAAAAACATATGAAAACAGACGAAAATGTAAGAAAATAGACGAAAACGTATGAAAACGGGCGAAAATGTAAGAAAACGGATGAAAACGGACGAAAACGTAAGAAAACGGACGAAAACGTATGTAAACGGACGAAAACGTATGAAAACGGACGAAAACGTAATAAAACAGACGAAAACGTAACAAGACAGACGAAAACGTAGGAAAACAGACGAAAACGTATGAAAACGAACGAAAAAGTATGAAAACAGACGAAAACGTATAAAAAGCGGAAAAATCGGACAAAAAGGTATAAAAACTGACGGAAAAAAAAACGTGAAATTAAAAAAAGTGATTAAAAAAAATACAAATAATGAGAAAATAAATAAGAAAAATAAAAAGGAAAGAAAAAGACAAGAAAAAAACATGGACTTAGGTTTAGACATATTAAATCTTAGGTTAATCACCACCATTAGATCAAACTAGATGAAAGGTGGGGATTTATCCCTTAGTATGCAATGATTTTTAAGTATGCAAAATAAAGTGCCTCATAGAAACAAATATGTAATTGGGTCTTGCTTATGTTTAGAAACGAAACATGACAAGTTTTATTGAAAAGGTTAAATAATACAAATTTGTTTAAGGGGTCCAGTTTACATTTTCATTAAACATTCATACTAATAATGCTTATCGCTACAAAATATAAGAGTTAAAATAATGTATTTGTCGCTACAAATTGTGAGAAGGTCACCACCCCTCTTGATCACCACCAAATTCTGTCGATATTTATTGCGTGTACATATATATGCGTATCAAACTATATAATCGTAATCTTGCATTAACGGGAAAAATAATCTCATTTACATACATTACACACTTAAAAATGAGTATAGATAGCTGACCAGTAGATTAAACATGCCTTTTTCACTTTCCAAAGAAAGTTAACTCGATGACTTGCACAATGATAGGTCTACAATTGTTAAAATGATAATCTTAGCCTGATTGTGTCATTTGTATATCTTCAGATTGTGTTGATTCATAAGCTTTTTTGAGTTTTAAAAATAAGAGAAGCTTCAGGGACTGAAGGTGTCAAGAACTAAAAGATCATTGTGAAGTAGTATTTAAGCTGAAGAGAAGCTTAGGGTTTCTTATAACCCGATTCAGTTTTCACACACACTTTCTGTCATTCTCTCATATATCAACCAAAGCTTGTGATTCAATCTCTCATTTTTCTTGATCTTTTAGATTCCAGTGTTATTGTAGTAATAGAACTATTGATAATTAGTCAATAGCCTTACAACTGATTAGCAGTTGTAAGGATTTGGTGGTTTGGTGATTGTTTGGTTATACTGATTAAGCTCAGTTGCTTATTGATCTTTGTGTACTTTGGTTTTTTGGTCGATATAAAATTTGCCTTGAATTGAGATCCAAGATTTGGTTTTTGGTTTGATTCATAGTTTTTTACATGGTATCAGAGCAAGGTCTTCAAATCTTGCTCTAAATCATTTTCTAGAAAAATTAGGGTTTCGTAAATTTTTGGGGATTTTTTAAATTGTTTTGATTTCTGTCAATTAACTTTGGTTATTTGATAGATTTTGTGTTATAGTTCAGATCTAAAAGTTTTTTGCAAAGTGCCTAATTTTTGAAAAATTAGGGTTTGGTTAATAATGGGGTTTTGATCTTTAAAGCTCTGTGGGGGCTGATTAAGTCAACAGATCTATGGTTCTTGAGATAGTTTTGGTATATTACCCTAATTATTGAAATAAGGGTTTGGTTGTTGATCGTATCTAGGTTTATTGATCCATGGTGGGTTGTGTTCTTGATTAAGTGAATCAAGAACATAACCTGGTTTCTAATTCCGCTGCTTTATTTTAGATTGTGTGCACTGTAACACCTCTCGCACCCTTTTTTTTATTTCTTGTTCTTTATTTTCTTGCATTAGACTGCTGAAGGATAGGTTGGGACACGTTGGAAGTTGAGGATTGATTGTTGGTGGTTATTTGTTACTTGTGGTGTTGTGGTGTTTATCTGTTATTGTGTTTATTTTTTATTGATTATGTGCTTGTGTATGCCCTTAACCTATCACCTTGAGTGGCAAAGAAATCCTGAGAACTACCTTCTCTCCTTTTACGAGTGCTTGTGTTTTTTGTTATTTGTTATTCTTGTCATCATGTATGTTCATGGTCGTTCCGTTCATGATTCAGAAGAAGAGGAACCTATTACTTTGATAAGTAAACTTGAAATTAGTGACCCACTGCATTTGCATCCTAATGACTATGCATTTTTTTACTGTTGTGTCTATTAAACTTAAAGGGATTGAAAATTATAATGTTTGGTCATGTGCTATGCCTTTGGCTTTAGAAGGGAAAAATAAAACTTGTTTTTATAGATGGTAGCTGCATGGGGTCAAATATTGATGAAATTTTGGGTAGACAATGGGACAGAGTTAATACAGTTGTTCATGGGTGGATTTTAAATTCTATTTCAGAAGAGTTATTTCTGGGTCACTTTTTTAAAAAAAGAGCTTCTGATATTCGAACTAAATTGAAGGAAACTCTTTGAAAACAGTTTGATGCTCTGGTGAAGTTGCCCAGATGCACCTGTCATGGAGTAGATGATTTTAAGAAACATAATCAGCTTATGAGATTAATGCAATTTTTAATGGGCTTGGATGATAATTATATGCAAATAAGGAATAATATTCTGTCTAGATATCCATTACCTGATGTTAAAGGTGCATTTGCTATTATTTCTAGTGAGGAGTCTCACAAAGCTGTTATTTCTAGTTCTGTTGCTGAGACCTCCCAAAGGTCTCATTCTTCTATGTTTAATACCAATGTGGCTAAAAGAGGGAATACTCAAAGGCCCAAAACCTCTGGTAATTCCTTCAGACCTACCAATGGGACTATACCTAATAATAATGGAAATAAGAGGACTACTGGTGGTTCTTTACTGGTTTGTGAATATTGTAGGTTTAATGGTCATACTATAGACAAGTGTGTTAAACTCATTGGATACCCTGTTTATTTTGGAAAAAAGAATAAATCAAATAATAATAATCAGGGTGTTTAAAAGTTTAACAAAAGGTTTATAAACAACAATAACTCTGTTGGTTCTAGCTCCACTTCTAATTTTTCTGATGAACAAATTTCAAAATTTGTATATTTTATTAAAGAAAATATTGGTAATGTTGATAGAAAACAGATTGTTAGTTCCAAAAGCAAAAGGAGGGAAACATCAGATCGTGTAAAACCAATTAACCATCAATCCATCATCATTCAACCATTCATTCATCAACAACAATCAATCCATTTTTCTTTTTTCTATCTCGATCCATAAAACTTGGTAAGTGAAAACCCAAACTTCACTTTTATTTTCATAAATTAAATTCATTTAGAGATATTTAAAGTTGTATTATTGACTAATTGTTACTTTTTAGACACAATTCCATGTGTATATTAGTTATGATTTTTGGCAAATATAACTATATACGACACTGTTTTAGTAAATCATATACAAGGAAATTATAATATCTTCTGCTAGAGTGCTAGGGTCATGTAATTTTATTGGATGTAAGTATGTAACGCAGTCCTAAAGATTTCAAAAGAGCGATTTTAACAATAAATAACCAAACTAAAGTAATGGGGATACTTATAAAAGGATTGTTTATCATTTGTTTAAAAACAATGATAACAAAAGGCAGTAGCTTTCTGATTTTAGGTTGTAACTAAATTTTAGTTTTGTCATTTACTTTAAAAAATGGCAATAGGTTTGTATTGTTTATCTAATATAATTTTGCTAACTTTTGTTTAGAAACATGGAAAATTTTATAAAAGAAAAACACCATCTCCATCAACATCGGATCATGTTATTGAATAAGCTACAAAGGAAAAGCCTAAGCAGCTTATTGATGTGATTGACTTGAATAATCTTCCTTGCGATCCTGTTGATAGAACAAGAATTTCTCAATATAACGTTAATCAAAGAGATGATACAATGCGTAACTATAAGAATCGAGGACCTTGTCAACCACGTGGTCATGACTTCAAAAAAAACAATTATAAGTAATAAAACAAGGCGTTTTATCCCAAGCTGGTTCAATCAATGTGGTAACTGGTTAGAAAATAGTGTAAAGGCAAAAAAGGCCTTATGGTTATGTTTTTACTTATTTAGAGATGATTTTTTATCATCAAGGCGGTAACGAAGCATTTGTAACAGAAGGGATCAGTGGTTGGAATAAAACAGAAAGACTTATTAGTCATGTGGGTGATTTTAAAAGCTTCCACAATCGAGCACTAAAAAAACTTGAAGATCTAATGAGACAAAGGCAATTAATTTCCTTTGCGTTTAATAAGCAAGAAGAACAGGAAAGGAAGGATTATCGTATTCGGTTACAAGTTTCAGTTGTTGCTACTAGATATTGCTTGAATGGTGAATTACCATTTCGTGGCCACGAGGAGAGTGTGACTTCTCTTTATATGAAAATTTTTCTGGAATTGAGAAAGTTAATTGAAAATTTAAATAAGAACATTGGTGCGGTGTTGAAAAGTGCTCCGAAGAATTGTCAACTGAACTCTCCACAAATTCAAAAAGAGATTGCTAGTTGCTTCGAAGATGAGGTACTTAAAATTATTTTTGAAGAAATTGGTGGTGATGTGTTTTCATTGTTAGTTGACGAGTCTAGTAATGTTACTAAAAAAGAACACGTTGCTATTGCTTTGCGGTATGTTAATAAAAGTGTACTAGTGAAAGAAAGTTTAGTTGGTGTTGTTCATGTGAAGGAGACATCTTCTTCATTTCTTAAAGCTTTCATTGATTCCTTTTTTACTAATCATAATTTGAGTTTGAAACAACTTAGAGGTCAATGTTATGATGGAGGTAGCAATATGCGTGGTTAATTTAATGGTTTGAAAGCTAAAATATTGGAAGAAAATAACTCGGCATATTATATACATTTTTTTGCTCACCAACTCCGGTTAGTAGTTGTGGCAGTTGCAAGAAAACACTTGGGTGTTGTGGACTTCCTTGACAAATTAACCCTTTTGACAAATGTTGTTTGTGCTTCTTGTAAACAAAAAGATATACTCATAGATTGTGGAAAAGAGAGAGTGGAAAAAGCAATTGGCAATGGTGATGTTGAAACTGGAAGGGGTAAGAACCAAGAGCTTTCTCTTATACGAGTTGGGGATACAAGATAGAATTATCACTACAAACCAATTTTGCGTTTAATATATTTGCTTCCATCTGTGGTTAAGGTGCTTGAATATGTGGAAAATGAAGGAATTGATGGTTCTAGGCAAAATCAAGCAAGTGGTATTCTTGTGTACTTTGAATCATTTGATATTGTATTTTATTTGCATATGATGAAATTCATTTTAGGTCTTACGAATATATTATCACAAGCTCTCCGAAATAAAGACCAAGATATTGTAGAAGCGGTTTCGATGGTCAAGTCAACCAAGGAACAATTGAAAGAATTTAGATAGAACAGGTTTGTTCCACTTTTAGGTTAAATATCTTCTTTTTGTGAAAAGCATAATATACGAGTGGTGAACATGGATGAAGTATATGTTAGTCCAAATGGTCGGAGACAAAGAGTCAATATTACTAATTGATATTTCTTTGAGGTTAGATGTTTTAACACGGTTGTAGATATGCAAATTCAAGAGTTTAATGATCGTTTTAGTGAGGATAGCACTGAATTACTTGAAAATATGTCTTGTTTGAATCCGTTTGATTCATTTTCTGAATTCGACACATCAAAGTTAGTAAGGTTGAGTGAGTTCTACACAAATGATTTTCATAGCTTTGAAAGGATGGAACATGATTCGAGTCAAATCGCCCTTCCTCTCATCTCAGGGTGAGGCAAGGAATTCAAGCAAATGGCTTGAGAGTCAACTAAACTTGTACTATGCTAATGTCACAAAAGATAATAGTTTTGTCGACTTGAATGGTATCACCGACCTTGCTACAATTATGGTGAAGAAAAGGAAACACATTTCTCACCCTTTGGTGTATCGATTATTAAAGTTAGCTTTGTTTTTGCCCGTTGCAACCGCAAGTGTTGAGAGATGTTTTTTTGCGCTGAAGATTATTAAATAAGATTTGCGGAATCGTATTAGTCAAGAGTTTTAAACTCTAGTGTTATATGTGGCATAGAAAGAGAAGCACTTGAAAATGTTACTGCTGAAGATATGATGAACCGGTTCCAAAATATGATAGATCATAAAGGACATCTTTAACATGTTTTTTTTCCTCAAGGTAAGCATTTTTTGTTATTATTTATGCTCAAACAAGATGTACATATTTTAGGTTTTCAATAGGTTTTTGCACGCTAAAAGTTGTTTTTGGGCTGAATTGGTGATGTTTTTGGGGGGTGATTTTGCTTTTTTTGGGGGGTTGTTTGGTTTATGCAATTAGGATGTTTGGATGCTAAAATTAGGCTGTTTGGATGCTGATGTTACAATGCTATTTTTTGGTTATTGTATGGCTGTCATTTTCATGCAACATAAGGTGTGTTTTGTTGTTATTTTATCAATATATAAGTTCTTTTATGCAATATTAAGTCGGTTAAGTTCATTATTATTTCTTTGTTAAAAAAAATCACGGAGATATTTGTTTGCCCCTCATATGGCAATATCCTGGCTCCGCCACTAGGTGTGTCTAACTTTCCCTTTTGGTCTTTGAGCAGAAATATGTGCTAGGATAGGACAAAATGATTTGTATTTTTTCTATTTTGTATTATAAGTATGGTTATGTGTGTATATTGGAGGGTGGTTTTGTTTACATGCATGCATAAACGTCGTAAACGCGTAACTAATGCGTTTTAAGTAAAACTTGAAAAATAAAAAGTGTAAACTTATAAATATGACTCAATAGTCATATGGCATATACTTTACATAGACTTAACTTTATATAATGCCGGTTTATGTTAATACCATTTTCCGGTTTACGCGATTTAAGTTAACGATTACGCGTAAAGGTAATTAAGTAAACTTTCAAAGTAAATTGTTTTGAGTTTATAAGTAAGTATTGACCTGAAAAATATGAATTGCCGCATTAAAGGTAAAATAAATTCTGGAAATAATACTGATAATAAACCTTGTGATGTTTTCCAAAAGTCTTTAAGTGAACATAAGTCTACGGTTCTTGGTAAACTTGTTTATCTTGATCTTTGGGTCCTTACAGAGTTACAAGTAAAGAAGGATATAAATATAATTTTGATGATTTCACCAGGGCTTTTTGGGTTTAGTAGCTTAAGTCTAAGCATAAGGTGTTTGATTGTATTCTTGTTTTTTTATAATATGATCAAAAATCAGTTTGGAAATCGTGTTAAAACTTTTCGAATTGATAATGGTAGTTTACTAAGTGGTATTATACATTAGACATCTTGTGCTTATACTCCTCAACAAAATGGGATTGTTGAAAGGAAATATTGGCATCTTTTGAATGTTTCCAGATCTCTTATGTTTCGAGGGGGATTTCGTTTGTACCTTTGGTCTGAGTGTATTCTAACTGCTACTTATCTAATTAACAGATTGCCTTCTTCAGTACTGAATGAAAAGTCTCCTTACAATCTTGTTTTTAATAATAAAAAAACCTTCTTTTACACATCTAAGAGCTTATCGACATCTTTATTTTGCTACTCTTTTTACAGGAAATGATAAGTTCAGTAGTAGAGTACTAGTAGAGCAGAAAAATGTGTTCTTGTTTTGAAAATGTGTTTCCTTTTAAGATCAAAAATAATTCTACTACTCTTGACCCTTCTAATCAGGATCTGAACCATATCAATTTATTTGATGAAATTGTTGGTGATGATCCTGGTGTACCAAGTGATGAATGTAATAAAAATGGCACCCCTATGGGTGATAATAATCAAACTGCTAACCCTTTAGGTGATGGTAGCAACTATTTTCACCTTGGTAGTCCAACTCTTGACCATAATAATAATGATTCGGGGCATTCTTTTGGTTCCAATGGGTCTACCAGTGAAAATGAGATGGCTGCAACACTAAAGGGTGAGTCAATCTATTCTGAGGGTATGAGTAGCTTTATTCCTGACCAAGCAGCATAACCTGTTTTTCAAACTGATAATCAGCCTACCTTGAGAAGGTCTGATAGAATTCTGTTTTTCCAAATAAGTATAATGAATTTGTGGTTGATTCTAAAGTTAAGTATGGTCTTAAAAAAATTGGTTATTCAAACTTAAGCTCTAAAAGTTTTTGTTTTATAGCTGAGTTAAATAAAGCTGTTGAACCTAAAAACTATTGGCAAGCCTGTAAGGATCAACACTGGGCTGAAGCAATGAACAAAGAGAAGGATGTCTTATATAGTAATGATACTTTTGAAATCACTATCTTACCTGAGGGTAGAAAGGCTATAGGTAGCAAGTGGGTGTTTGAGATAAAATACAAATCTAATGTTGAAATTCAAAGATTTATAGACTAGTTTCCAAGGGATATAATCAGAAAGAAAGAGTATACTTTGATGAGACCTTTTCTCCTGTTGTTAAGATTGTTACAATTATATGTCTTATTAATCTTGCTGTTCAACAGAGTTGGCCTATTTTTCAACTTGACATTAATAATGCTTTTATATATGGTGATCTTTATAAAATTATTTATATGTCTTTTCCTGATGGATATTTTGATGTTAATGATAAAACAATTTGTAGATTTAAAAAGTCTTTATATGGGTTGAAACAAGCTCCCAGGCAGTGGAATGCCAAATTGACTCATGCTTTGCTTGAAAATGGGTTTAAGCAGAGTAAGAGTGACTATTCTCTTTTTACCAAGAATGACTCAGGTAACTTTGTTGCTTTACTTGTCTATGTAGATGATATCATAGTCACATGTAATTATTTGAGTGAAATTAAAAGTTTTAAAGATTTTTTGAAAACTAAGTTCCAGATCTAGGAAAACTCAAGTATTTTTTGGGTATTGAAATTTTAGAAACTGAAAAAGGCACGTGTCTATCTCAAAGAAAATATTGTCTTGATCTTTTAACTGAGTTTGGTTTGTTGGCCTAGAAACCTTCATTTACTCCTCTTAAACAAAATCTTACCATAGCTAATGAACCTACTGATATTGATCTTGTCTTAGATAATATAACTGAGTATCAGAGGTTAACTGGTAAATTGATTTGTTTTACTCACATTAGGCATGATATATCTTGCTCAGTTCACTGTTTGAGTTAGTTCATGCATAAACCTTTGAAGTCACATTTAAAAATTGCTTTTAAAGTTTTAAGATACTTAAAACATTCACCTGGGCTGGGTATTCATATTATTAAGTATGCAAATACTTCTCTTGAAGCATTTGTAGATGCAGATTGGGCAAAGTGTATAGTTACTACAAACTATGTGACAGGATTTTGCTTAAACTTAAATTGCTCATTAGTTTCATGGAAGAGTAAAAAACAAAATACCCTCTCAAAGTCTTTAACTGAAGCCGTATACAAAGCTTTAGCTTCAATTACTTCTGAGATTGTTTGGGTTCTAAAAGTTTTAAAGGACCTGAAGTGGGAACATTTTTTGCCTGTTAAAGTTTTTTGTGAGAGTCAAGCAGCAATTAAAATTGCTGCTAATCCTGTTTTCCATGAAAGGACTAAACATTTAAAAATAGATCTTCATTTGTTAGAGACAAGGTTATTGTAGGTGTTATAGAAACTAATAAATTTTCATTTGCAGAACAAACTGCATATATTTTTACTAAAGGTTTTAATAAAATTCAGCATCATAAACTTGTGTCAAAACTGTGCTTGTTCGATATTTTCCAGGCTAAGATTAAGGGGGGGGGGGGTTAAAATGATAATCTTAGCCTGATAATAATCAAAGTACTATTTTAAAACGAGTACTCGTAGATAGTGGTAGATAATAATAGTTATGATATTTTAGTTAAGTGTTTCGTTTAACGTTTATGTATACATCATAAAAATATCAAAATATAACGTTTATGAACACACAAATATAGACTTTAAAAGAATGAAGAAGCATAAGACAAGAATGTCAATGAGGTTTTAAGCGGCATTGGACGTGTGGGGAAATAGACTATAATATCCAAGATGTTCATATATATAGTTAAAGGTATTCATTATATACAAAAGCTAATTACTATGATTTGTAGCAATATTGGACATTTTTTTTAACATAGGCTAAAGGTTTTAAAAATTGAAGAGGTATTTTTAGTATACAACATTACTCATTTTAATGATTTTTAAGTTGTAAGTAAAAACTTTTTCTCTTAAGTAGTATAAATTGCATAATAGTCTGAAAGTGTATCTAAATTGAGGGATCTGTGTTTTCTTTTCATAGGATATCTTTTTTATTAAATATATAAAACTTTAATTTATCATATTGTATGTATCATTAAGTTATAATTAGTTAGATAAAGTTTCAAGTAATTATCTACTCAAATATATCGAACTTTACATAATAAAATTAATCAAAAGTTTACAAGGATAATTATTTTGAAATGTATGTAAGTTACCAATATATTATTTGTGTGCATCAATGTTTTCCCCTACTTTACATACAAACTTCTAATGACTTATATGTGTGTATTATAGACTTTTAGTAACTTATATTGTATGTATCATTACAATAAAATTATAATGTAACACTACTTAGTCTTATATACATGATTCGTTTAAATTATACTCGTTATATAACCACATGAACTTCAAACACCTCATTCTTCCACTTAACCCTTAATTAACTCTCTTTTCCCCATGTAACCTCAAGCCATCTCCTAAGACAAATGAAACGCCATTGACTCGACTAAATATTTACGCTGCATCCACTTCAGTCACTAAAGTTAACTTTGCGTCGTTAGTCCTTGCCGTAAAGTCCCTTAGATCGTTAGTCCTTTTTGGATAACTTTTTACACCCTAGGTCCTTATTTCAACAGACACTTAAATAACTAAACCATAAAATTTTGGGGTGTTACAACAAAACAAAAATATCCACCCCTAATTGGGAGAATGAGGTATTTGCGGTATCCGTAATTTAATATATGAATGGTATTATTTAAACAAAACACATATGTTTTGGACGGAAAGGGATTAAGTAGTGTCACGTTATAATCTCATCATAATGATACACAAACTAGAAGTTATTAAAAGTTTATGATACTAAAATAAAAATTATCAAAAGGTCATATATAAAATAGGAAACTAAATGCTTAGTACACACAAAAGAATATATACTAGTTATTTTAAAACATTTAAAAATGATTATCTCAAATTTATACGAACAATAGAAAAGTAAAAGGTTCAATATACACTAAAAAACAATGTGTCCATTTTCATACTCTTTTATTATTATCCTTAACTTATTTCTTAAAGAGACAGAATTTCATTTGTAAGGAAAATATCGTGTAAAGTTTTGAACCAGAACGAAAGCGTGAAATAAAACCCTAACATGGGTTAAACAAATTACCAAGGACTTAAAGATTAAAAGTCAAGAACATAATTGATAATTGAATGCCTAAACAATGAACTCAAGCACTATATTTATAGGGAACTAAAACTTAAGAAAGAAAGTAACTAAACATAGTTCAAAACTGACTCAAACTAAAACTGGAATTTCAGGTATCGAGCCCTCTATGGCGTAGAGAGGTTTGACGCATGAAAAATATTTGAGAGCTCTACAGCGTAAGAAGACAAATACATCTACACCAAAGAGGACCTAATACAAAAATTAAATAATAGACGTAACTTCTTTGGCGTAGACATGGAAATGTCTCTACACCGTAGAAAACATCAAACTACGTTTTCTTGTTTCGAGTTATCTTGCCATGCTCCAAGCGCTCTATAATCTTTAACATGTTCCTCAATCTTGTCCTTATCATTCCCTATCATTTTAAAAGAACTTGTCCTCGAGTTCTCCTCTCGAATCTCATTCTCGGGGTGAAACTCATAAATATAAAAAATAATGCAAGTTTTTGAAATACTCATGGTATTCAAAAAATCAACCACATAAGCATTATCATTGATCTTTCTAATAATCTTGTAAGGACCATACTTCTTTTGTTGGAGCTTGCTATATGTACCAACCGGAAACGCTCTTTTTGAAGAAACGCCATTACCTTGTCACGTTATTTGAACAACTGGAATCAAAGATGTTTATCCACAGCAGCCTTGTACTTAGCATTTGATTCAGCAATTTTAGTCGAACAACTTTATGCGTAGCTTGAACGTCTTCAACCATCTTGTTTGCTTGAACATTCTTCTTTCCCTGTAAATAAATCAAATCCACCACTTGATTTGGTGAAGTCTTATAAACTAATTTAAACAATGAAAACGTCGTTGAGCAATGAACCATACTATTATAATCAAACTGGGCTTGAACTAAAGAAGCATCCCATAGCTTAGGATTTTATCCACACAAACAACGTATCATATTTCCCAAGGTGCGATTAACCACTTTTGTTTGACCATCCGTTTAAGGATGAGTGGTACTACTAAAGTTCAAATATATACCTAAATGTCTCCAAAGTGTCAACAAAAAATGTGCAAGAAACTTACTATCACTATCCAAAGCAATGGACTTTGGAACTACATGCAAATGAACAACTTATTGGAAGAATAATCTTACAATATGAGTCGCATCCGAAGTATTCTTACAAGGAATAAAGTGTACCATCTTAGGGAACCTATGAACAACAAAAAACACAGAATTGACTCCTCATTGAGTACGAGGAAGCCCTATCACAAAATCTATAGCAATATCAACACAAGGACTCTCGGGTATGGGTAGTGGCATATAAAGACCCGTATTTTGTACTTTACCCTTCCCTTCTTGACACGCAACACACTTTTGCACGAATGCCACAACATCACTCTTAAATTGAGGCCAATGAAATATCTTCTACATGAAAGCAATAGTTTTGTCACACCCTAAATGATCACCTAATCCTCCCGCATGCACCTCTTTAAACAATTGACTTCTAATGGATTTTTTTAATGGCAGAAATTTATTTAGAACAAAGCTAGAAATGAGCTAGAATAACAATTACATCATATTTGTACAAGCTTTTATTAGATCAAATGTCCAATCATACCACAACGGTTTTATCTTCATGTTCCTATGATTAATCCAAGCGTGTGAGTAAACATTTATATCATCACCTAGAGTATCTTTCCATGGAGGTTTAAGATCAAAGTTGTATGAACAACAACATCCTCATATATCTTCTAAGGGAATTCTTGGGGATACATAAACGATTTCTTTTAAACAAGTAACCATCGAGAACAATAAAATCACCTCGATGTTGTTTGGTTTCAATCTCCTCAAAATCTTCATTACTTGCATATAAACCTCTAACCAACTTAGAAACCATAACATCATTACTAGTAGTAACTAAAAGAGTGTTTTCCTACTCAAAGCATCCGCAACTTTGTTACTTTCACCTGATTTATGTTTGATCACATAATTGAACTTCTCCAAGAAACTCGCTCACCATGCATGTATTTTATTCAAGTATCTCTAGGTTTGAAAATACTTAACATCTTGGTGATCCAAATACACCACAAACACCCATTGAATCAAATAATGCTCCCACTTCTTCATAGCTTGAATAACCACATACAACTCTTGCTCATAAGTCGACCATTTTTTGTTGAGCTTCATTTAATTTCTTGTTATGAAACGCCACGGGCCTACCTTCTTGTAACAAAATGTCTCACCCCAAAAATGTTGCAGTGAAAAGATAACTGGGGAATGACGTTCATAGCACAAAGTAAAGAATATAAAGAACGACTTGTATATGAGTCATTTGAAAATAAACATTTGATTGCAACTTAAAAGCTTACAAAAGGGCTGAGTTTATAGTTCAAAACAAAATGTAAGAGATTTTTATACATAACCAAATGCTATTAGTAAGCACCGAAGTCTTCAACATAATGAAAAAACAAAATGTATATTGATGCTTCATATTTTATCCAAGTATAATCGTCTAAGGACCGAAGAAATACATGCTAAAACATCAACAAAAATGTTGGTGAGTTTATAGGGTTACTTAAATATAAAGTCAAGTACGGACCACAAGATTTCATAATGTATAACCATTATAACAAATACAATGTCATATGAAAAGTAATACAGTTGCCCTAAGCTCGTGACTACGAAGCTCAACGTAATCTGTATGCAATCAAGCACGTGTAAAAGTATGCCCCGTGTAAGTGTTTGCCAGACACTCAATAAAATCCAAATGACACGCGTCCATTTACCCAGTTGGTGCGGCCAACCTGAACGAGGGTGTTAACCCATGAATAATTAATGGTTCCTGATATGTGGGGACTTAATGGCAAATGTGGTAACTTAGGCAATATGTAAATGTTTTATGCACTAGTGTCCATATGTAAAAGGAAACATATTATTCTCACCCTGAGGTTTTCAAAATATAAGTACAAACGTGTAAAAACGGGGCTATAGAACTCACCTCAAGTAATCGAGTATCAGGAAAGTATTACGTAGAGTAATAGCATGGAAATCCTAAATGCGAACTAGAAATATAAGTCATTTTAGGGAATATGAAATATGTACTATATGTGTATGAGTTTTACCAAGCCCTATCACTCTTATATACTTGTAGTGAGGTTTAACAAGCTACGTAAGTGATGTGTGTCGTTGTGTGTAGGTAATTTATATTATCAAGTTTTACTATTTATTTTATACCGACTTTACCTATAACAAACGCTAACGGGAAATTACCACGTCGATGGTGAGTTAGTTGGTAAGTAGGGTGTCGATCACTATAAGTAGAATGTTAACACTTAAATCTATCAGTATTTTTATTATATAAGTTAGTCTAATTAAACCTAATTCTAACGCAGCAAAGAGTTTTCAGCCTGATAGACTGACACGAGGTTTAGAATTAATAAAAACAATAAAATATAAATGAGACAAATAACACACACAAGAAGAAACACATATAATAAAGAAGAGGTCAAGCAGATAGTAAGGAAAATGTATTAACCAAGTTAACTATATAAGATGTCTGATTTGTCTAAAAGTTGTAATGATGATACTCACGCCTTGACGTATCTAATGTAGGCTTAGGCGGGACTTCTTCCTAAACCCTAAGTTTATAATTAAGTTCTCACAGACTAATCCTATCACGATTAATCGAAACCCGCATAAAGTGCAAATTAATGATTATGAATTTATTATATATCCAAATATGGGTTACATTAAATATTCATGCCCTAACTTAATTACAAGTAGTCTAATGGTCATAATGCTATTGATCTAGCAATAAGCCTAGTAATATGTGATTTTCCCGAATAATGCCTATCATCCACTAACTTAGGAAGATTTGAATATTGCAAGACTCAGTTGAATGAATAATCACATACATAATAAATATCAACGAAGTAATATCTTAATCAAAACGCAAAACTGAGTAAGCAATCCAATTAAAACAAATCAAACCATCAAATGATCATTAACTTGGCTAATACCTACAGGTATTAGCCCATAATCTCAGTAATAATACAAGCTATGATGTTCGAAAAGATTAAAGTACAAATCGATAAGGAAAAATACGCTAATCGAATGATTATAGTGTAGTAAAACAATTAAATGAATCTTCGGTTAATACAAATAAGCCGTAAAAACGTTTATTTATATTTTACGATCTTCTAATATTTTGTCGATAACAAAAGTAAAATCATTTTAACGAAACAAATAAAATACGTAAATGGTTTGAGCCAATAGTTTACTAACACACTTACATTTTCATATATAACACTAAACAAGTAATATTGTTTACATCTTATAGAAATACATATGTATAACAACTAGTGTTTACATAATATGGAAATATGCATATATATATATATATATATATATATATATATATATATATATATATATATATTGTAATGGGTAAAAATCTAAGTCGTTGACCCATTGACTAGGTACAAGGAATGTTATTGGGTAAAACCCAAAATCCATGACCCATACCCATGGAGCTTGATCCATAACCCATGACCCATTGCATCACATCATGCATGAAGTCATGTTGCAACCCAAAATCCAAACTTAAGTTGACCCAGCTGCCGGATCCCTTGAATTGCACTAGCCGGATCCCTCCCCAGAGGGATCGGTGGGAACCGTGGAACAGTAGAGAAATTTGCCTATAAATAGTGAGCCATTTCTCACTTGCTACATACCCCTTTTACACATACTCTCTCCTAGTATTGTAAACCATTTAACCTCATATCCAAAGGATCTTTCTATGTAGTTTTGTGTTTGTGCGATTCTCTAGGTTCCTCTTAAAGGCGAGATCACACCACATCTTGAAGTCGTGCAAGCTCAAGTCCATGAGTTGCCAAGCTTCGTCATCATCAAGACTACTGAAGTTATCTTGTTGATAGTTCTTTCCTCTCTCCTTAGAAGTGTTGTGTTGAAGGCATTAGTGAAAGGTGCCAAAGGGTCAAGTCGAAGGCATTAGTGAAAGGTGCCAAAGGGTCAAGTCGAAGGCATTAGTGAAAGGTGACAAAAGGTCAAGACGAAGGCATTAGTGAAAGGTGCTGAAGGGTCAAGACGAAGGCATTAATGAAAGGTGCTAAGGGAGTACATTCGATATGGTGCTTCGATTTACAAAGATAGATAGTTTGGGTTAAAGGATATTGATGTGGTAATAAGGAGCATGTCTCCTTTGGGGTAGTCGTGTAGTGGTGTAGTGTTGTGTAGTAGTTACTCCTTTGTGATGGAACTCGGTATCTAGCCTTGTACCGGATAAAGTGTAGGCGACGTTGTGATAGGTTTGGTTCTACCTCGTGGAAGAACCCGGTGTCTAGCCTTGTACCGGATAAAGAGTAGGTGACGTTGTGAAGGCTTCTCTGCCACTTTAAGGAGCTTGTGTTGTGTAGTGCTTACGAACTCTCGAGTGAGGAACTCGGGGAGTGGAGTATGACAAGGAAGGTGTCCTTGTAGTCGAACCACTATAAATACTCGTGTTGTGGTTTTGTGTTCCTTACTCTTTATCTTTGCATTACTTGTTCATATGCTTATCTATCATCATCCAACACACACATTAAATAGATTGACATCAGTTGATCTAAATGTTTTAAAATGAAGTTTTAATCGGTAAAACTATTCAACCCCCCCTTCTAGTTTTTCCACATCTTCCAATGGAATTATGGCACTAGTAGGACCTTCTTGGTCTTCTTTATGTCTCTGGTATCGTACTTGCTAGTTATGTGCTCTTTGAAAACTGGACTTAAGGTTTCCTATTTATAGTTTTTCGAATACGGTCGATACGGCGTATCGGGTTGTCTGATACAGCGTATCGAGGTAACTTCGCGTGGGGTCCAAGATTAATATATTCTAGAATATTCATACACCGCCTTCCTGATATGGTGTATTTTAGAGATACATATGGCGTATCAGGTCTTCTACCTCTTGAAAATCTGGTGAAGTCTTTGAGATGGATACGGCGTATCTTCATAATGGGATATGGCGTATCTGGAATAAAACAAGCTCGTTCTTATTATTGAACAAAGTTTCATATACGGCGTATCCAAGTAATTGGATACGACATATTCTTCAAAGTTAGGCAATGGTCTTCATAATCGTCCAAGTCTTGGTATACGGCGTATCTGTTAATACAAATAAGCCGTAAAAACGTTTATTCATATTTTACGATCTTCTAATATTTTGTCGATAACAAACGTAAAATCATTTTAACGAAACAAATAAAATACGTAAATGGTTTGAGCCAATAGTTTACTAACACACTTACATTTTCATATAAATCGCTAAACAAGTAATAGTGTTTTCATTTTATAGTAATGCATATGTATAACAACTAGTGTTTACATATTGACTAGATATATGCATACTTAGTATGTATTATAATGGGTAATAGAATGGGTAGAAGTTTAAGTATTTTACCCATTGACTTAATACATTGAATATAGTTGGGTAAAACCCAAAGTCCATGACCCATACCCATGGAGCATGATCCATAACCCATTACCCATTGCATGACATCATGCATAAGTCATAATGGGTATTATCCATGACCTATTTAG
Organism: Chrysanthemum seticuspe; assembly: GCA_019973895.1. Classification (NCBI taxonomy): domain Eukaryota; kingdom Viridiplantae; phylum Streptophyta; class Magnoliopsida; order Asterales; family Asteraceae; genus Chrysanthemum; species Chrysanthemum seticuspe. The sequence goes on from BPTQ01000009.1 coordinate 134,085,429, forward strand.
CTAACCCATGACCCATTGACTAGATGCATTGCATCTTCTAGATACATTGTATCTATTTGGATACCTATGGATCAAAACCCATAACCCATGATCCATGACCCACAACCCACTTTAGGGGGAGCGTCCTACGGATCCCTAGTATTACACTAGACGGATCCCTCAAGCAAGGGATCTGTGGGATCCGTGGAATAGTAGCATGTTTTTGTCTATAAATAGTGAGCCATTTCTTCATTGTAAGTTGCCACTTCTACACATACTTTCTCCTAGTATTGTAAATCATCTAACCTCATATCCAAAAGATCTTTCTATGTAGTTTGTGTTTGTTTTTGTGTGATTCTCTAGGTTCCTCTTAAAGGCGAGATCACCACCTCTTGAAGTTGAGCAAGCTCAAGTCCATGAGTTGCCATGCTTCGTCATCATCAAGACTACTGAAGTTTTCTTGTTGATAGTTCTTTCTTCCTCTCTATAAGTGTTGTATCTAAGGCATTAGTGAAGGATGCCAATAGGGTCAAGATGAAGGCATTAGGGAAATGTGTCGAACGTCTGTGTCAAAGGCATTAGTGAAGGATGCCAAAAGGGTCAAGTCAAGGCATTAGTGAAAGGTGCCAAAAGATCATGTCAAAGGCAGTAGTGAAAGATGCCAAGGGTGTACAATCGATATGGTGCATCGAAGTACAAATATAGATAAGTTGTGTCCAAGGATTTTGATATCCTTGATGATGTTGTAATAAGGAGTGGGTCTCCTTTGTGATAGGTGTTGTGTAGTGTTGGGTAGTAGTTCTTCCTTTGTAATGGAACTCGGTATCTAGCCTAGTACCGGATAAAGTGTAGGCGACGTTGTGATAGGTTTGGTTCTACCTCGTGGAAGGACCCGGTGTCTAGCCTTGTAACGGAAAAGGAGTAGGCGACGTTGTGAAGGCTTCTCCGCAATAAGGAGTTTGTGTCGTGTAGTGCTAACGAACTTTCGAGTAGGTGACTCGGGAAGTGGAGTAGGGCAAGGAAGGTGTCCTTGTAGCCGAACCACTATAAACACTCGTGTCATGGTTTTGTGTTTCTTACTCTTTACCTTTGCATTACATATTTATATACTTATCTATCAACATCCAACAAACACACTCTAATAGATTGACACAAGTCGATCTAAATATTTTAAAACAAAGTTTTAATTTGTAAAACTATTCAACCCCCTTCTAGTTTTCCACAATTGGCAAACTGACATGCTCTATAATCTTATGTTTTGTCATCAACAAAAAGGGGGAAATTGTTAATACAAATAAGCCGTAAAAACGTTTATTTATATTTTACGATCTTCTAATGTTTTGTCGATAACAAACGTAAAATTATTTTAACGAAACAAATAAAATGCGTAAATTGTTTGAGCCAATAGTTTACTAACAGACTTACATTTTCATATAAATCGCTAAACAAGTAATAGTGTTTTCATGTTATAGTAATGCATATGTATAACAACTAGTGTTTACATATTGACAATATATATACATACTTAGTATGTATTATAATGGGTAATAGAATGGGTAGAAGTTTAAGTATTTGACCCATTGACTTAATACATTGAATATAGTTGGGTAAAACCCAAAGTCCATGACCCATACCCATGGAGCATGATCCATAACCCATTACCGATTGCATGGTGCATAAGTCATAATGGGTATTATCCATGACCCATGGAGCTAAACCATGACCCATTGACTAGATGCATTGCATCTTCTAGATACATTGTATCTATTTGGATACCCATGGATCAAAACCCACAACCCATGATCCATGATCCATGACCCATAACCCACTTTAGGGGGAGCGTCCTACGGATCCCTAGTATTACACTAGATGGATCCCTCAAGCAAGGGATCCGTGGAACAGTAGCATGTTTTTGTCTATAAATAGTGAGCCATTTATTCATTGTAAGTTGCCACTTCTACACATACTTTCTCCTAGTATTGTAAACCCTCTAACCTCATATCCAAAGGATCTTTCTATGTAGTTTGTGTTTGTTTTTGTGTGATTCTATAGGTTTCTCTTAAAGGCGAGATCACCACCTCTTGAAGTCGAGCAAGCTCAAGTCCATGAGTTGCCATGCTTCGTCATCATCAAGACTACTGAAGTTCTCTTGTTGATAGTTATTTCTTCCTCTCTAGAAGTGTTGTGTCTATGGCATTAGTGAAGGATGCCAAAAGGGTCAAGACGAAGACATTAGTGAAAGGTGCCGAACGTCCGTGTCAAAGGCATTAGTGAAGGATCCCAAAAGGGTCAAGTCAAAGGATTAGTGAAAGGTGCCAAAAGATCATGTCAAAGGCATTAGTGAAAGATGCCAAGGGTGTACAATCGACATGGTGCATCGATGTACAAATATAGATAGGTTGTGTCCAAGGATTTTGATATCCTTGATGATGTTGTAATAAGGAGTGGATCTCCTTTGGGATAGGTGTTGTGCAGTGTTGGGTAGTAGTTCCTCCTTTGTAATGGAACTCGGTATCTAGCCTTGTACCGGATAAAGTGTAGGCGACGTTGTGATAGGTTTGGTTCTACCTCGTGGAAGGACCTGGTGTCTAGCCTTGTACCGGAAAAAGAGTAGGCGACGTTGTGAAGGCTTCTCCGCCATAAGGAGTTTGTGTCATGTAGTGCTAACGAACTCTCAATTAGGCGACTCGGGGAGTGGAGTAGGGCAAGGAAGGTGTCCTTGTAGCCGAACCACTATAAACACTCGTGTCGTGGTTTTGTGTTTCTTACTCTTTACCTTTGCATTACATATTTATATACTTATCTATCAACATCCAATATACACTCTCTAATAGATTGACACAAGTCGATCTAAATATTTTAAAACAAAGTTTTAATCGGTAAAACTATTCAACCCCCCCTTCTAGTTTTCCACAGTATCTATCTAGAATGATACAACGCATTCTTGTCTGTAAAGTGGAATTTCTTGAACTTGATCCATTTTTGCATCAAAACAGGTCCATTATTGATAACTTTCACTAATTGCTTGATAATATCTAAGATTGAAACATTTAAGTAATTAAGTGTCAAATCTTATAGTAAAGGATACTCCCTCCGTCTCTAAATAAATGTCCACTTTTGACTTTTGAAGTCTTACTTATTCAACTTTGACCTTAAATATTTATGTTTATTTTATAATACTTGATGCAAAATATTTGAATGAACTGGGTTTTAAATGTATTTTAATTTGGTATAATGTTTATCAAATATTATATAGCATAAACAAAAATGTTTAAGGTCAAAGTTGAACAAGATTGACTTCAAAAATCAAAAGTGGACATTTAATTAAGGACGGAGGGAGTATAAAACAAGAAATATACATAAGATAAATGATGCTATAAAATGACCTTATTTGATGTCATCAGTAAGTCAATCATTTAAGAAATATATTCAAAACACGTTTTTATTACTTTGAAACCCTAGAAAAATTAAGTTATATTAGTTAATCTAAACCCGCCTTTGAAAGAGTGTATCTAATTCGTTTTAAGTCCATTTTCCTTGTTAAAATCTCTAAACGAAGGTGAATGTGTCTACTTTCATTATTTCAAAGTTCTGGTTTAGGAAAATAAGTTTTAAGGGTCAGTTTCTTTGAAAACCAAAGAGTGACATGCTCTTCATTTTCAGAAAACTTTCTTTGTAATTGGTTTATTTCTCGGTCGGTTTCTAAAAAAGACACTTATTTCAAAAGCACGACTTTAATGTTTTCGAGTCTAATTTCCAAAAATGCAAGTCTCTCAACTCAGATCCATACCATTTATTTTATAAAGTAAAAAACGTCTTAACGGGTCAAAGCTGTAAAAACTCAAATTATTAGACCTATGGTCTCAGGGCCGTCGCTCCTTCGTTATATATCGTTATGACTTGATTTTTCTACCTGTGAACAGGTCTAATAGTGTTATATAGTAGCTATTCACATCATTTTTACATAACTCGGCCTTAGGGTGGTCATTTTTCTGGTTTGCAAATGGTACTCAGTTTTGTGTCGATATTGAGTAAACTAACTCCAAAATTTATGAAAAAATTCAGAACTACCAAAAGACCTTTATGTAAGACTAAAAAAATTGGAAAGGTCAATAAAAATGTCTAGGCTAGGTTTTTCTGTCGAAACAAACTGCTGTAAAACTGGTACAGATTCATGTCTTTGTAACATAACTTTTTATCAATTTCCTCAACACTAAAAGTACATATAAGTGATATAATGAGCATGAAATGTAACGTACATGTAAAAATAAGTATGTAATTGAGTTTATAAGCCTTACAAAGAGTTGGTGGATGGATTGATCAAGACAAACTCACAAATTCAACCCAAAAACCCTAAACTTAACTTGCAAACCCTAGCTTTCCAAACACTTAAACCAAATATGCTTCCAATAATCTAATAACCAAAAATTATGCCCTAATTTCTTGCTTAATGCAGTAGAGACCCAAGAGAAAAACAAAGAAGTATGTGTGTTTTTATTTTGAGATGAAATGAATGTTTAGCTAAGTCTTTCTTATATAGTGGAACTTGGTATGGCTTTAAGTGATAAAATAGTACACTATGGGACTAGCTCATTATAAAATTAGCATGGGAAGTATGGGATCGTGATTGTTGTCATGGGTTAAGGGGAAGAAAAGAGGTGTCTCCTAGCTTGCTACTATGAATCACAAGGTGGGAAGTTTGCATTTTGTGTATTGCTGATTACTAAAAAAAGTTATGAACCATAAGCTAAAGAGGGAGGGGGAGGGGGAGCATGGGAAGACAAAAGAAAAGCCATAAAAATAGCTAAAAGAAGTAAGGTAGTGAGGTTTAGTGTTTAAAATAATGTAAAGCCAATGTTAAGTTCCTAGGTGGTTTTGGGATGTTATTGTTGTTGTGGTTTCTACCGTGGGATCCAAAGGAAAAGAAGGAAGGAAATTATTTTGATTTTTTGAAATGTGTTAAGTGTGTTAGTGTATTTGTTAAAGTATTAGGGTATTGGGTAGGCTTTTCATGCATGAAAAATGCAAAAATGTAAGTTTACGTAACCAACATAAATGTTTTAAAGCGTAAGGATATAAATGATAAAATGTGCTCGTGGTGATGATAATATGTTGATTATAAGTAGACTAAACTTAGTTTATGGCCAGTGTACGTTCACAAAAATTTTCCATTGTATGCGAAATAACCTAACCAGTTATAAGTAAAAGTAACTGTTAAAACCGTCAAAGTAAATTGTTTCAAGTTTGTAAGTAAGTATTGACCTAAAAATTACGAGTTGCTACACAAAACAACGCCAATCCCAGTTCTACAAGCATCACATTATAATTTAAAAAATTTATGAAAATTAGGAAGAGAAAGTATCGTTGTCAATTTTTCTTTGATCACATTAAAGCTTTTTTTTCATCTCCTTAGTCCACTTGAATGTGCCTTTCTCCAAGAAATTAGTAATGGGTGCCACAATACTACTAAAATCTCAAAAAAATCTTATATAAAAAGTCGCCAATCCATGAAAACTTTGAACATCGGTCAAAGTATTTGGTGAAGGCCAATCCCTAACTACCTTAACCTTGTCTTCATCAACATGAATACCTTCAAAACTCATAATATAACCAAGAAATAGAAGTTTACTAGTAACAAAAGTACACTTCTTTAAATTAGCAAACAATTCATTCCCTCTTAAGCTTTCAAAATGACTCGTAAATGATCTAAGTGCTCCTTCTCCGTTTGGCTATAAACCAAAATATCGTCAAAGTAAAATACAACAAACTTACTAATAAATGGCCTAAGAACTTGAGTCATTAAATGTATATAAGTGCTAGGTTCATTAGATAAACCAAATGGCATAACAAGCCATTTATATAACACATCCTTTGTCTTGAAAGCGGTCTTTTTTTCATCACCCAGTTTAATCTGAATTTGGTGATAATCACTCCTCAAATTGATCTTAGAAAACAATTTTGCACCTATAAGTTTATTTAACAAATCATATAGACATGGAATAGTAAAATGATAGATTGCTGTGATCTTTTTGATGGCTCGACTATCTACGCACATCATAAAACTTTCATCCTTCTTTGGTGTAAGAAGTGATGTAACAACACACAGACTAATGCTTTCTTGAATATTGCCTTTCTTCAACAACTCTTCAACCTTTTCACGCAAGATATCTGACTTCTTAGGACTCATCCGATAGTGAGGAAGATTAGGTAAACTTGCTCCAGGAACTAAATCAATTTGGTGTTGAATATTCTTCGATGGTGGTAAAGAACTTGGAGTATCATCCGCCACAACTTTGTTAAACTCTTCAAGCACGAGTTTAAGAACTTCCAGAATTGCATTCTCCATCCCATATTTGACCCCTTTAACAATCAAAGCGTATGAAATTCCCTTTTCCTTTCTTTCGGCTTGAAACTCCTTTGTTGATGAAACCAAAGTCACCAAATGCTTGCTTTCCAGTTTCTTCTCGGGAGAAGAGACACATAGAGGTAATATAGCAGTATTTTTCCTATTCCATTTAAATAAATAAATATTCAACTTACCTCGGTGTGTAGCACCTATATAATGTTGTCATGGTATGCCTCTATATCCACAACATCCCAAGTAACCAATTCATTGTGATGCTTCCCAATAACACGATAAATCTTACAAATTGCATATAGCCGGTCCTTTCTTAATCCAACCAATTTGATAGGGATTTGGATGGGGCTCGGTTGGTAACTTTAAAGCTTAACCAAAGCCCTAGACACTAAATTCTCACAACTTTATCCATTAGTAATAATTGAACAATCTTTTCTTTAACCAAGCACTTAGTTTGATAAACCTTATTACGTTGCGAAGAGTCACTAACCTTAGGCCAAAGAAAAGTCTGTTGAATGACATAAGTAACTTGTTCCGCCTCTGCTCCACTGCCTCAGTGTACTCCAAACGTCCTTCGTCTTGAAACACCTCATCTTCAAATATTCCGTCTTCATACGCATGCCCCGCATAATAAGTAGTTCGTTTATGGCACACACACCACACCTAAAACAATTCGAACCCGATGGTTTAGTATAAGGATTAGAATTCACCGATTGATTATCTTTTAGCTTTTCCACTCCACTTCCACTAGCCTTAGAACTTGAAGTTTCAGTGTTAGTAATAGGAAGGGTGAGTTGGCTTTGATTATGCCGACCACCATAACTAGCTAAAGTATTTGAACTTTCTTTGATTGAACGCCTATACCTAATTCCAGATTTAGAAGCCATTCTCACCGCTTTCATCGCTAAATTTGAAGCTTGATCCACAAACCAAATTGAAACCAAACTGAAACCAAACTCAAATTATCATGGATCGATAAATTTAAACCACATACACACCTAGCCATGGTTTGTTCCTCCATTTCTATCATATTGCAACGAGCATGTAACCTCCCAAACTCATACGTAAATTCGTCTACAATTTTTTTTACCTTGAACACAATTATGGTATTGTTGGAATAAAATTGCTCAATGTACGGGGGTAAAAACATGTTGTCTTGTTCACGTTGCCACCCAACTCCAGCCCCTCCATGCAATTTATAAGCTACAAATTCACTTGCTCTTTATTGGGACATCCATGATGTCAAAGAACTTGTCAACTCCATATAGCCAATCTAACACCTCCTTACTATCAAGATTTCCAAAAAAGTTGAGGATCTCGGCTTGAAACGATATCCTTGTCTTTCACAATACCCATGATGATTATCATTCCTCCTAGCAACAGCCTTAGTTCCACGATTTTCTCCTTTTAGACCTCCAACAAAAACCCCATAGTCTCCATCTCGTTCCTCATCTAAAGACTCACAATCACCTTGTCTTCAAACTTGTTTGGGAGATTGACCACGCTCATGATTTTCAAAGGAACCTCGTGTTAGGAAAGAATCTACGATACCATGGTTTTTACCCACACGATTTGAGTTATTACCATCACATACGATCGCGGATCGTATCTCTTCAAGAAAATTGGAGATACTAGCGAATTTGGATGTGAGATCGTTGATCGCACGATCCATGTCTTCGATCGACCGTACCCTACTAGTGGTACAGGTTTTTGGAATCTTTGCATCCTTTTTCATTAGGATACCAACATGCTCTAATCCCACCTGACGTAGAATGAAAGCGTGAAATAAAACTCTAATACGGGTTAACCGAATCACAAAGGATTTAAAGATTAAAAAAATCAAGAATATTATTGATAATTGAATGCATAAACAATGGAACTAAACCCTATATTTATAAAGAAGTAAAACTTGGGGAAAAATATAACTAAACATAGTTCAAAACCGACTCAAACTTAAATTCGAATTTCGACTATTGAGCACTCTACGACGTAGAGAGGGTTTGCCTTACGGCGTAGAGAGGTTTGACGCATAAACATTCTTTATTCGAAAGCTTTACGGCGTAAGGACACAAATACATGTACGCTGTAAAGGACCTAAGACACAAATCAAGTAATAGACGTAGCTTCTACGACATAGATATGAAAATGTCTACGACGTAGAATCAAAATACGTTTTCTTGTTTCGAGTTCTCTTGCCGTGCTCCAATTGTTACATATATTCTTTAGCTAGTTTCTCGATCCTGTCCTTATCAAGCTTAAAGGGTCGGACATCCTCTTGCCAATTGATTCTGAGTACCTCTATCGATATCAGAAGCAAATTGCACAAAAGTCGATATATGAAAAGATGAGGGGCTTTCATGATAAAAGTTGAGAATAAACAAAAGGCTCTAAAAAAACTCTAGTTCGGAATGTAATAATGAACTTTTTGCACAATTTATATGTAACAATGATATTTACGTTGACACGTCTTTACAATTATATAAAAAACAAGTTCATAATATCCTTAAATGTGTTTTAGACACGTATAGCACTTCCAAACACTAATTAATACTGATTTTATTAATTCGCAACACATCGTTATTACAAGAGACCACCATCCCAATAAAAATACGTAACATCATCTTCTTGTGCATATACGAGTGAGTAGCAAAAACTCTATCCACCAAATGAAAATTTTCCTATATATGACAAACTGGCTACGACTTGTGAACATCTGTGCAACCGTATCAATTTTTTAAAACCCATTTGTGAATGGTGGCCCCACCATACTCAATTCAAAACTTTGGTTAAATGTTGACTATGTGCAACAAGTGGGGGAAAAAGAAAGACAAGTGTGAACCATACTTGGTACCTAAAAATATAAATTATAAAATTCGAAGCTTCTTGCTACTTTTTTTCCTGGCTTAACTCGATATACAACCGCCACATTTATTAATAGGGATACTTGTTTTGTAAACCAGTATAACTTGGATAAACAATCTAGCAGATAAATAGAACTCGTATTGGTTTTCTCATATCCATTAGGGTGGTGGCAACTAACTATGTCTAATAAGTTTTTTCATGCCTAATCACTCACCAATAATATCCTTTCATCTCATCTCATACCTAACAATAGATTTTTAGTGGCAACCATGCCTAACTCATACCTCATCTATTTTTATTATATATATATATATATATATATATATATATATATATATATATATATATATATATATATATATATATATATATATATATATATATATATATATTAACACACGTATGAACTTTGTTGGGAAACTCTGTGTAAACTTGTCTTAGTTCTCATCATCTTTATCACTCATTTCATACTTCCATAGTTATAGCTCACCATCACCACACACATACATTTATGAACTTTGTTTATTTTCAGTAGCTTAATATCACTTTTATCATTATATTTGTTCTCAAAGCATGCAAATGTACAACTTATTAATAATGAAGTCCAACAACCACATCAAGAATATGATGTTGTAAAGTCAGTAAAGAGAGTTTCTTTTGACATGGGTCCAACGGGTATATTTTTGAACCCCAACGTTCCAATTTGTTTCATGCCAAATCGGGGTAATTAAGATACCAATTCTACAAACCCAGCCACCATGCCGATTCATGCCGCTTGGGAGGCAATACCCACACCGATCGGCATGAATGAAGCCGATGCTCATGCCAAAGGCGTTGCCAGTACCCTTAGTGTTGATTTATATATACCTTCCGTCTTAAAATTATTGTAAAAGTCATATAATTTAATAAAAATTGAGTCACTTTAATTTTCAACTACTCAAATAAAATACTTTTTCACTAAATTCTTTAGTTTTTATTTAAAAACAAAAATGAATAATTATTTTGAGAAATTCTGAAAAGAAAATAAACACTAAAATTTTGAGACGGAAAGAGTATTATATGGTGTAGGTGAATGCGTGACATGGAGACTTTAAGCATATTTTTTTAACTAGATATACTTTTCAATAAAAATAGGTAAACATAATTAGTTTGATTAGTCTAATTAATTTTCGCGCACAGAGTGAGAACATGTAAGAAAGTTGTTTTGAAGACTTTATCCAACACTTGTTTCATATACATGCTTTATGTGATTGGTGTAGAAAATGAACCAACAACAAAGCATTAGAACAATCATATATTTCATATATACATGCTTTACAATTTGATTGCAAGCTGATCAACACTCAATAGCCTGTGATCATCTCCCTTTGGTAGACCACAAACCAAACATTAACATACAACAACTTAAAGAAACCAACCCACAAACACCAACCTTTCTATATCTTTAACTTGTAGTTGTTTTATTCCATGTAATAAACTAACACATGCACATCTCTAGCTTTCCAAAGACATGCATATAATATGTTGACCAATTCTTGATCTTCACATAAGGGAACGACGATTGAATTCCGAAGTTGTAGTAACACTCCTTCGATGAGTTGCGGAAGGGGAAGAGGAAGTTGAGAACCCATGATCCGACCGGATAAACTGAAAGTTGGAAGCTTGAAAACGACCAGAATCACCGGTTGGAAGCCTGGCATACGAAGTCGAAGGCGAGTCGTTAAGGACCGAACGAAGTAAGCTTTGCCCACCCGCGTTAACATTCCTTTGCATGATGGCTTTGTAAACAAGGGGAATTAAGCCTTCCATTTCTAGAGAGAAAGGAAATGAGAGAAAGATGTTTTGAACTTTTTTTAGGGTTTGTGAGGATGTGGGGGTGAGTAGGGTATGTTTATAGGACTAAAGTATGATGACGTGGCTTAATGTGATTGGGTAGCTAATGTTTTACGCTATACCAGGTGGCATTGTCGATATAGACTTCACCAAAGAAACCCACACGCAGAATTAGAAAACGACGTCGTATGTTTGCTGAAAGTAATTGCCAAACAAACACCCAAAGCAATTTGATCACATCTTACCAAATCTCAGTATTAAATATTTATCCATTTGTTTCTTGCTTTCTTTAATTGTATTTTAATATTTATGTTGACATCATGGATGCCCACAGATTTATACCCCTTATCAACTACTTAGACCAAGTCGAAAAACATTTTATTTTCGTAATATATGATATCCAGAATGAGTAACTTAAATTAGTTTATGGCATACTATATATATTTTGATAAGGCCGGTAATAATATGAAAGTGAGCTTAGAGGAGTCAAAACTAGCTCTAAGATCATTGTAACCCATATAACTCGATCAGTAAACTTTGAATAAGTATATGATCCAAAGCCCATGTTTGTTTATATATGTAGATAGATACATTAAAATTTTCGAGTAGCTAGATCATCAAAAGATTTATAAATTACTCTAAACTAGAATGTCCTAAAACAAAAGCTTACAAACTAAAAAGGTTTATATAGGTCGAAATTACAAAAAAATAGTGTTTAATTTCGAATAGAAAAATCAATGTTTATTAACTTTTTAATAAATAGAAAGTGGGTGGCTCACGCCATACATACCTTTACAAAGTAACCTCAAGTTAATCCTTGAGGTTTACTTTGAGTTGAGATCCATGTAGATCCTTCAGTAACCATAGAACCAACCAATGAATCTCAACCATCCAATCTAATTAGATCCAAAGGCTAAGATTAAATTCTGCATTTACACTTAGAGGGCAAAAATGTCAATTATATAAACTAAAAAAATAAACCTACCTCCATTATTTCCCTAAAATTATAGGTGAAAAAGAAAACACACACACACACAATGACTGATCCACCACAGCTCCACCACCATCACAGCTCCACCACCATCACCGCTCCATCACCATGATCGATCCAACACCATCACAGCTCCACCACCATCACCGCTCCATCACCATGATCGATCCACCACCATCATCAATCCAGCACCATCACTGCTCCACAACCATAACTGCTCCACCACCATCACTGTTGGATCGATATACTTTAATCAAACTAACTTAACTAGCTTGTTAAGGTTTAATAACCTCGGATAAATCCTAAGTTATTAACAAAGAAACACTGAGCAATCTTTATTAAGTACGCGGAATTTACTTAACAAAGCTAAGAAGAAAACTTTATTAACAAACTCTAAATCTGCTTATTATGCAGATACTCTAATACAACTCTAAGATATTCGAACTTTTCTCTAAACTCTTAATTCGTAAACTCTAAAACTCTTTTTCTGAAATCGTACCTCTAATGCCAATCTAGGAGTCCTTTTATAGGCTCAAGGATATCCTAGTCGGTTTACAATTGATAACCTTGTACGACAAGTAATCTAAATATGGAATACAATACTTTCCATAAACGAATAAAACAGTTTGTTTGTTCTAGCAGTACTTTGACTTCACCTTGCAGTACTTTGACTTTGTCTTTAGCAGTACTTTGACTCTTTGACTTCTTCCAGTACTTTGCAGCTTACAGTACTTTCATATCTTCAGTACTTTGTTATCTTCAGCACTTTCATATCCCAACAATCCTCCCCTAACTTGAATTCTACTTGCTTGACTTCAAGTTCCTTTGTGAATATATCTTTAACAGCTTCATCTTTAAAAATGGATTGTTCTTTAGTCTTTAGATTATATCTCTGTAGAATCTGTGCTTTGTCAAAGTATCTCTTAGAATTGTTTTCTTCACAGCAGCATCTAGCAATCTCCATCTTTTCAGCAACACAGCAATATATGACAGTTTGTACAATAATTCAATTTTAAGTTGCATACTATTCTCATCACATCTAAGTGAATCATTGAAAATTTAATGGATTTAGAACTCTTTACCAAAGCCATTATCTCTGGAGTAGCCAAATGTTTTGGTGTGTAAGACGATGGTACATTGATAACCATATGATTTTTAGCAAACCACCAGCTATCAACATATTTGTTTTGTCTTTACCAAAAGCTGTACCCTTCTGGACTAGTTAGTTCTTCTATCTAATGGTGAACTAATTACCAATAATGGTTTTTCCACAGCCTTTACCACAAGCCATTTCTTGTGGGCTAGCCAACTCTTCACATTACTGATATGGTGAGTTGATGACCATCCAACTTATTAGCAAGTTGTCAACTAAAAACGGATTTGATATATCTTTACCAGAGCCGTTTGCTCATGGATTAGTCAATCCTTTTGTAACCATGGTGGATTGATAACCTATTGATGTTATCATCACAAAAACCATTTATTCAACCTTTATTTCAAAAATATTTATTGCTTAGCAAAAAGGTTTCATCTAAAATTTACTTAACTGGTTTAGTTCAGCAAACAGTACTTTGATGAAAGTACTGTCTGATCAGCAGTACTTTGAATAAAAGTACTGATATATCAAAAAGTATTTATTCAAATAAAATTCATACCAGTTATAGATCATTCTCAGCAATGGTAGTCCAGTCTATAAACAGATTGATCATCATGCAAGCAGTTTCATCAGCCTCTTCTACTTCCAATCCATGCTCTAGCATTCTTCTCATTAGATCAACTGAAAGAGGATATCTTCTTTCTGCAAACATGTGAATCATTGTTCCATTTTCTAGCTCCAAAACATGAACTCCAGATTCTTCAAAGAATCTCCAGCAAACTATTTCCCAGTTTTCTTGATCCTTCCAAATATCATCAGTGCTTTCTTCATCCGTTTCCCACATGGTTATAAGATCTCCATGTAAGACCAATCCAATCCCTTCTAATGGATTATCTTCAAAATAAGTCTTCACAACATCATATAAGTAGAATAGATCTACTCTATCTATAATATGTAGCAAATCCCATAGCCTTTTGAAAACTTTGAAACTTTCATCTTCTTTGTGAAAAACCATGTAATCTCCATTCTTAGATTTCTCAACTTTGAAAACACTAATCCTTGATCTGTTCATCTTCATGTCATTATCTTCCTTGGTATAATCAAAATCTACCACTCTGAGATAATTCTTCAATTCGTCACTAGTCTCAGATCTTAATTCAACCTTTTCTTTCTTTGAAAACTGACCATCTGTAGCATCAGTTCTTCTTTTTCTCTTTAAGCTTTTCTTCCTTTCAGCTTCAGTCCAAAAAGCTTCTTCTCTAAAGTCTTTAATGCCTGCAACATCTTTCTTATAAGCTTCTCTCTCAGCATCATATAATCTCTTCATATCCACATAATTTAGCTTCTGCAATCCTTTAAATCTTCTGCTTTTTAGATATGCCATCATTGCATTCCTTTCTTTAGCTAAATTAGGTCTTCTTTGCATATATCTAACAGGTGTTGGAGACTGTAAAGGTTCAACAGTTTCAGCATCCAATTCATCTTGCACCTTTTGAGCTGCTTCTCTATTTAGAGCTTCTTGAGCTTCTTGTTCTTCTCTATCTTTAGCATCTAACTCTTCTTGAACTTTTCTAGCTGCAGCTTCATTCCTTGCAACTTCAAATGCTCTAAGTTCCGCCAAAGTGAGTTTCTTTTTCTTAACTTCAACCAGAATACCTTTTCCCTTGTCTTTTGGATCAATTGCAGGTTGATCAGTTCTTGGTTGTTCTTCTTCTTGTACATCTCTAATGGTAACTCCTCCTCTTGGTTGTGACAAATCTAACATTGTAGCAATTACTTCATCATCACTTGCTGAATGAATTGGTTTAAATGTAGCTTCCTCCTCTTCCTCTATAACAGTTGTAGAAGGACCAGCTTCTTCTTCAAAATTCAAAACCCTTGGAGTTATCGGTGTTATAACTTCTGGCCTAGATGTATCATGAAACTCAGTACTTTGATGTTCAGTACTTTGATCATCAGTACCTTGAACATCAGTACCTTGATTATCAGTACCTTGAACTTGTACTTCTTCTTCTTGTTCCTCTGAAATAATCTTTTCTGCAGAGCTTATAGAGTCTTTCTTCTTTGTAATATCTTCTTCAGATGCTTTCTTCTTCATAACATCTTCTTTCAAATTTTCTTTTTCTAAATTCCTCCCCAAGTTGACAGAAGATGATTGAGGAACCTTCTTTCTTTTCAATTCCTTACGAAGTGCTTTTCGACGTTTATTCTCCTCCTTAACCCATAAGTTGAAACCTTGAATATATGGTTTAACAAAATTTCTCAACCAGAAGTAGTTACGCTTCAACTTCCTAATAGTTTTAGCTTGACGCTCAACAGTCTTGTTCAACCTAGCTAGCGCCTTTGTCAAAGCATAGTTATCCATAGTTAAACCTTCACGAGGAATAGTAAAATCAGCTCCTTGAAGTGGTGAATGAGTTTCTGAAACAGAACGCTGTGGAGATGGAGTAGGTGTTCTCTCAATCTCTACTTGAACTTCAGGACCTGAAGAATCATCACCTTGTAATGATGCAGTACCTTCATGAGAAGCAGTACGTGCAGATGCAGTACTATGTGAAGCAGTACCTTGATCAGTATCAGTACCTTCAGTTTCTTCATCCTGTTCAGCTGCATCACGGACAGCTTGTACAACTTCCATCATGGATGTTGTTAATGGAATATCTCCACCTCTGAACAAGTTACTTCTCTTAGCCATGAAAGTATAGGTTTTAGCTTGTTGCACAATAACAGGTAGTAAAGTAGCAGGTTTTGGAACATCAGCCAATTGCTTATTCAAGAAAACCTGTATAAACCTTGGATACATCAACCAAGTAGCCCCAGATGATATATGAGAGAGCATTCCATCCAAAATAAGCCGTGAAAAGTTAAACACTCTGTCTGTAGCTAAACCAACCACTGCAGATGCAATATTTGACCCAAACTGCTCCCAAGAAGTGCTTTTAGAACTTATGCAATGGAGCAAGACATGAATCAAAAACTTCCATTGAGGACAGAATAAGGCCTTCTTAAAAGTTTGTTCAGTCAAAGAACCTTCATAACCCAAATTACGAAAAGTATCCCAAATCAGTTGCTTGTCAAATCGAATAGCCCCATCTTCATCACCAAATAATAAATCATCACGAATAGAGGCCTCTGTAATCTTGATAGTCTTTCCAGCAACTGAGGATCTAATATAATATTCATCTTCCTCCATATTCTCTCTAGCATTAGCCCAAAATTCTTGAATCCATAGTTCAATTATATCTGGCTCAACTAAAAGAGCATAACTAATAGGCGACCCAATTAGATAATCAATGATATCATAAAAAGCCACGTTCGCCTCAGTCTTGTCCAAATTAGCCACCATATTGTGCTTCGAAACAGTTAAACGATTCACCATTGTTGAAAGAGTGAGCACAATAGAAAGATTGAATTTGAATAATAAAGAGATGGTAATTGGAAGATAAGTATGGAAAAGATGTGAAATAATAATATGAGAGGGAAAATCGGAAAGAAGTTATTTATAGGTGAGATTTGAAAAATCACAGCCTAAATAACAAAGTTACCGTTACTACCAATTACCCTTCAATATTACCGTTGGAACAGTACTTTAATACGACAAACAGTACTTTCCACATAAGCAGTACTTTCCCAAGCAGTACTTTCCAAGCAGTACTTTCAGGAAATACAGTACTTTGCCAAAAACCTTCATATAATCTAAGTATAAACTAACATCCTCCCCTCAAACAATACACAGGACTATACCTAACACCTTATAGTCCTCCCCTTAAACATAGCTTAGTAGTTAATCATTCCAATGCTCACGACCAAGTGATTGAATCGTGACACATCAAAACCTTTTGTGAGTAAATTAGCTACATTGTCATCCGTGTGAACTTTAACCACATTAATGAGCCTATGTTCATAACAGTCTCTGATAAAGTGATGCCTAATCTGAATATGCTTTGTCTTGGAATGATACACAGGATTCTTCACAATACAAATAGTACTCTCATTATCAATATTGATAGGAGTATTCTTAAAGTTGAACCCATAATCCAAGAGTTGATTTTGCATCCACAAAACTTGACCACAACAACTTGCAGCAGCTACATATTCAGCTTCAGTAGATGATGTTGCTGCAATTGTCTGTTTCTTGCATTGCCAGGAGACTAACCTTCTTCCAAGATATTGGCATCCACCAGTTGTGGATCTTCTATCATAATTATCACCTGCATAGTCACTGTCTGAAAAAGCTTCTAAGTGAAAAGGTGACTCTTTAGGATACCACAACCCCAACTTAGGTTGTTGTTTCAAATAACAGAAAATTCTCTTTACATCATTCAGGTGAGAGATCTTTGGTGAAACTTGATATCTGGCACATAAACAAACTGCAAACATGATATCAGGCCTTGATGCAGTAAGATACATAAGAGAGCCAATCATAGATCTGTATAACTTGACTTCAACAGGCTGTCCATCTTCATCTTTTCCCAATGAATTGATAGATTTAATAGGTGTAGTAACAGCCTTCATATCAGCAAAATTAAACTTCTTAAGTATGTCTGTAACATACTTGTCTTGGCTAATAAAAATCCCTTCCTTGGACTGCTTAACCTGAAGTCCTAAAAAGAATGTTAACTCTCCCATTGAACTCATTTGAAATTCCTTCTGCATCAGCTGCTCAAACTCCTTAACCATAGACTGTTTGGTAGCCCCAAAGATAATATCATCAACATACACTTGAACTAACATGATATCCTTCTTGTCTCTCTTGATAAACAGAGTTTTGTCTATAGCTCCCCTCCTGTATCCATGTTGTAATAAGAATGTAGAGAGCCTCTCATACCAAGCTCTAGGAGCCTGATGAAGACCATATAAAGCCTTAACCACCTTATAGACTTTGTTAGGATGCTTAGGATCTTCAAAACCTGGAGGTTGTTTCACATACACCTCTTCTGTAATAGTGCCATAAAGAAATGCACTCTTGACATCCATCTGATAGACTTGAAAACCCATATAAGAAGCAAAAGCAAGAAAGATTCTAATAGCTTCAATCCTTGCCACAGGAGCAAAAACCTCATCATAATCTACCCCTTCCTCCTGTCTATAACCCTGAGCAACTAATCTTGCCTTGTTTTTGATAACATTGCCTCTTTCATCTCTTTTGACTCTAAAAACCCATCTGGTTCCAATAAATCTCTTCCCATCTGGAAGATCACATAAAACCCAAACCTCTTGAAGTTTAAATTGAAGAAGTTCTTCCTGCATAGCTTCAACCCAGCTTTCTTTAGTCAAAGCTTGAGCAATATTCTTGGGTTCCTCTTGAGAGATGAAACAAGTAAATAAGCAGGTTTGATGGTCCTTATGATTTAGCCTGTTTTGTTTATACACAAAGCTAAGTAAAGCATTATGAGGTTTTGGGATACCCTTAGCTTTGTGTCTTGTCATAACTCCAGAAGTAGAAGGACCAATGATTTGATCAGATGGATGATTCTTATGAATTCGTAAGATTGGAGACTGTGGAACTTCATATGCATCATCCAAGTTAGTATAATCAGCACCTTCATTAGAATTTGTGAAAATACCTTCATCTTCAAGCTCATCATCAGTTTCTTCTAACCCAGGCATGGTAGGATCATCCAAATCATCTAAAGTACTGTCAACAGGTGCAGCAGTACTTTGGTTGAAAGTACTGTCCAAAGTACTGTAAGAGTACTCTGCAGTCTTGTTCTTCTTCTTTGCCTCTTCATAAGCTCTCCTTTGTTCATCAGTGTAAGAATGTGCTAATACATCTTGAAGAAGCATCTGATTAAGTTCCTCTTGAATAGATTGATCCTCAGCAGATAATGAGGATTGTTGTGCATCAGTACTTTGTTTTGGAGAAACAGTACTTTTCTGAGGAACATCAGTACTTTGTTTTGGACTCATAGGATCTTTATCAGGAACAGCATCAGGTCTAAGATGAATATCATGAACAACATATTGAATATCTTCTTCATTTTGCAAAGGTTGATTTTCTTCTCTAACAGGTACATAATTCATTGAAGGAGATAAAATCTCAAGGTCAAACATCCAATCAGGACCTTTACCTTTTTCATTGTCTTGATCTTCTAAGAACTCAACATGAAGACAGTCTTGAATCTTCTTAGTAACTCTGTTGTAGACTCTAAATCCTTTACTGTTAGTGCAATAGCCCAATAAGTAACCTTCTTCAGACTTGCCATCAAACTTCCCCAGATTATCAATGGTGTTCAAAATAGTAAGAGGGCATCCAAAAGGCTTCATAAAACGAATGTTGGGTTTATTGCCCATCAGCAATTCATAGGGTGTCTTCATCTGTGGTTTTGTGACAGAAACCCTGTTGAGTACATAGCATGCAGTACTTACAGCTTCTGCCCAAAATTGAATAGGGAGATGAGAATCTGCTAACATGGTCCTTGCTGCTTCAATCAAGGTCCTATTCTTCCTCTCTGCAACACCATTTTGCTGTGGTGTTCTAGCAATACTAAACTCCCTTTTTATGCCTTTATTTGCACAAAAGTCATCCATAGGCTTGTTCTTGAATTCAGTTCCATTGTCACATCTAATACCTCTAACCTTGAGTCTTAATTGGTTTTCAAGTGCTATTATAAGAGTTTGAATAGCATCAAAAGTATCATCCTTAAAGCCCAAAAAGAAAACCCAACTGAATCTACTACAATCATCAGTAACAACCAAACAGTATTTCTTTTTATTTAAACTTGCCACAGAGACAGGTCCAAATAAATCCATGTGTAATAGCTCCAATGGTTCTCTAATATTCCTTTCATCAAGCTTCTTGCAGGAAGCTTTGTGTTGTTTACCCTTCTTGCATGCCAAACATGATTGATCATTCCTGTAAGTCTTTGAAGGTAAACCTCTAACTAAATTTCCTTTGACCAATTTGTTGATGTTCTTGAAATTCACATGGCCCAATCTTCTATGCCATTGATGTGCCTCTTCAGATGTTGCTTTAGCCACCAAACATGTGGCTCTTCCATAAGAATGTAGACTCTTCATGTCTAGACTATACACATCATTTGTCCTTGGTACTCTAAGTACTACCAAGTTATCATCAACAGGTTTGAAGTCAGAAGAAAGGATAAGACATTCTGTATCAGTGAATAACACAGGATGCTTTTTATCACAAATTTGAGAGACTGACAACAAGTTGAACTTTAGCTCCTTCACATATCTGACATTCTCAAAATCAATTCTCCCAGCTTTAATTGTTCCTTTCCCTGTAATCCTTCCTCCATTGGGATCATTCCCAAATGCAACTTTTCCTCCACTAATACTTTTAAAATCAGACAGGATCTCTTTATCGCCTGTCATACTGCCAGAGCAACCACTATCCACAATAAGATGATCTTTAAGCTCCTCTTCTGGGTTGCCCTGCACATAAAGAAAAGAGTTAGAAACTTTTAGGAACCCAAGCCATTACTGACTTGTGTTCCCCTTGAGAAGTTACAAACTCAAATTCTTTGAGTATGTAATTCTCACTATCTCTCAGATTATGATCCAAAATTATCTTTTGATGTTTAGCATGTGGATTTTCAAAACTCTCTGGTTTTTCAACATAAATTTCTTTCACCAGATTATTAGCCTTTTCTTTTGACACAAAAACATCTGATTCACTTTTTGTGGAACGTACTGTATATCTCTCAGCAGTACTGTCCCTTTTAATCCATTCAGTTTTAACAGGTGGTTCTTGTGATCTAGATCCCCTATATGAATTGTGATACCTTCTAGGTTGATAGTGAGATCTCCTAGAATTTCTATCCCAAGTATGGTTTTCAGTACCTTGTTTCTGAGCAGTACTTTGGAAAGTACTGTGAGATACTGAAGGTCTTCTCTGATGTGGGTATCTATGATCTGGTGTGAAGTTTCTGTGATTAACCCTATTAGAATTAGTCCAAACTGGTTTGTGCTCTCTAGGTTTCTGATTGTAAGACTTATTCCTTGAAAACTTGCTTAGATATTCTGAGTGTTTGTCACAATCTTTGATTAAGTGAGTAGGACTATAACACACAAAACACAGTTTTTGACCCATATGTCCAAAGTGATTTCTTCTATGTCTATGCCCAAAATTGTTTTGCCTTCTTGAGGACTGATAAAATTTGTTTTGACCAAAATTATCCCAAAAAGGTTTAGCAGTACTGTTTTGAAATGGTTTTGCAGAAGGTACTGCTTGTTGAGCAGTACTTTGATTTAAAGGTACTGCTGGATTTTGAACATTGTTTTCAACAGTTTCTTTGGGTTTCTCAGATCTAGATTTAGCAATAAGCTTCTTCCTAAACTCTAGACTATCTACTCCATAACGAGAAACATCAGGCCTAGAGGGGTGATGACTAATGGGATGAGGAACAGCATGATAACCATTGTCTTTCTTATATTCAGGAGGTGGTTCACTTACTGAGCCATCATTACTAGATGAATCTACATAGTTAATGAGCTCATCATCACTAGTGGTTATGTCCTCAAAAACACCATCATCCTGATTACTAGGTTGGTTTTCATCTACACTACTAAAGTCCATTCCAAATCCTAAGCCTGTTCTAATGTAAGCCCTTCTCTGTTTTTCAACATAAGCAACATGGGACAAGCCAGACTCTCCCCAAGCAGCAAACTTAGCTAACAAATCATCTCTTTCCTTAGTTAGTTTCTCAATTTCAGCAATTTTACAGTTTAGTTTCCATTCACTAAGTTTTAACTGGTAATCCTGTTGTTCATACTTTTTAGCCCAAGCCATTTCATTATTTTCATGTGTTATGATTTTAGCTTCTATAGACTCTAAAGTGATTTGGTAACCTGCTACCTCAGTCCTAGCCCTAATACAATTATCTCTTTCAATCACATAACTGTTAAGCAATTTTTGATAGAACTCATAACAGTTTGAGCATACCTCAGAGATAGGAGACTGAGTTGGTGAAGTAGCCACCATAGCAAGAAGAACAGGATCATCTTCACTTTCTTTGCTCCAATCAAATTCTCCAAAGCCATCATCAGATTCCAAAGCAGCATGTTCAGATTCTTCATCAAAAGCAGTACTCCAATCCAATGCTTCCACTGTGTCTTCAACTGCATCTTCCACTGCTACCATACAGTAAGTCACTGGTTCATCATCAAACTCTTCACTCCAGTCCACTTCTGATAACTTCTCTTGAGCAACCAAAGCCTTTGTTTCAGTTATTGGAATTTCCTTGAGCTCAAGTTTAGGCTTCTCAGATGTTCTGTTTGCTTGATATTTGGCAAACCTGCACTCCCTTGCAAAGTGACCAGTCTTTTGACAATTGAAGCATTCAATTTTAGATTTGTCAAAAGTTATTCCTTGTTTTGGTTTGAAATCAATATTTTTGCCTGTCTTCTTCATGTACTTTTTGATTCTTGCAGTGATCAAAGCAACTTGCCACCTGATATCAATTTCCTCAAGTGCATCTTCTTCAATCTGTGCTAGATCCTCTTCATAAGTGACAGGTAAGCTTGCTTGTTGTGCAAAGAAGGAGCACACAACTTCATCTGAGTTTAAAGTGGTTGATGGTGAGGCCTGCTGAGTATATGATGGGGGATTGTAAACAGCAGTACTTTGAGAAACAGTACTTTGAGGAGAAGCAGTACTTTTGGAAGTACTGCTCTTCTTTTCAGATGAAAGAAAAGCAATACTGTGAGATTTAGAATTTGGTTGACCACTCATCTCATGTTCATACACCTTCAATTGATGATAGAGATCATCAAAGTCCATAACATCCAATCCTTGTTGTCCTCTGATCATAGTAGCGATCACATGCCATGTAGATGGCAAACTCCTTAGAAACTTCAAATTAGCATCCTCAACAGATACTTGAGCCTTGTATAATTCCAACATGTTGAGGAGATTCTGAAACCTATCATATGCAGCATCAAGAGTCTCTCTTTCCCCTACTGTGAATGTTTCAAACTGCTGTTTCAGCAAGTTTCTGTGCATCTTCTTAGAGGCTTCATTCCCTCCAAATCTGGTCTTGAGAGCAGCCCAGAGCTGCTTAGCATCTTTAGCATCGTGAAATTTGAGAAGATGACCATCTGGTGTCACACCCCCAAATTACCTGTTTTGCAGCGGAATGAAATTCCTGAGGATTGACTGTCATAGCATCACAATCACAGTTATATTGAACGACCTAAAGTGTCGTTTGAAAAGAACATCGTTTGATTTAATAAAACAATCAGAGTTTACAAAGTATAGGTCCCAAAAGTTTATAAAGTTTGCGGAAATATAATATATTACAAGTCCAAACGATGGTTTTGAAAGAAAGTGCCATAATGTACAATGATGTAAGTCGACGCCGCGACTCAAAAAGTGGTTCCTTAACCATGCCATGATGATAATGCCTTAGTTACCTGAAAATACATTGCTAAAACGGTCAACAATAATGTTGGTGAGAATTCATAGGTTTGGTAAATGTTTTATACGACTACGCAAGTATAGATCAGGTATGACAATCATGTCACATAAAAATGTTACAGGCATGACAATTATGTCACGTAAAAATGTTACAATTGCTATAAGCCCATGACACCGAAACTAGACTGTTCATAATGTAGGCCCCAATAGAGTGTTTGCCAGACAACTCAATAATGTTATTAAATGAGATGCATCCGTATGACTAGTTGGGATTCACCAACCCGGATGGAGGCGTCACCCTCGATAGATCTATCCACTCACCCTCGCTTCTAAGATTAACGGTTCATGTTCAGGTAAAGGGGACTTTCAATTGGCAATGCGGTAACTTAAGCAATGTAAATGAATTTAACATACTTGGTATCGTAATAAAATGTTGTGCAATGTATTCTCCCCCGTAGATTTGAAATGAAGTAAAAACTTGAATAAATCGGGGCTATGAAAACTCACTTGATAAACTGGTATGATGACAAGAGTGAGTACACCGAGGTATAATGTGAAACTTTAATCTGGACCTATTACGAATGATATGATATGTAATGAGTTGCAATGTAATGTTATGCATGCATTTCGTATGTTATTTATACCATTTGCGAGTTTTGAAAATAATACTTATCGTCGAAAAATACTCTTTTGACGTCTTGACAATTCTTAAATCACTTTACAAGTATTTACGTCAAAATGTCATCCTACAATGGTTTTGTAATGATTTATTGTGAAATTATCACTTTTCGTCGTAAAATAAAGTCGTCGGAAATTTTATGAAAGTGACAAAAATGGCTTCGAAAAACTAGTCGTAAAATGGTGTGCGTCGATCGTTAGGAAACGAACTCGACAGTTTTAGAAAGTTTGTATCAAAATCTAAAAGTTTCATTTCAGGAGTTTTCGACATAAAGGTCTCGAACATAAAGATAATAAGGGTTAAAGATGGTGGTTTTGTCTAATTGTTGTGTAAAAAGTGAGTTTCGGCCAATTTTAAGCATCCGTAAATAGTTTATTAAAACTCCGCTATACAAACGGTTGGTCGTTTTGAAAAATATGCTTGGTGATCTTGATTTTACTAGAAGACATTTCGTTACAAAAAGTTCCACATCATAGTTAAAAACTGCCTTCAACATGGTCGTTGTAGTTACCGTAACACTTGTCTCGTAAAAATAATATAGTTTTTCTAAAAATAATAGTTACGACAATTTTATGAAAACGTGCATATCTTAGTCGTTTCAAATCCGTTTTCTGCGTATTATACGTCCTTAGCTTCGTATCAAAGTATACTAATATATTTTTGACAAGTCGAAATAATTTGTGAAGCTTAAGGCTCGTTTTTGGCTAGAATAAAACAATAATAGGTTGCTGAATTTTCTGAAAAATATATATTTCGTCGTCAAACTTTAAAAATTCATAACTTCTTCGTTATAACTCCGTTTTAATCCGTTCAAGCGGCCACGGATTCGTTTTAAAGTATATTTTCTAAATATCAAGGCCAAAATTTCGTGCCTACTGTCGGATTTTCCAGAAAATCAAAATAAGGACAGAACACTTTATATACTTGTCGAAAATAGTTTTTATCGTACTAAACCTATTCCAATCCCTTCAAATCAACTCCAAAGCTAATCTAATCCTACCATACACCTTCTTAGGGTGTCATGGGTTCCTAAACATCATCAAGACCAATAATTAACAAGGGAATAATTATAGGATGACCTTTATATATATATAACTCTAAAAATCATGTAAAAATGGTATAAATCAACATAAGTCTTGCATGTTTGCTCCAAATATGAAGATATAAATATGAAATGATAAGGAAAAATGAAAAATATAAATGATATGCTTACAAGTAAACTATGATGAGGTGATTAGAACAAGGATTAACCTAAACACCCTAGGTTTTTATTTCAAAACCTTAAATAAGAGTGTAATCTAGAGTGTTTTAACTTGAGCTTGTAAAATTTTTGTGATTCCTTCTTGGATCACCATGGGAGCCGGTTCTAGAGAGAAGGGGAAAAGAGAGAAGACTTGAATGATTGAAATGAATGAGTTTGAAAATGAGTGTGCAAGACTTTGAGTATAAATCTATATAAGATAGAAAATCTACCAAATCAATAATTCAACCCCCCCATGGCCGGTTTCTAGGGGAGGTGTTTCACAATTAATATTTTTTTTTTATAGCATGTGTATAATTAAAATGTAAGTATAATGTATAAGTAAAATGTAACTTGTAGGTTTTATATACATTAGTGTATTTAAGGAAATTTTAGGTGAAAGTAACTTTTAATAGATCAAAATAAAGTATAATGAGATCATAAAAATTGTAAAAATACATTCCTTGTGAAATTTGAGTGATAAAATAATTATCGTGCGGTTTTTAAGAAAAACGTCTTAATAATATAAATTTAACGATTTATATACAAAATAAATTTAGAACACTAGGTAAACTAAAAAATATAGTTTTTATAAACTAAATGTAAGTATAAAAATGTGTCGGGATCATTTTTGGAAGTATCGGACTAAATGTTTAAAATAATAACTCACGCGATAACGTTTATTTAATATAAAATTTACGCGTTTAATGTGAAATGTAATGTCATGAATGAACTAACATGATGCAAATGATGCTAATGAAATGTAGACGAAACTTAGTCCATATGAAATGTTCGTGATGATATGATCATGAATTCGCCGCTAAACCATAAAGGTTACGCGAATTTGGAACACGTAAACCTGGTTTACGATAATTGTTGAAATTGTGAAGCATGAATTGTTTCAAGAAATGACCTGGAAATACGGGTTGTCACATTCGCCCATCCAAAAAGGAATTCACTCCCTGAATTCAATCGTTGTTAGGTCTAACGGTGTTATCGGTGAAAGGTGAAGATATTTGGGTCGTATTGGTTCGTCCAGTGTTTTTCTAAATCGTACCACGCCTTTCCAAGACGGGTCCTTGTGCATAATTTGTTGCCCACTTGAGGTTCTAATGGTTTGCGGCTTATGGGACATATCTCCAAATTTTGCATCGTATAACGATGTAGCTTATCTAGCTATATGTTGTTACTTGTAACTGATTCTTGATTTGTATGACTTCCTTGTTTGTTTCATGAATGAGTTATGGACTAATGAATTGGACTTTCCTGATTTTAATCCTTGAATAAGTGATTGATACCTCAACCTTACAGTGCCTCAAATGGTGTAGTCAATATGTTCTTGAGCTAACTATTGTTGTAAGGAAACTTGTCGATGGAGAATGATTTGCCTAATCATTCCCAGAAAATCACACATGTCTTGAGCATATCTTAAAATGTTGGAATTATTCTCTCGCTCTAACCATTGAGCTGAGGATAATAGGCGGTAATCATGTCCTAGTAGGTTCCATGGAAGTCCTGAAATGACAGTCAGCAGTCTAAGGTGAATCGAATAGCTTATAATAGGTACAACTAGAATTGATACCACGTGTCTCGTGTTAGATTTCAAAATGTTAAATCTGTCGGAAAGAACCTTATTGAAAAGAATAGATTATAGGTAACAGTTGTGATTCCTCGAGTTTCTAGTCCTATCGAATGTCATGACCTGAGTCTTACTTGCCTAAGGTGCTTAGTCTCCATGACTAAAATGTTTATTGTTTGATTATCGAAGTGTTTCCATGCTCCATGTTGTAAAGTCACAAACCTTAAATATTTAAGTGAGGTGGTGTAGTGGTTGGTTTTCAAGATTTGTTCCGATATTGAGTGCTTCCAAAAATAGTTCATCACTAATATTGTTATCATGCTAGTAAGAAAATAGATATCAGTTCATACTATGTCGAAGAATGTTTATTCTAGTTTCACTTGTAGATGGGGAGTCATTGATTGTCCGACATGTTCAAACCTGTGGCATCTCTTGATATGGAAGTGAGGTTACTTGGAATTTCTAGAGAACACAATGCCTTAGGGGAAGTTTATATCGATAACCTTAATTTAACCAAATTTTCCTTTAAGGGACACTCATTGTAGGAAAGTTCACATATTGTTGAGGCCATGCTTAACAGAATGTTCTACAGCCTCAGTTAGAAGACTTGGTATATCCCTATAGTGTTGCTTCATGGGTATTCGCTTCGTATTAAATCTCGTAACTCGGTCTAGCTAGTACTTTTGGGATGATAGAGTTTAGATTCTAATCCAAAATAGTGGTTCGGAATGTCTCGTAATGTCTTAAGATTTTTGTTGAGTTTTTGAAACGTCTCGCTACTTACTTCTAGCCCTTGTTGGAAATTCCAAAATCCTTTCATTGTTTTCTGGTATCGAGGAATCCTCCTCACAGATAGTATAGGAAGTCTTTCCTAAAAGGTCACTCGTCAAATCCTAACTTATCGGTTGAGTGAGAGATAAATGGCGTAAGTATCTATAGAGTGTTAACAAAAAGAAATGGTTATACACGATTTATCTGATTATAAAACTTTGCTTTTAAATGAGAATTGTTTTAGGAGATTTGAAATGATGCTTGTTACTTTCATGACATAATTCTTCCTGAATTATACATAGGTGATCAGGCCATGTATAATCAAGGACAAATGATGTGATGTTTTTTTTTTTTTTTTTTTTTTTTTTTTTTTTTGAAATGGTATTATGTTCCTCCGAAGTTTTAGATGGTATTCAACGTTTTGTTTTGTAAGATAATGGCTCAATGATTTTTCAGAGTAACATGAAAATCGTTTCGCATGAAGATATTAAATAGTTGATAAAACGACTGAAACCAATTGATAAGTTGGTAATAAAACAACTTGCGTTAAAACTTTGTGAAACAACGTTTCTAAGATGGTGATAAAATAGTTCGAAATAAAATCAAGTGAAATAATTTCATGAAATAGTAGCAGGATAATTTGGAATAAAATTTGTTGGATAGTTTGTAGGATACATAGGAGAACCTTATCGAGTAGTAACAATCTACTAATTGGTCGAGAATAAAGTTGGCCTAACCCCTAGTAAGATAGTGATGTATCGTCGTGAAATGATGGAAAATTGGGCAATTGAAGTAAGGTATGAAATAAACAAGGTGGTGATTATCGTAGAGATAATAAATGATAAAGATTACATTAGCTAGGAAGGTACTTATTATCTGTTCCTGTTGGTGGTCTAATCGTGTTTCAAGTGTAGGAGTAGTAGGCGGTCTAACAACAATAGTCCTAGAACTCTCACAGTGCTCAAACCTATGAGATGGTGTAGTGTCTATAGTCTTAGTGGTAGATGGTAATGGTGTGTCACTTCATGCACGCTTCCCAAGCTGCAAGTCAGGTGTATGAGTATAGTGTATGAGATGTGATGGTACGGATGGTGCTCGAAATGATAATGATAATGAAAATAATGACAATGATGATAATGGAATCCTTGTGGTGAGTTAAGAAAATAGGTTCATTAGGAATAAGCCTATAAATTCTACCCAATGGTATGATCTGTCCCAACTGAGTGATAAAAATTTTCCTGATCCTACAGTGAATCAATAGTGATCGTGATGGTGTAGGTGCAACTTCGTCCTCCTAAAAGGTCTCAGTGTCATCATCTGATGTTACCGGTGTTGAGTCAACTGATGTTAAAATTTTGATAGGGAATGACAAGGCATTCTCCATGTCAAAGTGATGTGAGTATAATGGGATGGGTATTTGAAGGCATCTATGTGACAACCGTTGTGAAATGAAAGTGAATAACTCGAAAAATGTACGTATAAATCGCATGCAAAGTGAACACGCACTTATGATGAAATGATGAGATGCTATGATAATGTAGTTATAGTCTAGGGTCAATGATGCAACCTAGTTCTCTATAACCGAAGCTCTGATGCCAATCTGTGACACCCCCAAATTACCTGTTTTGCAGCGGAATGGAATTCCTGGGGATTGACTGTCATAGCATCACAATCACAGTTATATTGAACGACCTAAAGTGTCGTTTGAAAAGAACATCGTTTGATTTAATAAAACAATCAGAGTTTACAAAGTATAGGTCCCAAAAGTTTATAAAGTTTGCGGAAATATAATATATTACAAGTCCAAACGATGGTTTTGAAAGAAAGTGCCATAATGTACAATGATGTAAGTCGACGCCGCGACTCAAAAAGTGGTTCCTTAACCATGCCATGATGATAATGCCTTAGTTACCTGAAAATACATTGCTAAAACGGTCAACAATAATGTTGGTGAGAATTCATAGGTTTGGTAAATGTTTTATACGACTACGCAAGTATAGATCAGGTATGACAATCATGTCACATAAAAATGTTACAGGCATGACAATTATGTCACGTAAAAATGTTACAATTGCTATAAGCCCATGACACCGAAACTAGACTGTTCATAATGTAGGCCCCAATAGAGTGTTTGCCAGACAACTCAATAATGTTATTAAATGAGATGCATCCGTATGACTAGTTGGGATTCACCAACCCGGATGGAGGCGTCACCCTCGATAGATCTATCCACTCACCCTCGCTTCTAAGATTAACGGTTCATGTTCAGGTAAAGGGGACTTTCAATTGGCAATGCGGTAACTTAAGCAATGTAAATGAATTTAACATACTTGGTATCGTAATAAAATGTTGTGCAATGTATTCTCCCCCGTAGATTTGAAATGAAGTAAAAACTTGAATAAATCGGGGCTATGAAAACTCACTTGATAAACTGGTATGATGACAAGAGTGAGTACACCGAGGTATAATGTGAAACTTTAATCTGGACCTATTACGAATGATATGATATGTAATGAGTTGCAATGTAATGTTATGCATGCATTTCGTATGTTATTTATACCATTTGCGAGTTTTGAAAATAATACTTATCGTCGAAAAATACTCTTTTGACGTCTTGACAATTCTTAAATCACTTTACAAGTATTTACGTCAAAATGTCATCCTACAATGGTTTTGTAATGATTTATTGTGAAATTATCACTTTTCGTCGTAAAATAAAGTCGTCGGAAATTTTATGAAAGTGACAAAAATGGCTTCGAAAAACTAGTCGTAAAATGGTGTGCGTCGATCGTTAGGAAACGAACTCGACAGTTTTAGAAAGTTTGTATCAAAATCTAAAAGTTTCAGTTCAAGAGTTTTCGACATAAAGGTCTCGAACATAAAGATAATAAGGGTTAAAGATGGTGGTTTTGTCTAATTGTTGTGTAAAAAGTGAGTTTCGGCCAATTTTAAGCATCCGTAAATAGTTTATTAAAACTCCGCTATACAAACGGTTTGTCGTTTTGAAAAATATGCTTGGTGATCTTGATTTTACTAGAAGACATTTCGTTACAAAAAGTTCCACATCATAGTTATAAACTGCCTTCAACATGGTCGTTGTAGTTACCGTAACACTTGTCTCGTAAAAATAATATAGTTTTTCTAAAAATAATAGTTACGGCAATTTTATGAAAACGTGCATATCTTAGTCGTTTCAAATCCGTTTTCTACGTATTATACGTCCTTAGCTTCGTATCAAAGTATACTAATATATTTTTGACAAGTCGAAATAATTTGTGAAGCTTAAGGCTCGTTTTTGGCTAGAATAAAACAATAATAGGTTGCTGAATTTTCTGAAAAATATATATTTCGTCGTCAAACTTTAAAAATTCATAACTTCTTCGTTATAACTCCGTTTTAATCCGTTCAAGCGGCCACGGATTCGTTTTAAAGTATATTTTCTAAATATCAAGGCCAAAATTTCGTGCCTACTGTCGGATTTTCCAGAAAATCAAAATAAGGACAGAACACTTTATATACTTGTCGAAAATAGTTTTTATCGTACTAAACCTATTCCAATCCCTTCAAATCAACTCCAAAGCTAATCTAATCCTACCATACACCTTCTTAGGGTGTCATGGGTTCCTAAACATCATCAAGACCAATAATTAACAAGGGAATAATTATAGGATGACCTTTATATATATATAACTCTAAAAATCATGTAAAAATGGTATAAATCAACATAAGTCTTGCATGTTTGCTCCAAATATGAAGATATAAATATGAAATGATAAGGAAAAATGAAAAATATAAATGATATGCTTACAAGTAAACTATGATGAGGTGATTAGAACAAGGATTAACCTAAACACCCTAGGTTTTTATTTCAAAACCTTAAATAAGAGTGTAATCTAGAATGTTTTAACTTGAGCTTGTAAAATTTTTGTGATTCCTTCTTGGATCACCATGGGAGCCGGTTCTAGAGAGAAGGGGAAAAGAGAGAAGACTTGAATGATTGAAATGAATGAGTTTGAAAATGAGTGTGCAAGACTTTGAGTATAAATCTATATAAGATAGAAAATCTACCAAATCAATAATTCAACCCCCCCCCCCCCCCATGGCCGGTTTCTAGGGGAGGTGTTTCACAATTAATATATATTTTTTTTTATAGCATGTGTATAATTAAAATGTAAGTATAATGTATAAGTAAAATGTAACTTGTAGGTTTTATATACATTAGTGTATTTAAGGAAATTTTAGGTGAAAGTAACTTTTAATAGATCAAAATAAAGTATAATGAGATCATAAAAATTGTAAAAATACATTCCTTGTGAAATTTGAGTGATAAAAATAATTATCGTGCGGTTTTTAAGAAAAACGTCTTAATAATATAAAGTTAACGATTTATATACAAAATAAATTTAGAACACTAGGTAAACTAAAAAATATAGTTTTTATAAACTAAATGTAAGTATAAAAATGTGTCGGGATCATTTTTGGAAGTATCGGACTAAATGTTTAAAATAATAACTCACGCGATAACGTTTATTTAATATAAAATTTACGCGTTTAATGTGAAATGTAATGTCATGAATGAACTAACATGATGCAAATGATGCTAATGAAATGTAGACGAAACTTAGTCCATATGAAATGTTCGTGATGATATGATCATGAATTCGCCGCTAAACCATAAAGGTTACGCGAATTTGGAACACGTAAACCTGGTTTACGATAATTGTTGAAATTGTGAAGCATGAATTGTTTCGAGAAATGACCTGGAAATACGGGTTGTCACATCTGGAATGGCAGACAGGAGAATGTTAAGAGCCTTCTCTTGATTCCTTAGGGTTGCTTGTGGTAAAACTGCCTTTGGTGCTAAAGGTTGTCCAGCAACTTGAATGGGTTCTTGAGGAACTTCATTCCCATTCACAATTACATTCCACAGAGCATGGTCTGTAATGGCAATATACTGCCTCATCTTCATGCACCAGAGATCATATTCTCCCTTCTTGATAATTGGAATTCTGAGTGAGGTGATTGAGGGTTGTGGAACAGCTTCAGTCGACATCTTGAATATTGTAGGGTTTCTTCCTAGTCAGAGTTTCCACACAAGCTCTGATACCACTTGTTGGATCGATATACTTTAATCAAACTAACTTAACTAGCTTGTTAAGGTTTAATAACCTCGGATAAATCCTAAGTTATTAACAAAGAAACACTGAGCAATCTTTATTAAGTACGCGGAATTTACTTAACAAAGCTAAGAAGAAAACTTTATTAACAAACTCTAAATCTGCTTATTATGCAGATACTCTAATACAACTCTAAGATATTCGAACTTTTCTCTAAACTCTTAATTCGTAAACTCTAAAACTCTTTTTCTGAAATCGTACCTCTAATGCCAATCTAGGAGTCCTTTTATAGGCTCAATGATATCCTAGTCGGTTTACAATTGATAACCTTGTACGACAAGTAATCTAAATATGGAATACAATACTTTCCATAAACGAATAAAACAGTTTGTTTGTTCTAGCAGTACTTTGACTTCACCTTGCAGTACTTTGACTTTGTCTTTAGCAGTACTTTGACTCTTTGACTTCTTCCAGTACTTTGCAGCTTACAGTACTTTCATATCTTCAGTACTTTGATATCTTCAGCACTTTCATATCCCAACAATCACCGCTCCACCACCATCATCGATCCACCACCATCACCGCTCCACCACCATAACTGCTCCACCATCCTCACCGTTGATAATGGAAAACAATGATGTTGTTGATGAAAATAGATATGAAGATGAGCTTATGGTGGATGCTGAGGTTAATATTGAAGATGATATATTGGTGGATGCTGAGATTATGGAAGAAGAAGATACACCTGTTATTCAAGGTAAAAAAGAAAAGGATCATATATGATTCAGATAATTTTTTGCTTATTCTGCTTTGTTTCTTTGGTTAGTTTGAATATTTTGTGGAATCATATATGATTCTAGTGGAATTACACATGGTGTATAGATGCACACCATGTGTTTGGTGAAATGCGTCTGCGAAGAATCACATATGATTCGATAGAATCATATGTGGTTCTTCAGAATCATATATTTTAGTTTTCTGAATCATATGTGATTCTGAAGAATCACATGTGAAGCAAAATCACATATTTTAGTTTGTCTGTTACATCGATCTGTTTATGTAATAAAGGAGAAATCATATATGATTCTAAGTGTTCATGATATAGATGCACACCATGTGTTTGATGAAATGCGTCTGCGAAGAATCACATATGATTCGATAGAATCATATGTGATTCTTCAGAATCATATATTTTAGTTTTCTGAATCATATGTGATTCTTCATAATCATATATTTTAGTTTTCTGAATCATATGTGATTCTGAATCATATATGATTCCTACTGAATCACATATTTTAGTTTGTCTGTTACATTGATCTGTTTATGTAATAAAGAAGAAATCATATATGATTCCTACTGAATCATATATGATTCAAAGGAAAATCATATATGATTCTGTGTGAATCATACTTTGATTCTGTTATGAAAATAAATATTGTCTGATTCTTTTAATGTAACTCACTATACAGATTCTGTCATGACACCAAGACCAACTTTATATGCACATGAAGAAACTCCTGGAGGATCAGTGTACTGGGAACCCGTTGTTGATCATATTTATTTACCTGTCGAGGGAAAAAAGTTTAAAACGATAGAGGAATGTATTGAAATGTACAACAAATACGCTGAAGAAGCAGGCTTTGAAGTTAAGAAATCGGCACAGAGAAATACAAAAAGTGGTTTGGTAAAAAGTAAGTACCTTATGTGTAATAGGGAAGGCGTTCCAAAAGACATAAATATCAACACATTGGATCTTAAAAGCAGTGATAAACAAGTCAGAAATACAAGACAACGAGTAACAGGTTGTATGGCGCGAATATTCATAACTTTGGATCCTATTTCTGGAGAATACGAAATAACTAAATTTGTTGCTAAGCATAATCATTTAATGATTCCAAAAGAGTATGAGCATCTAACAAAGAAACAAAGGAAGATGACTCAAGCGGAAAAAATGTTCGTTGTGAAAGCTTCAAACTTCAGACTTGGTGCAACAAAGGCACACAATTTGTTATGTAGCATGAAAGGTGGTTCTCAATATGTTCATGGCACAAGTAGTGATTTCAAGAATCATCAAAGGGATATAAACGTATGCATAGGTGAAAGTGACGCGCAAATGTTGATAAACAAAATGGAAAACCGAAAGAAATATGTTCCAAAATTTACATTTCATTATATGGTTGAAAAAAGTGAATTGGTTGCCATGTTTTGGGCTGATGAAGTTGCCAAATGCAACTATAAGGAATTCGTAGATATTGTGTCATTTGATGCAACATTCAGAACCAACAAGTAAGTCTCTTCTCAATCTGATTCACATGTTATTTACATGGAGCACTTGTCATTCAATCTGAATCTCACATATGATTCTATCTGAATCATATATGATTCTCATTAAATCACATATGATTCTTTCAGAATCATATATGATTCTCATGGAATCCCAAATGATTCTCACAGAGTCATATATGATTCTCATAGAATCACATATGATTCTTTCTGAATCATATATGACTCTCATAGAATCCCAAATGAATCTCACATAATCATATATGATTCTCACATACGATATGGTGTGAAAATTGTGATATTCAGATACGATATGGTGTTTGTTCCATTCACCGGGATAGATAATCACAAAAAGTGCGTGACATTGGGTGCGGGAATGCTTCTAAGAGAAGATGAAGAATCTTACACATGGCTACTAAAATCATTTATGACTGCACATCAAAAACAACCAAAAATGATTGTAACGGATCAAGATGGAGCCATGAAGTTAGCAATTGAAGCAGTTTTTACTGAATCCAAACATAGACTATGTATGTGGCATATCACACAAAAAATTCCATCGAAGGTATTTTAATTCGTATACTATTTTAATATTGAGAAATATAATCTGCCACTTAGAATCACATATGATTCTATGTGAATCACATATGATTCTATGTAACATGAAATTTTCTTACAGATTTGTAAAAAGATCTATAATGAAACTGATTTCAAAAAGCGCTTCAACAAGATTGTGTGGAACATGTTCATGGAACCATTGGAATTTGAAGAAAAATGGAAAAAATTGATTGAATATTTTGGATTACAAGACCATAAATGGATGAAAAAGATGTTTAGACTTAGGGAAATGTGGCTACCAGCTTATTTTATTGACTCTCCATTATTTGGATTGATGAGAACTACTTCAAGGTCCGAGAGTGAAAATGCATTCTTTAGACATTTCACAAATCATGGGTCAACATTAGTTAATTTCATGATGTGCTTCGAATCAGCAATGGAGAGGCAAAGGTATAGGCAAGAACAATTGGACTTCAACACATTTGACTCAACTCCAAAACTTTATACAGAGTTAAAGATGGAACACCATGCATATAAAGTATACACAAGATCAATATTTCTGCTTGTTCAAAGGGAAATAAAAGAGGCTTGTTGGTCTTGCACAATAGAAGAGTTTAAAACTGAAGAAGGTTCTGAGATAGTTAGGGTTAAAGATAGGAATGCAACTGCTTATAGGACACTTTCTAAAGAAAAAGAAGAATCTGAAAAGGTAGCAGAATACAAGGTAAATTTACTTCCAATTGCTGAATATTCTTTAGCTGTTACCATCTGACATGAAATCATATATGATTCAACTAGAATCATATGTGATTCAACCAGAATCATATGTGATTCAACCAGAATCATATGTGATTTACAAAGAATCATATATGATTTTACATAGAATCATATATGATTTTACGTAGAATCATATATGATTTTTGCATAGAATCATATATGATTTTAAGTAGAATCATATATGATTTTACATAAAATCATATATGATTTTACGTAGAATCATATATGATGCTCACATAATCATATAGGTTTCAGTACTAAAAAAGTTCTAATTTTCTTTCCTTCCTGTTCTGCAATTAGGTTCTGCGTTCTCTTGAAGACGGGTCAGTGGAATGTACTTGTAGGCATTTTCTTCGATTCGGGTTTTTATGTCGACACGCATTCTATGTTTTGAAGAACCGTGATGTTCAAAGCATCCCTGAAAAGTACATTTTGAGGCGTTGGAGAAGGGATATAATACCACCTGGTTTGAGAAGAAATACAAACAGGTATGGAGAAAAGAATGAACCAATTGAAAATTTTAAAAATGAGGCTACTTTTTGTGGTAGACGAGTGTTTATTTTTGTTGAGTAAAGATGAAGCCAATTTAGGAAAGTTTGTGGAACAATTGAAATCAATCAAGAAGAAAATTGAGGATGAAATGTCTAACCCTCCGTCACGCAAAACAAGAGATGTAATTAAGGATATATATGCAGTTGAAAAACCTGAAAAACATGTGGTCAAAAATCCATCCAATGCTTCAAACGAAGGTTGGTCGAAAGAAGATCATAGAAAGAGTGGAAAAGAAATGGCACTTGAAGGAACATCTAAGAGGAAAAGGAAATGTGGATTCTGTGGTGAGAAGACTAATAATCACAGCAAGATGACATGTTCACTGAACCCAAAGTATATTGCAAAACTTGCGAGAATTGCTACTGAAAAACAGGCTAGAACTGATGCGGGTGAACAAGCAACGACAAACATCGAAACTGATGCGGGTGAACAAGCGACTAACGCTTCTTGAATGTCATACTTTCTTTATATTTGGTTATTATTTATTTTTTTGCACTGTCGGAAAAGTTACCTTTTGTTTAACTTCTTTATATTTGGTTATTATTTATTTTTTTGCACTGTCGGAAAAGTTACCTTTTGTTTAATTGAAAAGTTACATAGCGCAAATCATATAATCATATGTGATCTTTTCCTTATTTCAGTATAATCTGTTGCTTATTTCAAGACAGATCATATATGATTTTTCAAAATCATATGTGATCTGCCTTGAAACATATATGATATTTTGACAATCATATATGATTTCAAAAATCATATATGATCTACCATCATCAGTACTACCAAAAAGTATAATCTGTTGCTTATTTCAAGAGAAATCATATATGATTTTTCAAAATCATATGTTATCTGCCTTGAAGCATATATGATCTTTTGACAATCATATATGATTTCAAAAATCATATATGATTCAAGACAGATCATATATGATTTGCACAAAAGTCATATATGACTCTTACAGAATCACATATGTGATTTAGATATAAAAACTTTAATAAATATAGCAAAATAGCAGGTAACAAAAACATTTAAACTACCAATCAGATACTACCATCATCAGTACTACCAAAATGAGTACCCATCAGTTTTAAACTAACATCAGTACTACCAAAAGACTACCCATCAGATACTATAATCAATTTTAAACTACAATCAGTTATAAACTACCATCACTACATAAACTATTATGACTACCATCACTTAGGAGCATGAACAACCTCATCCTTCTTAGGATCCTTTTCACGCTCAGCCCTGTTCTTGATAGCATTCACAATAATTGAAATCTTGTTCTCTTCAGGAATCTCAGCCTGGAACCTATATGCCAAATCATACATTTTTTGTGAATGCTCATTCAAATCATGCAGCAGAATCTTGGTAGCAATCTTAAACCTCGTCCGCCTCAACAATGCAACCTGCTGCTATGATTCTGGACACAGACCAACATCCCATTTTGCAACAGGATCACCAACATAAGACTCCATATGCATCATCGCGAAAACTCCACAGTCTACATGATTGCTCTTAGTCTTCCATTTCATCCTTGGAACTCGTCCTCTAACTTTAGAAATAGCAGCATATCTTTGATGATTATGTTCTTGCAGAAACCTGGAAAAAAACTTTTTCTACAAAAAATAAAAACATGGTTAAAAAATGTACATAAATCACATATAAGTTGTATAAAAATCACATATGATTTTTAAAAGAACTTGCCAGAAGTTCACAAACGCCCTTGTAGGAATTGTAGGTTCCAGAATCAGAATTATCAAGGATGATCATCGATGTTGCACTCTTCTTAATGTTGAAAACAACAACATAAAAATGATTGGAGACACGAATCGGGAAAAACGCCTATTTCAACAAAATAAAGGAAAGTTAAAACTCAAATTTAGACTTCTACAAAATTAAATTTCTAATAGAATGAGAAGTTACCAATTCAATATCTGCAAGAGACCTAGAGGCATTGTCATCGTCATTTTTAAAATGAGCCAACATCTCCTCTGAAAACATATTCCACTGCTCATCTTCATCAATAAGTTTTTCAACCATAGCTTCTGTCTGTATTAAACAAAAATCATTTGCTATTTTAGTCCTTGAACTAAATCATGTTTATGTGTAAAATATCAGAATCATATATGATTCACTCAAAATCATATATGAATCTGTGTGAATCATGTATGATTACTCAGGATCAGATATGAATCTGTGTGAATCATATATGATTACTCAGGATCAGATATGTGATTCACTCAGAATCATATATGATTATACATAATCTTATATGATTCACTCAGAATCATATATGATTAATAAGAATCATATATGATTATTCAAAATCATATATGATTCTCATCAGAATAACATATGATTCTCATCAAATATGATTCACTTAGATAACATACGAGTAAAAACTGATTGAAAAAGTTGAATTCAAATAAAATAAAATAAAATAACTTACAATACAATTCGTGGGAAAAAAATGCCTTTTTGGTGACGGATCCATTCTAAGCGATTCTTCATAATTCAGCACTGCTCCCCAAGAGTCAACAACATTTGCATCTATCCACAAACTTGGTGCCAACGTCTCCATGTTTAAACGTATAGACGATACCTCATGGTTACCAGAACGAGTTTGAAAAACCGTTTCACTAAATTAAAAAACAAAAAAAAAAGTAAATTAGAAATGTTATTACATAAATAAAAATAAAGACCAAAACAAATAAAAATAAAGTAAACTTACAACTTATCGCCCTACATGGAAAACAAGCTATTCTCCAACTCAAACTCAAGCCTCTTAAGAAGAGCGATAACTGGCGTCTTCTTATTCATGTATGGTGATGACAGGTAAGAAGATGGCTTAGGAACTCTTTTCTTAGGAGATGAACGAGTAACCACTTGTTCAGGAGTGTGAGGACACTCAATGTTAACCGGCTGAACAACCCAAGGCCAGTTAATATCATCCTGAATAAAAACAAATTTTTAGTTACAAAAGATTAAAAGAACAAATTATTAAAAGATTAAAAGAATCATATGCGATTTAGAGAGAATCACATATGATTCAGAAAGAATCATATGTGATTCAGAGTAAAGAATCATTTGTTACTCGACTTGAAACTTGTAAGATCAAACTGCTAAGATAGAAGGGTTAAACAAAGTACATCATAATAGGCATCGCAAATACAGTCAATCACCTCTCCGACCCAATCAATATTTGTTTCAAGCCACTGCATATACGTTTCTTCAGTAATTATTTGTACTTCCTCTTCATCTTCAACAACAGCCTCACAAGCAAGAGTCTCGCTTTCCAAATTATCTCCCTCAACATCTTTATAACGTTCTTACCATCATCAGATCCTCCTCCATCTCCTGGATTAAAATCATCAACATGAACATTTTCAAATAATATAACATCTTTAAACACTCCTCCATAATTCTCGTATAATTCAAGAACTTCTTCGTCATTCGGGAACTCGGTATTAGCCTTTTTCAGAAGATCTTCAAGTTCAACCTTCTCACGAGATATATTTGAAGGCTTGTTTTTAATCATCTTGCAAAAACTCTGAAGATAAAAACAAAATCATATAAGACATGTCACATAAAACTGAAGTGAAAATATTGAATAACATGTCAATTAGTCTTTAGTCATATGTGATTCTGTTTGAATCACATATGATTTTACTCTAAATCACATATGATTCTCTCTGAATCACATATGATTCATTCAGAATCACATATGATTCAAACAGAATCACATATGATTCTGTCAGAATCACATATGATTTTACTCTGAATCCCAAATGATTCTCTCTGAATCACATATGATTCTTTCTGAATCACTTATGATTCTATCAGAATCACATATGATTCTCTCTGAATCACATGTGATTCTGTTTGAATCATATGTGATTGTCGTTCAAACAAATAATTCAAAAAAGACAGGAAAAGAGTCGAACCTGTTTATCAGTAGGAGGCACACAGGAAGTACGAGCCTTGCTCACATTCACCCCACCATCATAAAAACCTTCGGTTTCATGAACTTCATATTCACTCCAATCTGCATGCAAATCCAATTTGCCTATGACTTTTTCTTTAATTTCAAGCTTTTGCCGTAGATTCATTGAAGTTGTGCGCCAGTTTCGGATAGCAGGACGGTAACGGATAACATTTAAACGCTCAAATTTTGTGGAATCAAGATACAGGAGCTGTTAAAAGTAAGAAAATTCACAATGAGATCATAAAAAAGCATACACAAAAACAGTAAACATAAAAAGTATAAACTTACAATCAAGAAGCACAATGGACCAATATAGTAGCCTCTAGAAGTCTTTGGGAGTTCACTATATTTAAGACAGTCGTAAACGTAACCACACCAATCAATTTGGGCAATGTTAGTATCTTCGGTAATACGTCTAACCACAGTCAAATTAACAATTGCCTTCATTGTATCAGCTTTACCCATCACATTGGCAAATAACATAAGGAAGTTGACTTTAAACATAAAGTCAACTCGCTCTGCGATGACCAACTTTGAAGCAATATGACTAGCTCGGATATCCTTCAACTTCATTGGATAAAACTGATTCAACCACAACTTCACAAAAGGATCATCAAGAGATCTCTCGGGTAAATCAAATAAAGAAATTTCACCGAGAGGAATTCCTAAGATCTCGTGGATTTTCTCACGAGTGACAAGAATCGTCCCCTTCTCCAACACAAACTCGTAAGTTTTGTTATTAAACTTTGACACCACAAACCTTGCCAAACGAGATGGAAGCGTGTCAATAGAAACCAAGTGCAATGAAGAAAAACCAACATCCGAAAAGAAAGATCCCATGTCAACTCTCGCATCACGGATTGTAGAAAACAAGCTAGAAGGAACTGTCCTAGAAAGGAGAACATTAAATTTACTCAAATACTCATTCCTCTCAATCTGTTCGGCAGTAAGAGGTTTCTTCTTCTTCTCCTTATCTGAATCTGAATTCAATACACGCTCAATCTTCACTTTAACCTTCTTTTCTGCCTTTAACAAATGCTCCTTCTTAGGCTTCAATAAACCTACAGCCTTCTTCAAAGATTTCTAAGGCTTCGCGACATTTTCTTCTTCTGACTTAGAAAAACAATTCCTTTTCTTAGTCTCTGAAACATCCTTCATTTC
This sequence comes from Chrysanthemum seticuspe, assembly GCA_019973895.1. Taxonomy (NCBI): domain Eukaryota; kingdom Viridiplantae; phylum Streptophyta; class Magnoliopsida; order Asterales; family Asteraceae; genus Chrysanthemum; species Chrysanthemum seticuspe. Next base: position 134,127,631 of record BPTQ01000009.1, read on the forward strand.
CTTGACACGTTTCTTAGCCCTTTGATCTTTTGAGTCGCTATCAGACTTAGAAATCTCTTTCTTAACCTTTCTACTCTTTCCCCTAACACTCTTTGATTTTAAATTCTTAATTAACTGCTCATCCTCTTCACTTTCCTCACCACTGTCCTCTTCACTTCCCTCTTCTTCATTAGACGCATCCCCTTCCTCGTCCTCACCCTCATCCTTGTCCTCATCACTATCACTACCTTCACGAGAACCACTATCATCTTCACTAGAACCACCAGACCCACTATCATCTTCACTAGAACCACTGTCTTCATCCTCTTGCTCCTCAGACGCTAAATTTTTATCAGTGGCAGGTTTTGGTTTGATAGTAGGTTTGACTTTAGGTTTAACAGTAGGCTTGACAGTAGGTTTCACAGTAGGTTTGACAGTAGGTTTGACAGTAGCTTGAGGTTTGACAGTAGGTTTGACAGTAGCTTGAGGTTTGATAGTAGGTTTAACAACGGTTGATTTAGGAGGAGTCCTATTCTTCATCACTACTCCCTTTGTCATCTTCACATTGCCAGTTTTTGATTGACCTGCATCAAAATTTTAAATGTTAATAACCTGCAAATAATCTACTACAATATGATTGTTAATAACTCAAACATATGATTCTAGTATGATTCTACTAGAATCATATGTGATTATACTTGAATCATATGTGATTCTAGTAGAATCATACATGATTCTAGTAGAATCATACATGATTTAAGTAGAATCATACATGATTCAAGTAGAATCATACATGATTCTAGCACTATATATAAATCAGTACTAAAGAAATAAGCTACGAAAAGTTACCACAAGCTCAAATGAGTTGAAACCTACTATATTGAACTTGTAACAACTGATTCCAACTTATTCAGACCAAGAAATAACCTAATAAGCACTTATGAAAATCCAAAATCCAAACATACTTAAAATTTCAAAATTATTTTGATGAAAAAATTTTGTAAATGCAAAATCTGATTGAAAGAATTAAAACTTGTAAATGCAAAATCTGATTGAAAGAATCCAAACATACTGAGTTACTGACTACGAGTTTTCAATATTTGCATTTTGTAGATAAAGTAATCAGTCTTGCATCAGCTGCCATGATATTGAGTATCAAAGAAAATAAACCTTTGCTTATCCTACCAAGCAATAAGCTACCAAAAAGCTACTATAAGCTACCACAGGCTAAGTAAGGCCTAAACTAACTAAAACTATGCTACTGCAACTAATTTGGATCTAATAAGCACAACCTATAAGGTAAAAGGCACAATATCAGATTCAAACCACCTAATGCCAAACGGCCCTATATGTCCTACTTTAAGCACTTGATAAGCTATTCATAAAAAATCCTAAAAATAAAACAAAATTATAATGAAAACAACCACCAACCAAATACATGGAATCCATAATTTCAGCCTAAAAGGATCTAGTATGTGGAAAATAAAAATAAAAAACATAAGGGGTTTAGGACATTATAGGACTGATGTGCAGCAAAAAAAATGGAAAAGTAAAAGCAGTTGCAGACATCAATTTGGCTAAACCAAAGGCTATAGCAGGCTAATTCTATCTTCTACATGAGCTCCTAAAGCAAGATACTTATAAAGCTAACTTATGGGATAATAAGGGAAGCCAAAATCAAATGATTATAACCACTACAAAAGCTGCAAATTAAGCTACAGGGGCGAATAACGCACTGAAGTGAAAACAGAAATTAATTGAGCAGACTAGTGTGATTAAGGGTCCAAGCACAACTAATTATGGCTATACTAAGAACTGGAAGGAACTAAAAAAAACAGATTACTACCAAGAAATGCACTACTTAACAGCTTGTATATGGACAAAGAAGGAATTTTAACAGATTTCAATTTGAACAAGAAAAATCAACCTAGTAATGAAAAACTTTGAGACTTGAATTGTAATTGACTAAACTTCATCAACTGAAACTGAATGATCATCAAATAACACATCAAACCACTTCTAACTGAAAAATCAGTAGAACTCCAAACACCACTTTTAAAATATGAGAATGCAAATTAACTTCAAAACTTTGATGAAATTCTATCTAAACTGAATTGGAATACTTAAACAAACATTATAACTCAACTTAGAATCATTAAAACCAGAATCTAACCCAAAAGCAGTTTGACCTTAAACTTTGACTTTCTTTGACTTTTTGTAAAAATGATGAATTAAGCATAAAGATTACTACCACAGGCTCACATAAGCTTGCAAATCCCGGGTCGTTACAGGCTCACATAAAGATTACTACCACAGGATCACATAAGCTTGCAAATATCTATACGAAAACTTAAGTTCCCTAAATGCCCTTGATAAGCATTTCATTACACCATAAGAATACCAAATCCTCAAAGCAATACTTAAGAAATTTAAGATGAGCTTATGGTGGTGCTCAAGTAGTAATAGTAGTCCTATAACTTCCATGTTAGCTTAAGACTATCCTAAAAGACTAAAAGCTATCATCAGCCTACATTTAGCTAGTTCTTATAAAAAAAAAAAAGCAACAAATAAGCAACAAAACCTGAAAATAAGCAACAAAACAACTACTTATTATCAAGACACTAAACCTAAAAATAAGCAACAAAAACTGAAAATCTACAAAATAAAGCAACCAAAACTGAAAACCTAAAATAATCAACAAAATAAGCTGAAAAAAAACTATTATTCAATATCTAATACTTTTAATCATAATCAACTGAAAAAATTACCAGAAACAGGTGGTATTTCATTAACTAAATCCATTTTAGTTATGATTCCGATTGGGTGATTGATGGTGATGATTCCGATTGGGCGATTGATGGTGAGAGGCGGTGATTTTGTGATGGTGATGGGGACTATGTGTGATGGTGATGGTGAATCGGTGTGATGGTGACTATGTGTGATGGTGATGGTGAATCGGTGTGATGGTGACTATGTGTGACTGTGTGTAATCGTACCAATTTACCCTAGATATTGTGGAATGGTAGAAAGACCAATTTACCCTTTTTATTAAATGAAAAAAAGAAAAAAAAGAAAAAACAGATTAATCTTAGATGTTGGATCAAAGTGGAATGGAAGGCTAGGATGACATGTTTGGATCTATGGTTTTTTTTGGTTCTACAAAGAACTTTTGCCAGTTTACTTTAAGTGAATAATTTATGGTAACAACTTTAAGTTAATAATTACGGTAGAATTAGGTACCGATTGTTTAATTTTTATTAATTGTTAGCTGGGTACGTACCCGCATATTGCGAAACGAATATCTTGTAATCAAATTTATTTGCGACTAATGTTATAAGAAAAATAAATATGACGTCAAAACATAACAACAGAGTAAGTCGCATGTTACAAATATATATTAGAATTAAAACGTCACAGTGAAATGAAATATAGTATAGCCTAAACATAAATATGCCAAGTGATAGCGTATAGGTATTAATGGCTCTAGCCTATTAAGCACAAAGTTGGGACCATTATCAACATTTGGATGAGCCCAACCCAACATACAAACATTCCGAGGCTGCACATGTACATGTGAAGAACTCTCAGGTCGCGTTCAATGCACGCATAGATCACAACCGTCACTTAAGAATTAGGATATTGTATCTAACGCGTGACAGTAGAAAACACACGACCAAAACATGGAGCCAGCACGATCATTTATGAACCGTACTGAGCCAAGAAAAGAACTTCACCTGTCATTCTTGTCCTCCCATCGGATGATCAACACAAAAGTGAAGTTACGAGCAGTCTTCAAGCCTCAAATCAACTGGGAGCTTCTAACCAAACCGCAATGTTATGCCCAACACCTTTCTCTAAGCACTTGTGCATTAATTCAAATTCTAAGTCTTTTGGTAGTGAAATTTGAAAGGGATTTAGCCCAAGGATAAAACACATACTTAGAACTAGACCCAAGGCATTCATTTATATATCACAAAGCCTCCTTCTACAGGCAAAAATGTCCCAAAACTGTTATTATACAGGAAATTGATCGACCATGATAAATGAGGGGAGTTACAGGTCATTAAATGTATATTTTGGTTTCAAAAACGCATTTAGCCGCCGACCAAATGAATTACGAATACTTGGTCTTTACTCAGATATCTTTGATCTTTACTCATATATCTTCCGTATTCTCCAAGATACCTCTTCATCTTTAAACTTTGATCTTTACTCATATATCTTTCATCATTTCTTCTTTAAACTTCATCTTGACTTGATCTTTTGATAAATGCATATTTGGTGTAGTTCTTTGTCTTTCTTATCTTTGTCTTGAACTTGATGATGATGACTCATATGAGTATGTGGAGTTAAAGATGTTAAGTTTCTTATGGTGGATCAGGATCGGCTGCCTTCATCAGTACCTGTCACAATAAGGTAGATAATAATGATGTTAGGCCAATCAATTCTCGTTGACTTTTCTTAAAAAATTGTTTCACTACAATTTTTTTTTATTTTGTTTTATTTTATTTTTGTGTGTGTGATAGAAAGTATAAACTATTATTATGAAGAACCACACCTCCTACAAGGGTAGGAGGTTGCATATATGGTGTTACACACATGGGCTTGCCCACCATGGGTCGGGTCTCCTGATCTAGCTCTTACACACATATTACATAATAAAACTAAGACCCGATTACAAAAGGGATGACCAACACTTCAATTTCTAACAAAAATAATCAAAAACCTTGCACAAAATTATAGATAAAGCCAATAAATATATCCCATTTGTACGTTATCAGTTTAAATATATTTTAAAGTTTAATTAAATACTAAACTACATTTAAATTTATATATATTAAAAAGTAAATTATGTATTAATAAAAGAATGTTATAGCTGTTTTTTTAATTCTAAAGTTACTATGAGCGTTTAACTTGTATAGTTTCATGTAAATATTAGATCGTTAATGACCGTACACTCGTAAATTAAAAGTTTCAGTCATTTGTTTATTACAGTCCTTCTCATTCTTTCATTATTGTTGTTTATCATATATAATCCTTATTATTAAGGCTTGTTTAAAAAAATTCGCAAAATCAAATGTATGTTGGTCGGTTTGGTGAAACAAAAGTAAACGATCAACAAGAATATACATCAATCGTACACTTATAAGTTATCAGCCTAGTTAGGAAAAACAAAGATTCCTCTATGTCAAATAATATGACACCAATGCAAGTGTTGATCATTCGAAACTACTCAACTAAACCATATCACGCAAGTGTCTTTCTATTCAACTTATTGTATTGACGACGCATATAAAAGGTGACATTTGAGACTATATTTTAGTAAGTCAAGCAAGTGTTGTCACATCTAAGACTATTCATGTGAAACCGATATAGTGCAAGTGTTCTCACATCGATAGCAGAATTTTGCAAAACCACAAAAGTTTTATAATCCTCATAAGCAGTGTACCTAATCATTGTAGTGTAGTATGGATAAGACAAGGGAGATTGATCGTTCTCAATGAGAGTGAAGGCCAAAGTGTATGTCGAGAAAGGTCTAAGGGTGAGGGATGAGTCTTTTTGTATTTTAATAATTTTTCAGAAAGCAAATTAAAATCTCGGGGCTTGAATAGTGGCCATTTTAAATGCTAACTAGTCAAAACAAAACTAACTATACTAAAATTAAACTACGTGTAAGAAAATAAAATTGGTTGTAACTCTTATGATAGGAAAATGTGTTTACTTAGATTTCTGTACTCTTTAGTTATCTCTTATTGATTAGTCGAATTGTCACGTCATTGTTTTAATTGGAGCGTTGTATTCCTTATTATTAGTCGTAGGGAGGTGCCAAATTCCCTAACTCTATGAACGTATAAGTCTCCCCTAAGAAGCTTAAAGTCTATTAAGTCTCCTTGGATCTACAAGGCGCAATTCACGCAATAAATACAATGAGAAAAACCACTAGTGCACTCTAGGGTTGCGTTTAATAAGATGGACAAGCTAGTTACATATAAGAATTAAGTTAGTTTTCTTACCCTAACGCGAGGCGATAATCAATAAATAATAACTAGGTTTCATTAGATCTAAGCAAACACTAATAAATCTAGCCTAGCATGTTAATGTGAAGAAAAGAAAATCATATAATCAAACAACACATAAACATATTGAATGATTAAAGAGGGTTAACTTCAATGAAACATGAGCTAAAGTGGCTGAAAAATCTTCACAAAAGCTATGAAAATCTTCACAAAAGCTATGAAATATATATAGTATTACAATTGTGACGGCGTCACTTTATGACTGTGACACCGTCAACTCGCTGTCATTAGGGTTTCTTAAGTTGCAAGTCATTGTTGTGACGTCGTCTGATCCGTGCCAAACTAACTAACTTTATTTCCCAGCCACTTGTGAATGGCTGATACTAAAAGCTAGACAGCCTGGAAGTTGAATGGAAGTTTACCAAGGATTAAAATATCCTTGGATCGTTTATGTCCTGGCGAGGCGTGATATCCTGAATACAATGACTTGTGATTTGTTGAAAATAACATTAGTATAGGAAAAACAGGAATCTGATTGACTAACACTAGGAATGTGAATAGTAATAGCTCTGTCACAGCTACGTCAATATAAACGTACAATCAGAAACCTAAAAATATTAAAGTATTTACTAACATTAAAACTATTTATTTACTATTTAATAATTTACATAAATATAAAGGAAATGTAAAATAAACCTAAATAAATAAAACAAAAACTTAGAAAAGTTTAAACTAATATAAAAGAAATTTAGAAACTAAAAATATATTTATTATACAAGTATTCTATTTATTATTAATTATTTACTATTATCTAATTACTAATACTATTATTTAATTATTATAAATACTAAACTAACAAACTAAAATCTAAAACTTTTTACATAATTCTAAAATACTAATAATAAGCTAAGAAAAATATAAAAACTATATTTATTATAAAAAATAAGAAAATTTAATTAAATACTATTGTTACTTATATAAACTAATTAAACTAAATTAATGCAAAAAATTAGAAAACTAAAAGTGAAAACTGCAAAAGTATTTTTTACATATGCTAAATAACTTAATAAAGTTATAAAAATCATAAAAAATTATCTAGGATAAAATTTAAATACTAGAACTAATTTATTTTTGGCTTTTTCATTTAAACTAATTAAATTAAAATTAAATCTAAAAACTATCTAATGAACAGAAAAAAAATGTGAAAAAATTATGGAAAGTAATTTACATAGTAAAGAAGCTGGGAAATATATTATGAAGTTCACAGCTTATCCAGATAAGCTGTAATAAGCCAAACAGCTCGTATAAGCTTATTTAAATAAGCTAAAATGTTTACTACTATAAGAAATAAAATGTGCAAAGGATAACTGAGAAGTGAGCTAGCCTAGGTGGGTTATGCAGTGAACTTGTCACCAATGGAACCTAGGTTCGAATCTAACACACAACCTTTTTGCACTTTATTTATTTTTGATTTTTCTTTTTACAAAACTACTTATTAAGCTAAAATATATAACTTTAACAAAGCTAACTTTTTCAAAACTTGGAAATAAGCTCTGTGGGAGCTTATTTCCTCCACAGTTGGCTTTTAAGCCTTAAGCTTCTAAATAGAAGCTATCACTTGAGGTTAAAGTTTGGTTTGGGCTTTTTCTGGTTATAGAACTATATATATACATTACTTATATAAGTTTAAGGGATTATAAGCTTTACAAACTAAGAAATAAGCAAATCGTGGGCTTATGAGTCATTCAGTTGAGCTTATGGGCTCACAGTGGACTCATAAGCTCACAATAAGCTTGAAAAAGCTATAAAGTGGAAATAAAAGGTAAAAGTATATATGTACAAGTATTATGTGTATATTTATACAAACTTAATGCACTGGGATTAACTTATAAGCTCAGAATAAGCAAATAAGCAATTCTCAATACACCTCAGTCCAAACCAAGGACTGCAACTTTTTGAATGGCCATTTAAGCTGACGGGTTAAGCTCAAAATGGCAAAATGAAAGTTGGAGTTGCAAGATGGCCTGGTAAGCTTTCCAAAAAGCCCAAGTTCACTCTGTGAGGTTCACAGATGAGCTTGTGAGAAGCTTATGAAAATCCTTCCATTTGCCTAAGTACACTGGGTTCCCAGTATGCATAGTCAAATGGGACAAACAAAAAGCTCCTTGCAGCCCTATTAGATAAGCTGCAAGGTTGGATTTAAACACTGGATCATTAAACCTAGTTGATAAGCTTCCCAAAGAAGCAAATCTCATAAGCTAAGTCCAACAGGTGAGCTTTTTGAGAGCTTATGAAATATAGTGATTAGGGTAAGGTATGCTGAGGATTCAACATAGCTTTTCATGGTGTGATAAGTTTAAGCTACTTGCAGCCTATGTAAATAAGCTACAAGGTGAGATTTAAGTGCAGGATCATGAAGCTGGGTTGCTAGGCTTCCTAAAAATCCAAGCCACACAGTCTTGTGATCACTAATGAGCTTGGTGTGAGCTTGTGGAAATGGTGTAATACCCTGATTGCTCAGGGTATGTTGTGAGTGGGCAAACAACAATCTCACACAACTTATCTAATAAGCTTCTAAATGCTCAACCAACACTGAGTATATTAAGTTGGATAGCTTGCCTATCATTAGGCCAAGAATCTCAAGCTCAAGCTCAATGGGGAGACTATTTATGAGCTTGTGAAATCAACTCACCTTCACTGTTTGCTTCAGTGAAGGGAGTGTGGTGCACAAAAAAATGGGTTGTGAAAACTATCTAAATAAGCTAAAGACAGAATAAGAAGCACATACATATCAAATATGCCACTAGGGCAACACAAATAAGCCAAGTTCACAAAATGGGGTCAAGTCATGAGACTTTGACAAGCTCATGAACTTGACAGCCCATTGGTGACACAGGGCAAAAACAAGCATATTTAAGCACAAATTTAAGCTAGTAAAAAGCTAAACTAAAAATTAACAAAATTCATACAAACATATAAGCAGCTAAACATTTAAACCCTAAGAGCATTAAAGCAGAAATTAAAAGATAAAGACACAAGAAATTAAGACATTTAATCAAAAATCAGGTTTGTGGTAATTTTGACTTTTTGAGTTTATGATCAAAGTTGACTTTCATCAACTTTGATCTGAATTTAATCACTGATTTTGATATATTAAACATAGATAACATGAAATTAACAGATATAAACAACATTTAAACACATATTTAAGATTTGGACAACAAATCTATAACAGACATGAAATTAAGACAGTTAAAAAGGAAAATTGACTTTACACATAATAAAGCTTGGTTATGACCACTGAACTGAGTTAATAGACCACTAGTAACACACAATTAAACAAGAACAATATCACTAACATCCTATAACACAGATTGTACAGCAATCAAAAAGTGGGCATTGAGAGAAATTTGTGAATGAAAATTATTGTAAAAGACATAACCCTTAGGCCTAAAAGGGTGTCAAACCTTCCAATAACCTAGTGATCATGCAGGCACAGCAATAAACCTCTCAAACAGTCCCAATACCCCTGAATCAAAGCAATTCCAAACAGTCCCTTATCTTTCACTTGTCAAATGAAATCTAAGATTTTCAATGAAAATGATTATGAACCCGAATCCAAACTCTATATTATGACATAACAAGCATATAAGAACAAGAAAAAGACAGACTTAACAACAATACATAAGAATTACTCATAATCCATTAACACAGTGAAAAATGAATTCTAAGCAACAACACAAACTAATACATAAGCATACAAACTTAAACCTTAAAAACACTTAACAACAACAAAATAACATAGAAACATAAAGATCACAGTATATAATAAACTTAAACAGTAAAATGAAAAAATTGAAGTAAAAAGCTTACAAGAGTGTCCATAATGAATGCAAAGTGACAAGAACCATTCCTAAGACAAGGTTACACCTAATAGCTTCCCATTAAGCTCCTAATATCCCTTAAGCAATCCAGATTTCACCCTGCTCCACCTTGTTCTTTTGAGTAAACCCATTTCTTCAATCTTTTCTTTTTGTATTTTTGATTTATGTATTACAACTGATTTTAAGGTTTCTAAAAGCCTTAGAGCTTTTGTCAGGAGCCTAAGTGACAATTTGAAGTCCTCTAATCAGTCATAACAGACAAGTTAAGTAAATGACATTTTTAAGTAAAGAGACAATAATTTAAATGACAAGTATTTAAAGATTATGAAACTACAAACTGTAAATAGCATGTAATTGAACTTTGTCAAGGTTTATTACAATACTGAAAGCTTTTAAAAGACATGGTAAGTAAATGAAAGCAGTAAAAGACATGATAAAAAACTAAGTGACTATGGCTTAAGGCCAAAAGTGATTTCTCCTCTGTCTTCTCTTCTCTTTATAGTTTCTTTGTTCCTTGGAGATCACTCATAAGTTCCTACTTCAATCTGAGCCCTTGAATTGTCCAATTTGATCTCCACCGTTTAAATGAGTTTTGGCGCCAAAGTCCTTCTAGATAACTTGAGGCGGTTTGGGATCATTTAATGTATCTTGGGGTGTTGTGGAGTGTCAGGGGAGACAATTGAGATATTTATTTGGCCAAGTTGAGGGATTTATGGAAGAAACAGAGGAAAGGTAAGGTTTGGAGGGAAAAGGTGGTGTAGAAGCATTTATTGTGGTGTGGGAAAGGTTTGAGAGGTGGCAGGGAGTAGTATGTGAGCTGGGGTAGGCAAGTGGAGGGGGGAGAGGGCATAAAACCACCCTGGTATGGTGACTCAGGCTGTTTTGGAGATGATGAACAGTAAAGGGGGTTTTGGGCGGGGGTTGACTATTTGACCTGTTTAAATATCAAAAAGGCCGGGTTGTTTGTTGGGCTTGATTGGTGGGCTGGTGTTTGTTTGTGTTTGGATTTTGGTATTAATAAGGGTCCGGATTGGTTTTGTATAAATAAGCCCAAGGACCAAATGTGTAAATCTGCCAAACTTGAGGGGCTGACTTTGCCAACTTTCCAAACATATTTAGAGGACCAAACCTACCATAAAATAATTACACAAGGACCAAAAGTTGTATTTTATTTAATTTTTAAAACTTTAAGGACCTTTTATGTAAATTTGGATATTTGAGGGACTGAAAATGTAAATTCCAAAAGTTTATCAAAATTGTTCCAAATTGTAAGTTCATGCATAGTACAAGGGTATTTTGTGAAATTTCAAGTTTTGAATACCCAGGGACTAAGTTTGCCAATTTTGAAAGTTGAGGGGTAAAAATTGCCAATATGTGTAAACTTTTATCCAGGGATCATTTGTGAATATTTTTGACTTCCCAAGGACTTAAGTTGACTTTTCTATCATTTAAAACATTTAGGGACTAGTTTTGACACTTTAAGTAACTTCAGGGACTGAAAATGACATTTGTGTGAACTTTGCGCATTTTTCACTTGTTTTTCAATCTTTTGTACCTGAATCACATAAAAACACATTTCATTGATATTTATAACATTTTGTGAGTCATTTTTGTGTTTTTAGTTGTTTTGTGGGTTTAAACAGTATAAAATATATGTGTATTTAGACACATATCATCGTCTCCTTGAGTCTCTGACGCCGTCATGATGTGTCTTGACGCCGTCGCTTATTAAAAGATCTGAGCCGTCACGTATAAGTTTTACTCTGAATTATGGTATTCAAATACAAGTGACGCCGGCAGGTGTTAAGGTCTTCAAAAGTTCTGAGTCGTCGCTTGTAAATTTTCCATCAAATCATCACGTCTAAATGCAAGTGACAGTGTCACATTGATTTTGTGACGCTGTCTCGAGCCATTTTCCAAACAGATTAACGACTTTGTTGTTTTCTTCACTTTCTTGTCCACTTTAGCCTCAAATATGCTGGTTTTCATCTTTTGCGTCTCAAGTACCTAAAATGTAAACAAGAACGATTTAAGGTAATAATTTATCACAACTGTACAAGTTTAGAGCTTAAATGACCCCCTAAAAACGCACGTTTTAAATCCTTATCAAATATCGCCTCACTTGTGATTTGCTTGTCCTCAAGCAAATGTGCTTTTATCCAATCCACTTACAAGTTAGGAGGCATTTAACATTGATTTAAAATGGTTTAAAATATCCACAAGCTCTACATTAGTCAAAACAAGCACGAAAAATATATACTAGCACCTCACATAAAGTGTTTGGATTCTCACATCTCTTAGGTGTATAAGTTGCATAACATGTATGGAAACGGGAAAATAAAACACTCTCTACCTGTCATAGCACATAGATTATCATAGGCTTGAGAATAGATCAAACCTTCACCGCTTTGGCATAAGCGCCAAGGATAAGCTATCAAAGAGGGCTTTTAAAGGGTTGTAACGTTAGGTGTAAGAGTATGGAAAACACGTTTTGTTTGGATATAGGGAATTTTGCTAGTGGCAAGTCAATCATCTAAGTTAATAACATGTAAAACGTGGCGTTGCTAAGCCAAGAATCGACTCACTAACTTCTAACTCTTTTGTATTTTTTTCTTGACTTAAACAAAAATAAAATATAAAAGATAGAGACGAGATGGTAGTCCGTATGTTTTCTTTCTTTCTTTTCTATTTTTTTTTTCTTTTTTTCATTTTTTTTTATATTTTTTTATACACTCTTGCCCTACCATCCCTAAAATAATACATCGTAACTAAGGGATTTATATTTGCATCCCTACACTTGAACTTTTAAATATATAAAAACTAACTAATGACCCAAATTGCATGGATCAAAACACGTGGAGTACTTAAACATTTACGTAGATATGGGGATTATAATTGACTTCATCCACATTACTCCATAATAAATATTACTAAACCCATGAGTCTCAATCATCCCAAAATTGTATGCACAAGATATGACTCGACTTAGCAACCATGTAATCAACTAGACAATTAACTAAGGGTTTAACAAATAACAATAATGTACTAAAAATGAATGCATACAAGGAAGGCTAAGGCGATTTAGGTATATATTTGGAGGTGGATTGTAAATAATGTTCTTCATTAATATTCCGGAATCTACCAAAATATTACGAGAACCGCAAAAAGGATAGGCTCAGAGGGGTTAGCTAGGGGTATCTTGTACTAAAAATGAGTACATAAAAATGGTGTGGGGTAATTACTTGACCAATGTAATTATAAAACAGGTTTAAAACACAGGTTATCCTAATATCTCTGATCATTTAGTTAATCCTAACTACACGAATGTAGTCCCACTAGCGATCTCAAAATGCATCACAAAACAAGTTCTAGAATTTATATACTACCGGTATACTCATAAGCATTAAAAGTAATTGATTTTATCCTATATATCTAAAGACAAACCTCATATTTTTGGGGTAGAATTTGAGTGAAAGGGTTGTTTTGCTAGTTATATAATTCCTATCCATAAGACGCTTTATTAATACTAAAGTTTTACTTGTAAATGTCATAAAAAAATTAAAATTTTGTGCTAAAATTACTCTAACAAATATTTCTTTCGATTTATTACTCAATTACTAGAAAACACGAGAAATATCAAGTTAGTGATTAGTTTCTAAGGTGTCCCTTTTTCCCTCCCTACACTTAAATTGAACATTATCCCCAATGTTCTTAAAAAGTACCAATGATATGATAACGGAAAAAAATAAAAGAGGTAGTAGAAACTAATAGTCTACTGATTTGCTCGACATGGACGATAGAAATATGGTTAAATCCTCCTCTAAGAAGATTAAATCAATGATACACCTTTCTTCCAATATGCACTTGAATCTTCTTGTCCAATATAACCTGTAAATTTCTAAGAAAACGAACACGAAACCTCGCATAAAATCGACGGTAAACGCTATATATAATAAAAAATATCCTATAAAGCGAATAAGATATAAATTTTACAAAATAAATATTTACAGAATCCTGAAATTTTAAACTTCTGAAAACTTTTAAAAATTAAGTTTCGACAGAAAAATAAAAATCTAGAGAATTGTGCCTGACGTCGTCAGGTTTTAACTCTGAAGCCGTAAGGATTGCCCTGACAGAATTTTAAGTTTCGTTTCCTGGAAAATTTCTGAAAAATCTGTATTTTAAAAGTTGTAACTTCCTGCAAAATATTCATTGTGACTCGATACAAGCATTTGACTCAGCAAACACACAAACATGATAAAATATATGTTCATCATCTATTGTATTCATATTCGATTTTCATTCTATTAAACAAATGTGAACTTTCCTACACTTATCTTTTTGTAAAATATTTTTATATGTGATTAAGATGAGGTTAAAAACAAAATAAAGCATTTTTACAAATTTATTCGAAACATGAAAATTAAACAATAATGATGAAACATATATATGACACAAATAAATATAAATTCAAAACAAACAGGCAAACAATTAAAAACATTGGTTGCCTCCCAAGAAGCGCTTTTCTTTATTTATGAGTCTTGTAGCTAGACTCAAAGTCATGACATACTAGCCTATGTGAGTAAGCTCCTCATCGAGGACATCTTTTGGATCAAAATTTTCTTTTAGTTTTCTATTAGTACTTTTTGTTCGGTATGACTTTTCAAATCTCTCCATCAGGATCATATATTGTCATCTTTATATGCCATGAACCATCTCCTTCTTTTGGTGGCTTGTCCCAATTCTATTTCTTTTTTGAACTCTCATTCTTCCACCTATTCAACCCTAAGTTAATTGGCAAGGCTCCTAGGAATTCAATCATATTCCTAAATAATAGAGGGTCCTCAAATGGGTCCATCTCAATGTCCCTAGCCAATTGTTGTTCAATAGGGTGTGTTTTATTTATAAATTCTTCTTCTAGATAGAATGGCCGTTGAGGTCCTATAAAATCTCCATTAATCCAATGTTCATATCTTAATGGTCTCCTATCCAAAGGTATCCCATGAGGTGTTTGTTCCTCATCATTGTCATAAGCATACTTCTTGACATCGTAGATAGACCTAGTGTATCCCTCTCCTGCCGTTATTTTTAACATCTTACAATCAATTATAGCACGAGCGGTAGCTAAGAATCCTCTTCCAAATAACAATGGGATTGTAGTGTCACTAGCCATATCAAGGACATGGAAATCCGCCAAAATAGTTAAATTCCCTATATACACTATCATGTCCTTTAGTATCCCTATCGGATATGCTAAACTTCCATCATTTATTGCTTCCGTTTCTTCTAACTTCCCTAAGTTGAGACTTTTATAAAAGGGTAACAGGAGTAAGTTAATACTTGATCCTAAGTCGACTAATGTATCAAAAGATTTGGAACCTCCAATGCTACAAGGTAGAATGAATAAGCCTGGATCATTTAACTTTTTAGGTAACTTGTTTTGAACAAAAGCATATCCATTTTACCCAACTTAAATCTTTTCTCATATTTATCCATTAAAGCATTATGGTAAGGTGCATGAGTTAAGACATCAAGAACCGGTCGTTCAATGTAGAGATCTTTGAACTCATCATCCAAAGTTAATTTGGATTCTTGATTGGTTGGTGTTTCAAAAGTTTGATTGATCAAAATTTTATTTGGTGTATTTTCCGTGTGTTTTTGGTCTTTTGAAATACTTTGAGTTTGCTTGAACCATGTATTGATTGTATTAACCGAGTGATATTGACGTAAAGGGCACTGATATGCACCTTCTTTTTTAGGACAAGAACAAGGAGACGAAACCGATGAAATATAATTAACACTTAGTTTCGGGTTCTTGACGGTGTCACTTGGGAATGCTCCCATTACTCGATCATTGAGAACCTTTAAAAGAGTATCAATTTTATTTGTCATCTTGCTTTATTGTTGTTTGAAATCGGCTTCAAACTTAGAGAACCGAGCTTCTTGAGATGACATAAAATTAGACACCAATCCTTCAAGATTGTTTGAATTTTTGGAAATGGAAGGATTACTAAAGGGACGATTCAAGGATGAACTGCTTGGTTGAAAACGATTAGGTGGATTTGAAAAGTTGTTTTGAGATGATTTTTGATTTTGTTTCCACCTAAAGTTTGGGGATTTTTCCAAGAGGGGTTATATGAATCACCTAGATTGTTTGGCACGGGTTTGAAAGTGAACCACTTATCTCCCGCTTCGTCGGTACGTGAAGATGCATACTCCGTAAACGCTTGTTCGGGAGCTCCATGCAATCACGAGTGTCATGAGGGCCACTACATAATTCACACGAAGAAGTGATTTTGCTCACTTGACGTGAAGGTTTAGGAGCTTCGTAGGAACTCATCAAGAATTTAACTTGATCTTCAAGTTCAATGATCCTATGATCGGAATGATTGAGACATTAGAAGGCAAGATATTGCCTTGTCGGTTTTGCTCAATTCGCGAGGGTCATTCCAAATTTCGTTGTCATAGAGGGCGAGATCCTCTATAATACCCCATGACTCTTCTGCATTCTTATCACGAAGCTTACCACCGGCCGCATGGTCAATGGTTTGCTTTGTGGAGGGATTGACATGATCATAAAAAACTTTTGACTTGGAGCCTAAGATCAATGCCATGATTAGGGAATTTTGGAGTAAGTCCTTGAAACGGGTCCATACGTGGTAAAGAGTTTCACCTTGACGTTGTTAGACCATCAAAATGTCATTCCTTAGCTTAGTAGTTCTCACCGGTGGGAAAAATTGAGCGAGGAAATGGGAAGTATGATCATCCCAAGTTAAGATAGATCCTGCGAGTAGACGCTCAAGCCAATTGCTAGCTTGATCACGTAGAGAGAATTGGAAAAGACGCAATCGCGTTGTCGCCCGAGTGCCAACATCAAGATCAACTGAGTCAACGATTTATAAGGAAACCCTTGATATGTTGGTTGGGATCTTCGGAACGAAGTCCATAAAATGCACATCAATTTTGCACCAACTGGATAGTGCCGGATCGCAAGGGGGTTACATTGGCTCTTTGTGGAAGCTCAATAGTGTTTCGATAGCCTTGCTGGCTTGGTCTAGAGTACGGGATCGAGGTGGTATTGGTGGGTCTTGTGATGGTAAGTTTAGGTGTGGTGGTGGGTCTTGGTTTGGTGGGTCTTGGAGAAAGGGTTCAAAGATATTATCATCCACCATGATGGCAAATGATATATGTTACGGACAAAAGGAACAAAGAAAAGATAGACTACGAGAAATCTAATAAAAAGAAAATAAAATCTCACTTGATAGGAATCTAGTGAGTAGACCTAAATGAAATAGAAATCGAAACCTAAACTATTCCTCGACATCGGAGCCAAAAACTTGATATCGGAATTTTGCAAAACCACAAAAGTTTTATAATCCTCCTAGGAAATGTACCTAATCATTCTAGTGTAGTATAGGTAGGACACGGGGGATTGATCGTTCTCTAGGAGAATAGTGTTGTGAAGGCCGAAGTGTATGTCGAGATAGGTCTAAAGGTGAGGGATGAGTCTTTTTGTATTTTTATAGTTTTATAGAAAGCAAATTAAAATCTCGGTGTTTGAATAGTGGGCTTTTTAATTACTAACTAGTTAAAACAAAACTAACTAAACTAAAACTAAACTATGTGTAAGAAAAGTAAATTTGTGGTAAAACTCTTATGATAGGAAAATGTGTTTACATAGATTTTTTACTCTCTAGTTATCTCCTATTGATTACTCGAATTGTCACGTCCTTGTTTTAATTGGAGCGTTGTATTCCTTATTATTATTCGTATGGAGGTGCCAAATGCCCTAACTCTATGAACTTACAAGTCTCTCCTAAGAATCTTATAGTCTATTATGTCTTCTAGGATCTACAAGCCGCAATTCATGCACTAAACACAATGAGAAAAACCACTAGTGCACTCTAGGGTTGCGATTAATAAGATGGATAAGCTAGTTACATATAAGAATTAAGCTAGTTTCTTACCCTAACGCGAGGAAACCACTTAAACAAGACACGACAATCAATAATTAATAATTAGGTCTCATTAGATCTAATCAAACACTAATAAATATAGCCTAGCATGTTAAAGTGAAGAAAAGAAAAGAATATAATAAAACAACACATAAACATATTGATTGATTAAAGAGGGATTACTTAACTTCAATGAAACATGAGCCAAAGTGGCTGAAAAAGCTTCACAAAAGCTGTGAAATTCGTCTAGGGTTTTGTCTTTCCAAAGTGTTACACGAATAATGGAAACATGCGAAAATATATATAGTATTACAATTGTGGCGACGTTACTTTATGATTGTGACGCCGTCAACTCGCCGTCATTAGGGTTTCTTAAGTTGCAAGTCACTGTTGTGAGGTCTTCGCCTTGAGTCTCTGACGCCGTCATGATGTGTCTTGACGCCTTCGCTTATTAAAATATCTGAGCCGTCACGTATAAGTTTTACTCTGAAATATGGTATTCAAATACAGGTGATGCCGTCAGGTGTTAAGGTCTTCAAAAGTTCTGAGCCGCGCTTGTAAAATTTCCATCAAATCATCACGTCTAAATGCAAGTGACGGTGTCACATTGATTTTGTGATGCCGTTTGGAGCCCTTTTCTAGAAAGATTAGCGACTTTGTTGTTTTCTTCACTTTCTTATCCATTTTAGCCAAAAATATGTTGGTTTTCATCTTTTGCGTCTCAAGTACCTAAAATGTGAAAAAGAATGATTTAGGTTAATAATTGATCACAAATGTACAAGTTTAGAGCTTAAATGACCCTCTGAAAATACACGTTTTAAATCCTTATGAACTATTGTTGTTTATCAAAACATAAAGTATAGTGTATTGTATAAAATCAAGTATGATTATCATCAATCGTTAATAACTCGACTTGTGTGAACATCATGTATGAAATGTAATGATTCCTCCATATCATATAGTATAACACTTGTGCAAGTGTTGATCATTTGAGACCATTCAAGTAACCCCAGCCTATCACTGTGTCGTTCTATTCAATCGATCGTATTAACGACCCATGTACAAGCAAGGTCACATCCAATAATGTATTCCATTTTAAGTCATTTGAAGCAAGTATTATCACGTCCGAAATTATTTATGAGAAACCTGTAGAGTGCATGTATTAAATACTAGAGTAATTACACCGTCCGTGCTTATGGTTTGCGTTGACTGGCGCCGTTAGTCACTTGACCAAAAAAGTCCAGCCTTAAGTGGCAAACGTTATGTGTCATGTGTCCCTCCATCTATCGGGCCCCACTAACACTTGTTAAGTCTTGTTAACCTAAATTCCCATGAGGGTATTCCCGTCATTTCCCAACACCCCAAGCATTTAAAACCCATCTACCCTCGCCCTTTCCCTTTCCCTCACAGTCCCCCAAGTCAAACCTTTTCTCTCCAAAAATTTAACAATTCATCTTCTTTCTTAAATCAAACCATAATCTAACCCTAAATTTGTGTAACTCAAACTTTTCAAAGCTCTGAGATGGTGGCTTCATTGTATGACATAAGATAAAATGATGTCCTCGATCGTGATCCGTACATAATGTATCGTAAGTAATAATGTTTTTTAATCTTTTGACAATGTTGTTTAGTATAAAAGTTTTGTAATCGTTATTATAGATTTTCAGTATAATTTTTTGATTTGCAATACTTTATTTGATGTTTTGTCGTTTAAAACCCTAGCCTGATTGTTTTTTCTTATAATTATTTGCAGATACTCACTCTACTCTGTTTTCCATAAAGCTTCATCATGGTGGTGTTTTCACAAAATCATCTAACAGGATATGCAGTAATGGTAACATTACTTTTGTTGATTTAATAGACCGTGATAAGTTTTCTATCCATGAAATTGATTCTATGCTTGAAGACTTAGGTCATGATGGGCATAGAGTAATGTTTTATCATTTCTGGAAACCAAGTTGTGATTTAGATAATGGACTAGAACCTTTAGCAAGTGAAAAAGATGTTAATTTTTTAGCTAAGTATATCACAGAAGGTCTTAAACTTGTTGAAGTCTATGTTGAGCATGAAAAGACCAACCTTGACATTTACACACCGCCAAAGCCTAAAAAAGTTGTAATAGAAGAGTTAGATGATGAACCAATAACATCAAGGGCAGGAATTACCCAACGGCTAAGAAACTACTGTTGGATGTGAATGAAGGGTGTATATGTAAAGATAAAGGTCAAAGTAGTGGTAAAGACCAAGAACCATGTGTTGTTTCTTTACAAGCAGAGAAAATTAGTGTAGTTGCTAATGATAGGTCTTCTCAAGTCGCTAGTCAGTTTGTGAATGATTTGTACTCTTCTTATGACCCTTATGTTAAGTCACTAGATCCTAACTTTGACCCATTTGCTGACTTGGACTTAATTTCACCAACAATTAATAAAGAAGGTAATGCTAGTGAGAATGTTCACTCAAACATTGAGGTTGAGGTTGAGGTTGAAAGTGAGGCTGAGAATGAAACAAAGGTTGAGACTGAAACTGAGATTGAGATTGAGAATGAAATAGAAGTTGAGAAGGAAACAGAGGTTGAGAAGGAAACAGAGGTTGCGTCAGAGGATAAGTCTAGGGATGATAGTAAAGGAGTTGATGATGATAGCCAAGATAGTGTTTACATAGTAGATGATAATAATAATGTGGATGAGGTTGATGTTGACATGAAGAAATTTAACTACAATATTGATGAAATTGTAGAGTTTATAAGGTTTGAAGATAGGGTAGCACCAATTAATAATGAAGAAGAAGATGCAGATGCAGAGGATGTTCATGAATTAGACAATGAATACTCTAAAAGTGCATTAGGTAGTGACAGTGAAGGTAGTAGGTTAAGGAAATGAAAATTGAAGCAATTAAGGAAACAACTACATGCTGCTGATAAAATTTACAAAACATATTTCTATGTGGGTAAAAAATTTCCAAATAGGTATCTGGTGAAGGCATACATTAAAGAGCATTTAATTGAGACTATGAGGAAAATAAGAATGGAAAATAATGATAATGAAAGAGTGAGGGCAGTTTGTAGAGGTGTTATTCCATCTCTACCAGCCGGTGAAGACCATAACTTGGATAGTGGCCATAGAGGACTAAGTCAAAATAGTGGGTCAAAAGTTAAATAGACCAAGGAGAAAGTTTCCATGTCCAATGGGTACTCAAGCCCATCAAACACAAGTTGACTAAGGAGAAGCTCATTAATGAGGGTAAACCTAAAAGCAAGAAACATGTGGATACTTATAATAAATGTCCATGGGTGGTGCTGGTATCCAAAGTCAAAGATTCTGAAACATGGCAGGTAAGAACATATAGATCAGTCCATAAATGTTTACAGGAAAGAGAAAACGTGTATGCAACATATCAATGGTTCTCTAGAGAACTAGTTGAGCAGCTGAAAACAAACCCTAAGGTACCTGTAAGGGTCGTTCAAGAGAAACTCCAACAAAAACATGAGCCAACTGTTTCCAAAAGTAAGGCTTTTAGAGCAAAACAAGAAGCTGGAAAGAAATTAAGGGGTGATTACACACATCAATATAAGATGCTAAGAGATTATGTTTTGGAGTTACAACAAGCTAATCCAAACACCATTGTCAAGATACATGTTCAGGCTGAAGCAGATCAAACATTGGGAATAAGAGTCTTTAAAAGAATTTATGTATGTTTGGGGCCTTTGAAAGCTAGATTCAAAGCTGGGATGAGGGATTTTCTAGGATTAGATGTGGCATTCATGAAGGGTCCATACCCAGGACAACTTTTGTCAGCTGCCAATTTTGATCCAAACAATGGTATATATCCACTGGCTTATGGAATTGTTGAGACAGAAAAGACAAAGTCATGGACATGGTTTCTCACTCGACTTGGATATGATCTAGATCTATACATAAATTCCAACATTACTTTCATAAGTGACAAACAAAACGTACTTTACTTTCTATCCATCTGCTAATTACCTGATTTGTCCATCAAAATACTTAACTTTTATTTGTTAATTACTATACTTTTCATCTAAAAACAAGGTATAATACCAGCAATTTTAAAATTGTTTCCAAGTGCAGAGCACAGATACTGTGTGAGACATATTCATGAGAATATTAAATTGAAGTGGAATTGTGCTGCATACAAAGATATGTTATGGAAAGTAGTAACTGCAACAACAGTCCCAGAGTTTAAACTTGTAATGGAGGAGTTGAAGGGGTTTAGGAAAGAGACTTATGAGTTGTTGAATCTCATTCCTCCCCAACACTGGACAAGATCACATTTCTCAAGTATCTATTAAACATACTTTAATAGATATTATACTTTATGGATATAATAACCATATGATGTTCAATTAAACAAACTTTTAAAACAGTGAGAGCCAAGTCAGATGTGTTGATGAATAATATGTGTGAAGTCTTCAATGGGAAGCTGGTTGGTGGAAGAGATAAACCTATTTTTCCACTTTGATATTTGTCAAGGAGTATCTAATGAAAGGTACTTTACTTTCCATATGCTAATTACTTTCCATCACATTACTTACTTTTCATCTGTTGTAGGATTGGCAATGTGAAAAAATTTATTGCAAGATGTGATGGACCATTCACACCAACTGCTACAAGGATTTTGAAAAACAAAATCAGATAAAGCTAACAAGTACACTGTTCAATGGGATGGAGGTGAGCTTTACCAGGTTAGTGGTCCATGGAATGACCAGTGTGTGGTAAATTTTTTGGCAAGAACCTGCACTTGTAGAAGATGGGAATTGACAGGTATACCCTGCAAACATGTTGTGGCAACAAATTAAAACATGTCACTTAACAGTTAACAAGTTGGCTTACCAGAAGAATGGGTGCATCCCTCCTATAGGTTAGATACTTGGAAGAAAGTGGATTCTTTTCACTTCAAACCACTTAGAGGTCATGTCCATTGGCCCAAGTGCAATGTTCCAACCACACTCTTGCCACCAAAACATCAGCCATAAGTGGGGCAGACCAAGAAAAGAAAGGACAAAGTCAAAAGCTGAAAGAGTTGTTTTGAAGATTGTGAAGAATGGTAAGCTATCAAGGGAGCACAAGACTGTTGCTTGAGACAAATGTGGGACCAAAGATCACAGCCAAAGAATTTGTACTGGTCCAAGAGTTCCAAAGTCCAACAAGAGGAAAGCTGCAAGCAAAGGGTGGATTTGGATACTGATGGTCCTACAGGTTCACGGGCAAAGAAAAGATCAGGTCGTGAAGCTGCAAGCTTTGAAACACAAAAAGACAAAGGGAAAGCACCAGCAACAGATGATGGAGTAAATAAGAAGAGAGCACTAAGGAAGAAAGTGATTTTGTTAGATTGATCCTATGTGTGTTTTTATGTGTCATTCGGTGAACAAGTCTATGTTAGGTTAGTTATTGTATTAGGTTGATCTGATGTTTTTAAGTTATTGTATCTGCAAGTGATGTCAGTTAGTGTTTATGTATCTGCATAGTGTCAGGTAAGTGGCATGTTTGGTTTTGGATGTTTTTGGCATTGCATGCCTTAAAACTTATCACTTTGGTAATGGATGTTTTCTTTTGATAGTTAAGTGATTTGCAAGTGATTATCTGTTTGGTTTTGGAAGTTACATGGCCTGCAAGTGATTGTCTATTTGGTTTTGGAAGTTTTATGGCATTATATGTCAGTTAAGTTATCTAAACGTGATTGTCTGTTTGGTTTTGGTTGTTTGTGCACAATGTCTATCTGGTTTTGGATGTTTTATTTTGACTTAAATTTGTTTGACTTTAATAGTTTGGGAATGGGTTAAAAAAAAGAGTATGGTTCAAACTTAGTTTCATTACAAATACAAAAAGACAACATGAATATGCCTTAAAACTGAACTATCTTTTGACTTAAATTTGGTTAACTTTATTACTTTGGTAATGGGTCATTGTTGAGTATGGGTCAATACTTGAAAATCATTACAAACACAAACACAACACTTGAAATACATTAAAATCACAAAGTTACTTGCTTTCATTACATAACTTGCTTTCATAACATAACATACAAAAGACAAACATGCTGGTCCCAAAACACATCTAATATTAAACCCCAAAACACCTACTGACCTTAACGTCTATCAAGGTCAATATGTTGTACATAACACACACAAAAACCAAAACCCATGTGACAATAAAATACTTCTTCAATCTTGATCTTTCTTGCTCAACGTATTGTAGTAGTGCTTGATACATGTTTAGTGACCTTAATAAACCGAGTATAATTACCACAAAATGAGGACACATTTTTGGGTCCACCCAATCAATGAATCTATTACACTCTTATATAAAAAAAATTAAACAAAAAATATACAACAAGATTTAAATTTTCTTCGATTAAACATAAATCCATAAACCCGTACCATTTGGGGACAACCATAGAACCTTCTTCCTGGGTTACGATTTGTCCAAGATGTTTTGATAATTTCAACTGCTTCACAATGATCACATCTAACCAATTTTTTAATTCGATTTGAGAAGTGTTTATAAACTATGACTGGATTTGAAAGTGGTGGTGGAAAAGATTTTAGGATTTTTATTAGGTGGGGAGTAAAAAAAGATTGAGGGAATTTAGGGCTTTTATTAAGTAAAGAAAAAGGGCGGGAAACTTGGGGTGTTGGGAAGTGATGGGAATACCCTCAAGACTTAACAAGCGTTAGTAGGGCCCATTAGATGGAGGACAAACGACACATAACGTTTACCACTTAAGGCTGGATGGTGCAAATTTTTTGGTCAAATGACTAACGACGCCAGTCAACGCAAACCACAAGGATGAATGGTGTAATTACTCTAAATTCTATTCGTCACGACTTTTGTCGTGGCTAAAAGTTTTAATATTTTTTTATTTATTTTCAGTATTAAACTACAACAACAACAACAACAACAACAACATACGCAATCCCGCCGAGACGGGGTATAGAGGAGGTAGAATGTACACAGATCGTTTCCCTACCCCAGGATAAACCTGTGAGTAGGGAGACTGCTCTCAAAAAGATCTCTGGCAAGTGTAATTTTCAGCATAAAACTGATATTAATAAAAAAAAAATATATTAAATACTTTTAGCGACGACAAAAGTCATGGCTAAAAGTTTTAATATTTCATAATTATTTTCAGTATTAAACTGAATTTTAATAAAATAAGCTTTCCACTTATACTGACAACTTGGTCGTCGCTAAAAGGGCCTGCTAATTCTTTTTACTAGGGGTGGAAACGAGCCGAGCCGCTCGTAAAAAGCTCGAGATCGGATCGGTAAAAAGCTCGAACGAGCCGAGCTTAAACGAGCTCGAGCCCGAGCTCGAGCCTAATTTTGGGCTCTTTTAATAATCGAGCTCGAGCCCGAGCTCTGTACAAAAAGCTCAAGTAGGCTCATGAGCCTAAACGAACCCTAGAAATATATACGTATAAACGAGCTTAAAAGTAGTAAACGAGCTCGAGCCCTATGTAATTAACGAGCCGAGCTCCATTTGAACTTTATTTTCTTTAACACATCATAAAATTAGTCGAGCCCGAGCCGAGCTCGAGCTTGTGAAAATTTTCACTAGCCGAGCTCGAGCTCAAAATATAAGGCTCGAAACGAGCTCGAGCCCGAGCTTCAGCCTTATATATATAAACGAGCCGAGCTCTGGCGAGCTCGAGCTCGGCTCGGCTCGTTTCCACCCCTACTTTTTACCAAATTTTCGCGATGAAAATCAAAGTCAAAGTTTGTATACTTTGGTGGTTTCCAAAGCCAAACATTGAAAATTGTCTATTTTTTCGTTTAGTAAATTTTTAGCCGCGACTCTAGTCATAGCTAAATGTTTTCCGTGGCTAAAACCCCGATTCTAGTAGTGTTTACAACTTTGAGACAAACTAATAACTACTTAGATGATACTCATGAATTACTAAAGTTTCACTACGATAGAGTAGACACTTTAAAAAATATAAGTTTTTTTTTTTTTTTTTTTTTTTTTTTCTCGATCATTAATATTTAATAAGCATAAAAGTGTTTTTATAAGCAATCCAAACCACCCTGAGTCTTTCTAAAAACGTTGTCAATTAAGCTAGCTTGATCTTTTAAATTAGTTTTGTCTTCATCAAATCCAACCAATCTTGTAAGTAGCATAATCAAAGAGACAAAAGTTATTTATATACACGATCCTTTAATAATGCAATATACCTAGTGAAAAAACAATACATTGGTTTCGGGGTCCCAAATATAATGGTCCTTAAATAATGCAATATACCTTAGAAAGATGTCACAATAAACCGAGATTCGACAGAGTTTGTGGTCGGTATCTAATTATCTGCCATTCTTGAAGGAGGGAAGAAATTGTCATCTTTCTTTTTGTATATATCGAAGAGGTGGCCTGAGTACATCTTAGCAAACCTTCGACAGTCATCAATATCAGATTTATTCAACTCAGATGCTTTTTTCTTCATTTCTTGTTGTGGATCTCCATTATTAAGCAAATGTGCCAGTTGGTTAATCCTAAGAGAAGAGCAATTTTAAGTATAATGATCTCAATCTAGTTTGAATACACATAAAGACAATAATTAACTTCTTTAATTAGGATATAC
Source organism: Chrysanthemum seticuspe (assembly GCA_019973895.1). Lineage (NCBI taxonomy): Eukaryota > Viridiplantae > Streptophyta > Magnoliopsida > Asterales > Asteraceae > Chrysanthemum > Chrysanthemum seticuspe. The sequence goes on from BPTQ01000009.1 coordinate 134,154,058, forward strand.
AGATTAAAGCCTCTGTGGTGTACGTACCTTGATATGCCATGTGCACGACTGATATGAGCACTTAAGGATGTATGCGTCGTCTTCATACTTTGTCTATGTATAGCACATATAGCGTTTAAACAAAGTTCGTCACTTTCTTCAAATTCTTTTACCATGTGAGCCTCTGATTTCCATCTTTCATCTTGCTTCTCCTTTTTGACAATGACAGAACTGGACACAAAACTATCTGAGATTGGTGAGACTTTTTCTGAACCAATAATAGAAACTGGATTAGAAGTTATCGGCCGAGTTCCTTTTGGAATGCTGTAAACTAAGTCATCGTCATATTCTCTTTTTACTTTTTTTGAAGCATGCTTGCTTGTCGATACCGAAATAAATTCATTATTGTTATCCCCTTTTTTTATTACATTTGAACCCTCTTTTCTTTTAGATGAAGATACATGCTTTAGATCATCTTCATCATCTTCAATCTCCAAGATCTCTGGAAACTTGGGATATGATCTTTGTTTGGAGTTAACTATTTCCTTAAACCTCGAAGAAGGTCCTATACTTTCTGCGACAGGTAAAAGTCTATCATAAGATTTTAGTTTAAACGGTCAATATTTTGCACTTTTATAGATAAATGTGAAATAGGTTACAGCCGTAGAACACAATATACCAGTTCATTAACATTCCACTAACATTCACATAAAATAAAAAGTACCGTAACTATGACAGAAATTGTAAACAAACACAGGCTTATGATGAAAACTTTGTCGAACACAATTAATAGTTCAATACACATCAGGTAACGATCACCTCATAAAAGTAGCAATTACTTCACATTTAAGTTTCTTCGACAAAAGATACAACCTCTAGGAACTTAAACCATTTGGACATGCCTTTTCCGACTATTTATTTCTGCGTACGGAACTTAGAGTAATATATATTCATATCAAGTTGAAATCTCAAATATATACAGCATAAGAAACATCCAAATGAATGTAAGCAAATTCATTTACAAGATTAGCATGACTTAGGTAGATTAGAAACAATCATTTTTCAAATTTCTATGTATACCCGTGCCTTTGAGATATTAAATTGTTTTTAGAACTAGTATAGCCAGATCAGCATCATTTAACTAATGATCAAGACAGGTAATCAAGTTACCAGATATCTTAGTAGAACCTAGCAAAGAAAGTCACTCTTGGTGATTAATTTGCATGATACAAGGTACAATATGAAGCATAGTCACAATACAAACTATAGACAGAACGGTCATTCAGTATTATGTTCAACGTCGCATAAAGCTCTACAAGGAATATCTATTAAATAGTACTTTCCTTGTCAATCTAGCGTAAATCAAGGCACCTAACTATAGAATGTCAAATAACAGTGAGCTTTAAAGGGTTAGTTATTTCCTGTAATATTGACATTTCAAATGTATGTACTACATGATACATTAATGAATTGAAACACAAAATTATATGTATTTTAAAATAGCAATAGTTAACATAGAGTATCACTGAAAGCTAGCTGTATAATATGATCGGTTAATAATATCTACTATCGTGTTGGAAATATGCCATTTCTACACACTCATCTATATAAACTTGCGGGAAGAAATGTATCATGACAAACTATATCTATATATTACTCCTTATCAATGGAATTTGGAAAAACTGGTAACTGCAAATATGAACAGGTGGGTTAGATCACATAAATCTCGACATTTCTAATTGTGAAATAGATCTCAGACTTTTGTATATCTTCAACGCACTTCAAGCATGGATACTTACCAATCTCCATGATATTCTTTTTATGTGTACCACAGTGAAGAAATGTTTCATTTCTATGAGCTCATTTATGTGAACTTCCGGAAAGAAAATTACATGATAAATTATGTCTACAAGTTATCATGTGAAAATTACCTTAAAACTCCAATCTTCAAAGTGTGGAAAGCTCAAATAAAAACTTATCTTAAACAACGCACTTCATGAGGCATGGATCGTTTATGTTGATTATGATATTCTTTACTTTTACACATTTGTAAGCGTCGTGTAGATAATTATGTGACGCGTTACAGGCTAGATTATTGGTGAAAAGTCGAGAAATGACATCTTATGTGACAGTGTCAAGCTTTTTTATCTGATGTATATGTCATCTATCCACATATTCCCACAATAAGCGGCGCTGTGGCAGCTTTTATTCTAAAGTGATTATTCGTTGATTCGCTAATCAAAATTTAATAATAACATGCAAATAAATGTATCGCAGGATTTAGGGCCTAACAAGGAGAGTAAGTTTATTCGACCCTTTTTTGAAACTATGATCAAATCCATCAAAGCACAAATATATCAACCTCGGCATGGTCATAAATAGAGAGGTAAAAAAAATTTATTACAAGATGTGGTTACTGGTTAGTTAGCTCAAGCGCAATTGTGGACTTATGGTGCATTAGATTTTGGGTTAGCCTTATGGTGCTTATTCCATAAGTTATGCTGTATCATCAATAGATATGCAATGTATAACAATCATAGCACATTCAATAATAAGAAAAAAAAAAAAAAAAAAAAAAAAAAAAAAAAAAAACATTTACTATTTTATAATTCATACCAGCACGATTCTCTACCGAGTTGCTCCAAGAAATTCCCACAGCATCACTTTCACTTTCTCTAGTCTTCGGTTCATCATCTAACGCCTCCTTCTTCACACTCATAATTTGGATTGGACCCTTATACTCCAAATTTACCTTCCTCGCTAGATCTATCTCACTGCCCTCATTCTTACCCTTCCTCAGAATCTCAATCTCATTTTGCTTTTTGTTTAACTCGTAACCCATCATTTCGATTTTTGAATTCAAATCCTTAATTTTGTTAGCATAAGCATTATTCAAATGCTTTATGCTATCATAGCTCTTTCTTATTATCATCAAATTCTCATTTAGGTTCTGATTTACCCGTGCTTGAGACTCATTTTCCTGTCTAGCTTTATTAGCTTTATTTTCTAAATCCCTAATTTTGTCCATCAAGTATGCTTCAGGATTCTTCACAGCTATATCTAGATGAGAAATGATATCGGGTACCGTCCTAGCAGACTGACTTCCCAATGGAAAGGTGTTACTGTCTGAAGCCATTTTTTTGCTAAAATTTGAGCCGGTTTTTTAGGTGGAAAGATAAAATCTGGGAATTGTGAAATGAAACCCTAAAAGTGCGGACTGTATCTCTGGATAAAATTGTCAGATATGTCTTGGTATTGTCGGAAAGTTTCAAATAGGCCCCAAATATTGTTTGGAATTTCAGAACGGACCCAATATTTTAATGTTTAAATATTTTGTAAATCAGATCTGCAACTCTAGCACAATTCGCTTATCCCTTTTAGCTTAGTTGGAGGTCCCATTATCGAGTCCCGCTTATTGCACTTATCCCCTCTTTTTGTTCCTTTAAAATACAACTATAATGACTACATGAGATACAAAATTAAGTATTTATGCAGCATCCAGTCATAAGTTAGATTTAAGGTTACACTCTTTTTAAAATTTTATGGTTTGATTATTGTACCTTCTATTAATCAGTCATTATTAGAGGTGGCAAAACGGGCGAGCACGGCCCACGGTAAAAATGGGTTCGGGCCCGTACAGGCATGGGCTTAAACATGCACGGGCCAAACGAGCTCATGTTATACGAATCATTATTGAAAAAACTAAAACGACGAAATAAATTTATCAAACATAACACCTTATTATTATATTTGAAAAATTAGATATATTATACCTATAAGTATTTTTTTTTTTTTTTTTATAAAAAAAGTACAATTGTTCGGTTAATGCTCATTTAACTTTTAAATGGGCCATTACATGTCAATTTTAAAAAAAATGATGGGCTAAATCAAATCTTTTACAAATTAACGCAAACTAGCCTATATTTTTAATTTTTGGGCACAAATTGCCAAATCTAGTCATAATATAACGTTTGTTTAGACTTATGCCAAAATTAAAGAAAAAAATAGCTCACAAAGCCATGCGTATTGTTAGTGTTTTTCTCCGCAAGTTGAATGACAAGCCAGTTAATGAAAGGACCAAGGGGTTTTTCTATAAATTAGTAACCGGAAAGATATTGGTAGTTTATTGATGTTGTTATTTGGTAGTTTCTTGATGCATTATTGCCGAAAGTCTTGAGCATAAGGTGGAAAACCGTTTCAATATATGTGTGACTTGAAGGTCTGGACATCTAATAAGGGTATCTAAATTTAATAGATTGTTGTTCCTTTTTTATAACTTTTATTTATAAAGGTCATTGACACTAGCAATTTTATTGTAGAGATTCAAGGTGATAAGTAAAGCACACAAGCAAGCAATGATGATTGCAGATCATCAAGTGTGTGAAGAGTTTGCTGAAAAGATGGAGCAGTTGTGAGGAATCACTAGGCGCGCATCATTTGAAGTTATGGCGTCCTCATCAGATGTACATTACTTCTTTTATTTTGGGACTTTTATAAAATTTCAATTTCTGTTTTTTACTTTTAAAATTGTTTGTTCCTCATTTTAGGGCTTGTTTCTTTACTTTTTTTATTATAATGTTTTTAGTGTAAAAAAATTATATTTGAAATTTAACAATATCTAGCATGTATGTTTAAAAATATGTGGTTAAAAGTTGTCAAAAAACATAGAAGAGTCTTAAATATATATTTGAAAACTATGAGAACAATTTATCTGATATTGTCTTGGAGGATCAAGCTTTATGGGTTCATAAAGAACTAGTAAGCAAAAGAAATGTTTATAAAGCGTATTGATGGAAGTTCATTACTATGATAATCTTTGATGTAATCTATATGAGCTAGAAGTTGAAAGAAATCATGATCTTTGAAGTAATCCATCTGGGATAGAAGTTCAAAGAAATTAAAATCTTTGATGAAATCTATTTGAGATAGAGGTTAAAAGAAACCATGATCTTGGATGAAATCTATATGGGATAAAAGTTCAATGAAACCAAAGCATGGAATGACTAAAAAGATTTCTACCACAAACTAAATGTAAAGAGGATCTTAAATACTTGAATAAAAAGCCAATATTAAGTCCTGAAAGAATCAAGGCGTAGAACCCGTGTAGTGCAATCAAATGAAAGAGACGATTGACAAATATTTCTTATAAAAGATGAATGCTAAAGTGATGGTATTTCAGAAATCTACAGATTCATAAGACTCATACGATAGTTACTTGTGACCTCATGAAGATTCTCAGCGAATCTATAGGTTACTTATCGTTGATTGGTACATGTGGTGGTTGTGGTAATCAGCTTCAGTGAAGACATAATCATACCCATTATCGATCTCTTCTAACTATGAAGTCAATGAAGCCGTCCGTTCTGAATTGTTAGAGTACACATGAAGATAGTGTACAATCCGGTTATTGGTGAATACTTCCTGACATGGTCTAGCATCCCTATGCTTGTCAAATAAGAACTTCAGTGCAACTTCGTTCATTTTGGTTACACCTATGTAAGCTTCAATCTTGTAGGATTCTTGTCTAAACTCAGTTTGAATGAACTTCTCGTAATGAATACCTACCTCCAAGGAACCTTTCAGCACGTTACTCAAATATTGTATTTCTGGAAATTGATTGTCAGTATTTGTCACGTCCAGATATAAGGTAGTGCAAATCGTAACTTTCATACGATGTAGGTTCAGGAAATTTGAGTAAAGGGTGTGTTGGTATCGGGTCGCTTGCTATGATGGTTCACGAAATAAGATTTTCACTTTCACCAACAACTTGGTCGTCGCTAAAAGTGCCAGTTCATTTTTTTAATAAATTTTCGCGTTGAAAGTCAAAGTTAAAGTCTGTACAAGTTTGATGGTTTCCAGAGAGAGAGGCATTGAAAATAGCATATTTTGTCATTTAGTCGACTTTTAGCCATGACTTTAGTCGTGATTAAAAGTTTTCCGTGGCAAAAAGCTCCGATTCTAATAGTGGTTACAACCTTGAGACAAACTAATAATTGTTTAAATAATACCCATGAACTACTAAATTTCACTGCGTGAGAAGATACTTTAAAATATATAAGAAGTTAATTTTGATTTTTGTTTTTTGGATCATATTTCAAAAGCATAAAAAAAGTTATTATAAGCAATTAATCCGAACCACCTCTGAGTCTTTCTTCAAATTAGTTTAATGATATACTACACACAGGTCCTTAAATAATGCAATATACCTGGTGAACAAACAACACATTGGTAAACAACCAGAGCCAAACATTGAAATTTGTCTATTTTTTCGTTTAGTAAACTTTTAGCCACGACTCTAGTCATAGCTAAATGTTTTCCGGGGCTAAAACCCCGATTCTAGTAGTGTTTACAACCTTGAGACAAACTAATAACTGCTTAGATAATACTCATGAATTACTAAAGTTTCACTACGAAAGAGTAGATACTTTAATAAATATAAGTTTTTTTTTTTTCGATCATATATATAATATATTTAATAAGCATAAAAGTGTTTTATAAGCAATCCAAACCACCCTGAGTCTTTCTAAAAACGTTGTCAATTAAGCTAGCTTGATCTTTTAAATTAGTTTTGTCTTCATCAAATCCAACCAATCTTGTAAGTAGCATAATCAAAGAGACAAAAGTTATTTATATACACGATCCTTTAATAATGCAATATACCTAGTGAAAAAACAATATATTGGTTTCGGGGTCCCAAATATAATGGTCCTTAAATAATGCAATATACCTTAGAAAGATGTCACAATAAACCGAGATTCGACACAGTTTGTGGTCGGTATCTAATTATCTGTCATTCTTGAAGGAGGGAAGAAATGGTCATCTTTCTTTTTGTATATATCGAAGAGGTGGGCTGAGTACATCTTAGCAAACCTTCGACAGTCATCAATATCAGATTTATTCAACTCAGAAGCTGTTTTCTTCATTTTTTGTTGTGGATCTCCATCATTAAGCAAATGTGCCAGTTGGTTAATCCTAAGAGAAGAGAAATTTTAAGTATAATGATCTCAATCTAGTTTGAATACACATAAAGACAATAATTAACTTCTTTAATTAGGATATTCAGATTAAAGCCTCTATAGTGTACGTACCTTGATATGCCATGTGCACGACTGATATGAGCACTTAAGGATGTATGCGTCGTCTTCATACTTTGTCTATGTATAGCACATATAGCGTTTAAACAAAGTTCGTCACTTTCTTCAAATTCTTTTACCATGTGAGCCTCTGATTTCCATCTTTCATCTTGCTTCTCTTCTCCTTTTTGACAATGACAGAACTGGACACAAAACTATCTGAGATTGGTGAGACTTTTTTTGAACCAGTAATAGAAACTGGATGAGAAGTTATCGGCTGAGTTCCTTTTGGAATGCTGTAAACTAAGTCATCGTCATATTCTCTTTTTACTTTTTTTGAAGCATGCTTGCTTGTCGATACCGAAAGAAATTCATCATTGTTACCCCCTTTTTTTATTGAACCCTCTTTTCTTTTAGATGAAGATACATGCTTTAGATCATCTTCATCATCTTCAATCTCCAAGATCTCTGGAAACTTGGGATATGATCTTTGTTTGGAGTTAACTATTTCCTTAAACCCCGAAGAAGGTCCAATACTTTCTGTGACAGGTAAAAGTCTATCATAAGATTTTGGTTTAAACAGTCAATATTTTGCACTTTTATAGATAAATGTGCATTCAAGATATCAACTAAGATCTATACCCAAAATTGTGAAATAGGTTACAGCAGTAGAACACAATATACCAATTCATTAACATTCCACTAACATTCACATAAAATAAAAAGTACCGTAACTATGACAGAAATTGTAAACAAACACATGCTTATGATGAAAACTTAGTCGAACACAATTAATAGTTCAATACACATCAGGTAACGATCGCCTCATTAAAGTAGCAATTACTTCACATTTAAGTTTCTTCGACAAAAGATACTACCTCTAGGAACTTAAAGCATTTGGACATGCCTTTTCCGAGTATTTAATTCTCCGTACGGAACTTAGAGTAATATATATTCATATCAAGTTGAAATCTCAAATATATACTGCATAAGAAACATCCAAATGAATGTAAGCAAATTCATTTACAAGATTAGCATGACTTAGGTAGATTAGAAACAATCATTTCAAATTTCTATGTTTACCCGTGCCTTTGAGATATTAAATTGTTTTTAGAACTAGTATAGCCAGACCAGCATCATTTAACTAATGATCAAGTCAGGTGAAGTTACCAGATATCTTAGTAGAACCTAGCAACGAAAATCACTCTTGGTGATTAATTTGCATGATACAAGGTACAATATGAAGCATAGTCACAATACAAACTATAGACAGAACGGTCATTCAGTATTATGTTCAACATCGCATAAAGCTCTACAAGGAATATCTATTAAATAGTACTTTCCTTGTCAATCTAGCGTAAATCCAGGCACCTAACTATAGAATGTCTAACAGTGAGCTTTAAAGGGTTAGTTATTTCCTGTAATATTGACATTTCAAATGTATGTACTACATGATACATTAATGAATTGAAACACAAAATTATATGTATTTTAAAATAGCAATAGTTAACATAGAGTATCACTGAAAGCTGCATAATATGATCGGTTAATAATATCTACTATCTATATAAACTTGCGGGAAGAAATGTATCATGACAAACTATATCTATATATTACTCCTTATCAATGGAATTTGGAAAAACTGGTAACTGCAAATATGAACAGGTGGATTAGATCACATAAATCTCGACATTTCTAATTGTGAAATAGATCTCAGACTTTTGTATATCTTCAACGCACTTCAAGCATGGATACTTACCAATCTCCATGATATGCTTTTTATGTGTACTACAGTGAAGAAATGTTTCATTTCTATGAGCTCATGTATGTGAACTTCCGGAAAGAAAATTCCATGATAAATTATGTCTACAAGTTATCATGTGAAAATTACCTTAAAACTCCAATCTTCAAAGTGTGGAAAGCTCAAATAAAAACTTATCTTAAACAACGCACTTCATGAGGCATGGATCGTTTATGTTGATTATGATATTCTTTAATTTTACACATTTGTAAGCATCGTGTAGGTAATTATGTGACGCGTTACAGGCTATATTATATGTGAAAAGTCGAGAAATGACATCTTATGTGACAGTGTCAAGCTTTTTTATCTGATGTATGTGTCATCTATCCACATATTCCCACAATAAGGGGCGCTGTGGCAGCTTTTATTCTAAAGTGATTATTCGTTGATTCGCTAAGCAAAATTTAATAATAACATGCAAATAAATGTATCGCAAGATTTAGTGCCTAACAAGGAGAGTAAGTTTATTCGACCCTTTTTTGAAACTATGATCAAATCCATCAAAGCACAAATATATCAACCTCGGCATGGTCATCAATAGAGAGGTAAGAAAAATTTTATTACAAGATGTGGTTACTGGTTAGTTGGCTCAAGTGCAATTGTGGACTTATGGTGCATTAGATTTTGGGTTAGCCTTATGGTGCTTATTCCATAAGTTATGTTGTATCATCAATAGATATGCAATATATAACAATCATAGCACATTCAATAATAAAAAAACATTTTCTATTTTACAATTCATACCAGCACGATTCTCTACCGAGTTGCTCCAAGAAATTCTCACAGCATCACTTTCACTTTGTCTAGTCTTGGGATCATCATCTAACGCCTCCTTCTTCACACTCATAATTTGGATTCCACCCTTATACTCCAAATTAACCTTCCTTGCTGGATCTATCTCACTGCCCTTATTCTTACCCTTCCTCAGAATCTCAATCTCATTTTGCTTTTGGTTTAACTGATAACCCATCATTTCGATTTTCGAATTCAAATCCTTAATTTTGTTAGCATAAGCATTATTCAAATGCTTTATGTTATCATAGTTCTTTCTTATTATCATCAAATTCTCATTTAGCTTCTTATTTACCCGTGCCTGAGACTCATTTTCCTGGCTATATTTATTAGCTTTATTTTCTAAATCCCTAACTTTGTCCATCAAGTATGCTTCACGATTCTTCACAGCTATATCTAGATGAGAAATGATGTCGGGTACCGTCCTAGCAGACTGACTTCCCAATGGAAAGGTGTTACTGTCTGAAGCCATTTTTTTGCTAAAATTTGAGCAGTTTTTCAGGTGGAAAGATACAATCTGGGAATTGTGAAATGGAACCCTAAAAGTGCGGACTTTATCTCGGGATAAACACTAGGGTTAAAGGTATGTCTTGCTATAGTTGAAAAGTTTCAAATAGGCCCCAAATATTGTTTGGCAATTCAAGACGGACCCAATATTTTAATATTTTATAATGAACCCCTCTCGAGAGAAAGTATAGTCATTGTTTGTATTAATATTTTTTTGATTATAGTCGAGTATGCATTGTTGTCAGATTGTTGTGCATAACTGGTTATGGTGTAGTTTCGATTCAGCTTGCCCCCTGCCACTTTGAACTGAAACTTGGTGCAATCTAGTAAATGACTACAAGTTTGTGGAATTCAAACATTTTGTTGCATAAAATTGTGACAAATGACAAGTATTGATTGTTTGGCTAATTATTGCTATTCCATATAGCAACATTAAGCATTCGATAAATGTGTTATTGTTTTAACAGAAGTATATCACATTGATTGTTGACCCAGCCTTTGTCCAATAATCCTAACAAAAACTGGATTACTAAAAACACCATACACTAGTACACTACTACTATATTTAGTTCATCTTATTTGGTATTTCTATATTGTGGAGCTCGTGATAGATCAATCTTCGCACTTGTTTTCACTTTGATCTACACGTTTAAAAAATGTGTAGATTTCTATAAACCTTTTGCACTTTTTAACTTGTATAAAATTGTTACCTTAACAAATGCGAAGAAATATAAAAAAATATCCCAATTTTCACATTAAAAATATTAAGAAAAATAGTTCACTATAAGTGTGGATAAATTTATAATAAGTTCACACACACTACAAGAAAAAGAAAACAGGAGACTAACAATTGGCGAGCGCACGCATGTCCTCGCCAAAGACTCGCTACACGACAAAAAAGTTTGAGTTTAAACTTTGACCGTGGCTAGTTTGCGTAGATTTGTTGATCTCGAAAACTTTTTAACCCAACAAAAATAAATAATTTGATGATGGCAAAACTGAATTTTCAAAGAAAACAGCAAAGTTCGAAAATTGTTTTGAAATACTTGAAAATGAAAATGTTGTTTGCGAATGAAAATTGGCTCGTAAAATAACTGATTTTAAAGCAAAGAAAGATCAATTTTTGAAACAAATAGCTTCTTTAGAATCAAAGCTGGTATTACAAGATCATCTTTCCTTCAAAAAGAATACAATGATTTGAGAATTTCATACAATGCTTTAAAAGCAAAGTTTGATTCTCTTAACCGATCAGAGATAACATATTCAGTTTCAAACATGTCAAAACCAAAAGTAGGTGTTTCGAAGAAGGTTAGAAGGTTTACACAGGAGAATCTTCAAAACCATTTTTGAAAAAGGTCTCAGTTTAAAACTTTTTCTTTGTAAAAAGGAAGGAAGATTTTAAAGAAACCAAAATCTTCTGAAGCATTTACTCCTCAAAAGGTTTCTAAGTCAAATGCTTCAAATATGAAAATCAAGTTTTTCAAACACCACGCTCTCGTTTTACGCCAGTAAAACAAGTGTGGAGACCAAAGCAAAACCGTTCTAAAACTTTCAAATACTCAAAATCGGAGATACACAAAAATGACTCTGCTTTGAACATCCCAACTAATGGAAGGTTCCAATTCATCTCAAAAACGAATTTTCAAAATAAAACACCAAGTTTCAACAAGAAATGTGTTAGCATTAGAAGTGATGGTCATTTATACTTGTACGAACCTTGTAACCTTGTAATATTAACTGCAATAAACTAGCTAAATAGGAAATGGGCTTATGGACTTAGTATAAGTCTTGTTAAGCTAATATGAACTTTGGATTAGTAAAGTTAGCATATTTAATGGACAAATACAAAGTGGAAGCCCATCAAGCCCATAACTATCTTGTACACTACATAATAGGCGTCACCTTTCGTTTACAAGGGTGTGAGACCTCATTCCAATTTAGCAAGTTTCATCATTCTCACCATTTTCTCCCTGTCTCTTCTTTCTCCCTCTACTCTCTCTCTAAACCTTCTATTATTATTGTATGTGTGTTTTGTTTCATTTGTAGAGACCTATAAGTGTATCAAAGCCAAATGATGATTTAGAAATGTGTTTCTTTTTGAAAATTACCAAATATTTGTTTTTTTTTTTTTGGCGAGTTCGTCAAAAAAAAAAGGCCACATTTTTATCTTTTAAACAATTGTTCTTGCACTTTTAGTTATAAAAGCAGACATTTTTAAGACTTGTGTTGTGTTTTAGAATATTCGTGTGTAAAAATTTTCAACAAAAAATCATGTCTTTTTTTTATGTTTTGGTGAGTTCGTGTCTAAGCTTCCAAACAGTGAGTTTTTGTGTCAAAATTACAAAGTTCTTGCAAGTTTATCATTATAGCAGACGTTGCAATGATATTATTTGTGTTTTAGAACAAGGTTGTACAAGAAATTCGGATTAAAAATATCGAAGTTTGGATTTTTGGTCTTAGTTTTTATGTTTTTACACCTCGTCAACTTTTACAAAAAAAATATTATTTCGTGTGTTATGATCTAAAAGCAGATGTTTTTATGATTATAAAAACATAAAAAAATGTGTCTTTTTATGTTTCAAAGTGTTGTGTCTAAAAACTATTTTGGCCAGTTCATGTTTATTCAAAAATAGCGAGTTTGTTCAAAAAGTCAACATGTCAAATCCAGCTTTTTGCCTATTTACATTTAGTGAGATTGTTTAGTGAGGTGTTATAGCGAGTTCGTCAAGCAACTTCAGTTTAGCGACTTCCTTTGGTGACTTTGATTTAGCGAGTTAATTTGGTGACTTTGCTAGCGAATTAGGCTCAAAGGTTTTGGCGAGTTACGTATTGTGGCGAGTTTGAACTTAACAAATTAGGTGACAGTTTGGCGAGTTAGAGCACGATTTAGCTAGTTTGTACTTCATTTAGTGAGATCTTTCTTGGCAAGTTAGGGCTTAATTTGACGAGATCTCTTTCGCTAGTTAGGGCACGAATTTGGCGAGATTGGTATAGCGAGATAGGGAAAGCCTCACTAAATCTTGGTTGTCTAGGGGATCAATTTGGCTTGTTCATCTTTAGCTAGTTAGGACCCCATTTTGGCAAGTTGTTTAGCAAGTTACTTATCGAGTTTTGCCAAAACCCTAGTTTCCTTTTCGATCATAACCTAATCTCACCAAGGTGTTAAACAAAGTTCCTACAAACCCTGATTCATCAACCTAATCACTATTTAATGAGATCCAAACCAATTAAACAAAACTTTAACACAATCAAGATCGAATTAAACAAACTCAATCCGAAAACACAATCACTTCTTTATCATCAAGATCCATAATTATTTCACACATACCTATCATCATGACTTCACAAATAACTGCACAAATGATTTATGTTTCTCAAACATACATCATTGAGGCTGGTTCCAACAGTCGCCCACTCATGCTCTTTTGTGGAACTTACACTCAATGGGCAAATCGTATGAAACGATTCATTATTTGAGACAAACCCAATGGTGTATTAATTTGGAATTCCATTGAGAACGGTCCTTATGTCAAATGTGAAATCATTGTTCCATATACTTTAGATCCACCTACTTAACCCATCATCCGAATTCAAACTGATTATGATCTCTCCAAAGAAGAATGGGATCAAATCAAAGCTAACAAGCGTGTTATGTATCTCATTTTGCAAGGATTAAACAATGACAATAGTGGACAGTTTCCCAAATGCGAAAGCGATGTGGAAGGCGATTAGGCGTCAGATGTAGGGAATAGAAGCAGGACATCAAGAGAAGAAGCTGATATATCTTTGGGAATATGATAAATTCACATCAGTGCTTGGAGACAATAGAATCATACTATCTAAGGTTTTCAAGTGTAGTAAATGACTTGCACAGGAGGAAAATTACAAATGAACTAATCATTTTCAACCTTAAATTTATGCTTCGTCTCTAATCTGAATGGAAGCATTTTGTCACGCAAGTGAAGCAATCCAAGAACCTACATGATATTAACATCCATCATATTTTTAACATCTTGAAGTAGAATCAGGATGAAGCTAATGATGTAAGAGATGAGCATGAGAGACAAAAGTATGATCCATTAGCACTCATGTCAGACATCCATTCTTCACCTCACAAAACCCAAGCACCAGTACCAAGGAAAACAGGATATGCACAAGCTGGATATGCATCACAATCATCATCACCATCACTTAATTATCAGACATCTAATTATGAAGCACCAACAACCACATACACGTCATCTGCTTATGTAGCACCCACACCAACATACACATCATTAGCTTATGCAGTACCGACTCCTACCTACACCACAACTACTATGTATGCTACACCCGAACATACCTATTCACCAATCGACTATGCAACACTACCAACAGAATATTCAACACCCGAAGAAACAGGAGTGATGCCACACACTAAACCAGATCTAATACAAGAAATTAACACAGCCATGTCACTTCTTTCCAGAATTATCACTTGTACCTGCATAACCCCTACTGACAATCGACTTAAGACTTCGTCAAATCTGAGGAACCCTATTGGGAATTTTGCACCACCAAGAGTTGTCCAGAAAGGAATTATACACCTGTAAGATAGAAAGTTGGCTACACATGGAATGTTGGGTACTCAGGGATAAGCGGGAATTCTGGAGTTGTTGGGAATACGTTGCAGAGAAGTAATGTTTCAAATGATAGATGCTATAACTGTAGGGGTACTGGAAATATTGCTAAGGATTGTAAAGAGCCAATGAGGGCCAGGAATTTTAATTATCACAAGAAGAAAATGTTGTTATGCAATAAAGTTGAAGTAGGGGTAAAATTGACTGTAGAGGAATATGATTTTTTGGCTGAGCTTACAGATGAAGAAGACGGGGATTGGGAATTTAGCGCAAACTGTATTTTCATGACTAAGCTACATGAAGTAGTGTCAGATGATGACACTGGACCTATCTATGATACTTAAAAGCTGAATGAGGTACAAATTACTTCTGATAATACTTATAATGTGTTTGCTCATAACCTTCCACATCCTGAGAGTCCCGAATCCATTGAAAACACGTACATGGTAGAACAGGAGGTAGCAATATCACTCCTTGTATGCTAGATATGTATCTTAATGGAAACGAACTTGCACAAGATGTTTCTGATTATGTATGAGATTATGCTTTAATTCTTTCCTTAGTTGAAACTCTACATGTCAAAATTGAAAACTGTGATGCTGTCATTCAAAAGAACAAAACGTAAAATGAGGTATTAAACATGAGCTTGAGAGGCACAAGAACCAATTCAAAAATTTCCAAATAGATTATGATAAAAAAAAAAAAAAGGCAGTTGAACGTTGTTATTCTGAGGCTCTTGAACGTGTAAAACATTTACAAAAATGTCTTGATGACCAACACATTCTAAATCATCAAAAGTTCAAAACTGTTAGTGATGAAATTTCAAATCTTATAAATCAGATTTTTAACACACAATGACAATTTTCAGTCTTGAGAAAGAACAGGAAAATTCGAAAAACAAATATATGAGTCGGGAAGATAAAGATCTTGAGATAATCATTGCCTTAGAAAAGAAAATAAAAGAACAAAATAACATAATCTTTAAAACCAGACAAACGATTCAGATGATTCACATGCTTACACCAAAACCGAATTCGTATTACGATGGACAAAGCTCTTTGGATTACAAAAATCCTTGTTACCTCAAGAAAGCTGATGTGTGGTTTAGGGTCGAAAGACTTCCTTTTCAACGAGCAAGCTTTACAACCCACTAGGCAATGTACCTAATCGTTGTAGTGTAGTATGGGTAAGCCCAGGGGGTTGATCATTCTCTAGGGGAATAGAGTAGAGATGTATAACGAGAAGGTAAGGTTGAGGGAGATTCTTGTTATATTTTTTAAAAAGCAAGTAAATATCTCGGGGTATAGGAGTGGGGTGGTACTTCTACCAATTTTAACTACTAATTAATTAAGCTAATATTTGATTAAACTAATGAAAAGGAAAAGATAGGCTATGTTATTGTAAAGTGTGCTCTTATGATGATTAAAAGTGTGTTTACTTAGATGTTCTTACCCCCTAGTTATCTCTTATTGGTCGGTTGAATTGTCACATCCTCATCTTAATTGGTGCGTTGTATTCCGTGTGGTCATAGAGGGTGCCTAATTCCCTAGTTCTATGAATTGTAACTCTCCTATAGACTATCCGGTATCGCCAAGTACCGTAGTATCTCTCCCGAATACTCTATTATCCTAAAGCTACAAATCACGCAATAAACACAACGATGGATCAAGTGCACTCTCAAGCTTTATGCTATTTAGGATGTTCAAGCTCGCAACAATTAAAGAAGAAGCAGTTTTCCTTACTCTAGCGTCTACCAATCAAGACAAGAGACAACCTAACAATAATTAACAACTATGTTTCATAGATCTAAGCAAACACAATAGTAATTTAGCTACTCGTGATAAATAAGCATGCATACACACAAACAATTAAACATAAGGTAGACATTGTTGGAAATTATGTATGTAACAGACTTAATACTGCTAGTGAAAATAGTTAAGTCTGGTAGGCTAATTTTCTTAGTTAAGTCTGCCAGTACTAATGTTAAGTCTGGAAGAACATAGTTAGTTATGTTTAGCTTTAATAGTTAAGTCTGTTTATGAAAAATAGAATAGTTTTGTTAGAGATATAGTAGGAAATGATATCTACGAGTTAGAGATATCTTTGGAAAAATGTATGTATATCCTTTCACACGTTTTGTAAAGATGCTAAGGTTTCCTTAGTGTATAAAAGGAACCCTAAGGCATTATGTCTTATATAAGTTTACAAAGTTTATTAGAGCGATTGATAATAGAAGCTTAGTAAAGTTTAATAGTAAAATAGCAATTGTGTTCTTCTTGCTTGTGTTAAGATTCCGCATTAGCACTTAAGTATTTATTGTTAAAGAGTTTCTCATATAGTTGATTTGGATTTATTCAAGTTGAATCTCTCTCTGGCGACACAAGCGAATTCGATTCTCCTTACGATACCCTAAAGTCGACACTTACAATTCTTTAAATCTTTCTACTCCTGTTGTGGGTCGGTAGTTGGATTATTATTCACTTGGCATCGTGGGTCGGTAACAACTGATTATTCATATTTTCGCTTGTGTGATCTTTTAAAGCCTTGGTATTACTTTGCTGCATGTGACTATTTTTATTATATAAAGTTATTGCCTTGGTAATCTGCTTATTCTCATCAATACGTTTCTTAATTAAGTTATTTATTCTATAAAACGTGATTGTGGCTGCATGTGATTTGTATTGCATATTTATTGATCGACTGTTGGGTTGTATCTGATATTGGTCGAGATTGTTGTTGGTTTGAGGGTCGATTACTTGTACTAGTTCGTGATGGGGGTAACGAGAGAGAGGGATAAAGGTGGGGGAACTTTGGAGCATGAGGTTCGAGCTGGTGATCAGGTTGATACGAGTGGGAATGAGGCTAACAAGGATTTTTCGTCGAAAGCTGATAAACCAACCACTAACTTGGCCGATCAAGTTGGTGTGAATAAGGAATCGACGATGAACCCTAATAGTAGGAATGATGAGTTTACTGGTATTGCTTCTGGTTCTCGTTCTGATGGACAAGTGGAGCCGGTTTCACTTGTTTCAAGCCCCAGTCATGACGCACCTAGTCATGACACGCCTGAGGGTCATGATACTTTATTGAAAACTCGTGCTATTGAAAAACAAATCTTTGAGGGAAAACTTGTTCTTGTGGGTGATGATGGGCAACCATTAAAACTAGCCGTGACAGTGGATGCTTCTACTTCTACTAGGGCTAAGTCAATTGAGCATCTTAAGGTGCCGCAGTCACAGAAGGAGCTAGAGGAGATGCTTACTGCTATTGGTTATTATTCGAAACCTCCTCAAGATACGAGTGGTCCTATGGCTTCTAGTGTTAATGGCCATAATAATGCTAATGATAAGGTTGATACGAATGCACATGGGGCTGTTGGTATTGAGAAGGTTGGTGTGTATGCTTTGAAACAACCTTCTTCATCATATGCTGGTGTTACTTCTACTGAACCAAAGAAACACACATCAAACTTTCGTAGGTTGGAGTGTAGTAAAAAAGCTAATGGTGTGGATCTTTCTGTCCCGATGAAAGTGGTTGAAGAGGTGAACACTAGGTTTGAGAATACTTTGTATGGGTATTTCCTTGGTCAACGTCTTGCTTTTCCTGTTGTTGATTACTTTGTACGCAATGCGTGGGCTAAGTTTGGTATACAAAAGGTAATGATGAATGCAAAGGGGTTCTTCTTCTTTAAGTTCAATTCGAAGAAAGGTGTTGATGATGTTCTTGAAACGGTCCTTGGTTGATTAGAAATGTACCTATTATTCTTAAACCATGGACATTGAACACCAACTTACTTAAAGAGGATTTGACCAACATCCCGGTGTCGGTTAAATTCCATGATGTTCCTCTTGCTATGTTTTCTGATGATGGCCTTAGTCTCCTTGCCACATTGATAGGCACGCCCAAAAGGTTAGATGCTTTTACTAGCCAAATGTGCAAGGACTCGTGGGGCCGTAGTAGTTTTGCTAGATGCATGATTGAAGTGAAGTCGGATGAGGTGCTTAGGGACAGCCTTACTGTTGAGATACTGTTACTTGATGGGTCGGGTTCGACTATTGAGAAGATACGGGTTGAATACGAGTGGAAACCACCTCATTGTGATAAATGTAAGATTTTTGGTCATTCTCTTATTGAATGTCTGAAAGTTGTTGAAACTCCTGATCAGCCTACTAAGTGTGTTAATGATGGTTTCAAGACGGTCAATAATAAGAAGAAGGGAAAGCAAGGTGGTTCTACTATTCCGGGTCAAGGAGGGTTTACTAAACCTGTTGTGGGTAAGCAGTTTCAATATCAACCCAAAAAGACTCCTCCTGAACCTAAGAAAGTGGAAGTCCCTAAGAAGAATGCTTCTGATGTGGCTAGTTCGAGTGGTACGAAGATCTCTACATCTAATCAGTTTGATGCTCTTAATATGGAATATACGGATGCTTTTGGTATTCCTTCAAATGACACCAACAAGGATGTGGATTCTAGTCGTACAATGGAAGTTAATGAAGATAAGTCTACTAAGACAGGTACTGCATCACAAGAACCCCTTGTGAGTTATTTGAAAGAGATGGAGTCGTGTGAGTCTCCTATACCTAGTGATTCTTGTATTCCGCCCGTCTCTTCTACTAAGAGAGTTAACCCTTTTTCTAAAGTGGGAGATATTGTGGTGTCTGATTCTGAAGATGAGGTGGTTGCTAACCCATTTGATGAGTCTGCTAATCTATTCGGTGGTGGCCAAGAGTTTGAAGATGAGTATGATGACTATGACTACGATGACTATGCAAAGCAGGTTTCTGATCTTCCAGGGAATTTAGATGCCTTTAATGCCATGTATGGCACCAAGCTTCAAGGACCTAGGAAGTTATTTTCTTTCGTTATGTCCTATGTTATCATTAGATTAGTGGTTTGTTTTCTTGTTTAGAAAATAGGTAGTATCTTGTTATGTAAGCTTTATGCCTATGTAACGGGCTGAGATATGGGATTTCACTCATATCCATTGTACTTAAACGTTTTTTGGTTAATATATTTACCAGGGTGCAGGATTACTCCCCTTTACCCAAAAAGATTTATTCAAGTTAACTATTGTCTTATAAAGGCTGCTTAGATCCATAACTTTGGACCTACAAGTGGTATCAAAGCCTATAGAGGGACTCTGAATTTGAAGAAACACAAACACTCAATTCACCCACAAATCCTGAAACATGCCTGTACCTGCAGATAATTTCTCTCAACATCTCAGTGATGAAGAAGTCTCAAATCATGATGAGGAAGTATCAGACTCTGGGCGACAAAAACAACAGTAACAGATCATTCCTGCTACAACCACCCTCTCCAACATCAAAATCCCACTTCTTAAGAAGGAGGGGTATGACATATGGGCCATGGAGATGGAACACTATCTAGAGTACATTGATAATGAAGTATGGAAGGTAATCCAGAATGGAAATCTAGATTACATTGATAATGAGGATTTCTACAGGGAAAGATGGTGTTGTTAGAGTGCTTCCACCAGTCTTTGCTGCGGAGATTCATGTTGTGGAAAAGTAGAGGAAGGCTAGAACCATTTTACTGATAGCCATTCCCAAGGAACATCTCAGAAGGTTCCATGGAATGGATGATGCCAAGGAGATCTGGGATGCTATAAGAACTAGATTTTGAGGGAATGCTAATTCCAAAAAGATGCAGAAGGCAGTTTTCAAACAATAGTTTGAAACATTTACTGTGACTAGTTCTGAAGGGTTGGAGAAAGGGTATGATAGATTTCAACAACTTTTGTCACAATTGGAAGCTCATGGTGCTGAAGTGTCTACTGAGGATGCTAACCACAAGTTTCTCAGGTCTTTGCCTTCTGAATGGTCACATCTGGCAATGACTATAAGAACCAAAGAAGATATTGACACTCTATCAATTGATGACTTGTACAATAACCTTAGGGTTTTTGAACAAGAAATCAAAGGAAGTTCAAAGACATCCTCAAGTGCCCACAATGTTGCTTTTGTCTCCCAAAGCAAGAGCAACACTAATAAGGTTAAGCCTCGTAGCTATAGTTCTGGTAACTACACTACTTCGTCATCTGGTGGGAAAGATAGAGAGGCACTTGCTGGCTTTGCTGATTAAGTCATCTATTCTCTCTTTGCAAGGCAATCTAAAGACCTCCTCAATGAGGACGTAGATCAGATTGTTGATGTGGACTTGGAAGAGATGGACATAAACTGGCAGATGGCAATGATTGCTTTAAGAATGAAGAAGTTCTACAAGAAGACTGGAAGACAAGTCCGGTTTGATGGGAAGCCACCAGTTGGCTTTGACAAGAAGAAGCTTAAATGCTTCAGGTACCACAACACTGGTCACTTTGCTAGGGAATGCACAACAAAGGTGGCCACTGATGGACAGAAGAGGGACTCATTCTATCCATGACAGAATGCTGAAAAGCAGCAAAAGAGTCAGATGGGGTTGCTGACTATGGATGATGGTGTGATCAACTGGGGAGAGCACACTGAAGAGGATACAGAGATAAATCATGCTCACATGGCTATAAGCTCCAATACTGGGGTATCCTTGTGTTCTAAAACTTGCATTGACTCATATACTAAACTGAAAACACTTTGTGATGAGCAAATGAGTCAGATAGGTTACCATGAAGTTAAAATACTTGCCTATAGTAATGTTGTTAAGACATTAGAAGCTCAAATAGTTACTTTAAAAAAACATCAATCATCTTTAAATGAAAATTTTACATTTCAAGCTAATGAAATATATGAAAAAAGATGAAAAACTTAGGAAGTATAGGAGAATTGGGATGAAAGCTGTAAAAGATAAAGAACAGTTGCAAATCAAAATTGACTCATGGCAGAATAATGCTAAGGGACTTTGGAGATTAGTTGACTCTGGTATGACCTAAACTTCTTAATTGGCTTAGGATTTGAAATAAAATCAGATAGTGAGGTCTTAAGGTATGAAGAAGAAATGAAATGTACTGTGTTTGTCAGTTCAGAGGAAGATTATGTTGGTAAACCAATATATAATAGATTTTTAAAAACTGACAACTATAAAGGAGTACCACCACCCTTAAATGGAGACTACCCCTAAACCAGAACAGGAATTTGATGAATCTCTATTCGTTTATGGTAAATAGGGTCCCCAATATCCTGAAACTAATGTCTCAAAAGAAAAATCTAGTGAATATTCTAACTGTCAATCCAATGACAGTGAAGGATCCATTTGAAATATCTCTAAGCATTTTGTTGACCTTACATCAGAACCTTTAAGGGAGTCTAAACCGATTAGAATTAGTAAAAATGTTGTGTCTGCACCAAAACCAAAACCAGTTGAACCTAGTTGTGTCCCACACGTAAAAACTCTTAGGCGACAAGTTAAAAGTACAGAGACACCCAAAGTAGACAAAAAGGATTGGAATCGGATGATGAAAAGAAACCTAGGGGAAGGTTACTCTTTTACTAAGAAAATGTGTTTTGTGTGTGGTAGTTCTAGTCATTTAATCAGAGATTGTGATTTTCATGAGAAAAGAATGGCTAGAGAGGCTGAACTTAGGAAGCATAGGGCTATTAATACTGGTAATGGGATGGTTAGACAAGTATGGAACAATGTAAACAGGATTAATCATGCAAATCAGTTTGTCCCTAGACCAGTTCTGATTAATGCTAGTAGTTCAAACATTAATTCTGTTAGACCAAAAATGGGTACTGGTACGAATATTAAATCTGTTAGGCAAAATATTAGTTCTGGTCTGCCTAAAGTTAATACTGGTAGTGTAAATGTTAATTCTATTAGACATAAACAACCAGTATCTACCAGTACCTCATGTCAGGTGAATGTATTCAATCACAGAAGAAATTTTGCTAAATCACATTCACTTGTGAGAAGACCTTTTGTTAATAATGCAGCAAAAATGTTTAAATCTTATGCTGTAAATGGAAATGGGGGAACTGCTGTTAAGGCCTCAGCAGGTTTTAATTGGAGTCATAGACCAAACTCCAATAGTAATGGTGGACCCTTTTCTGTTAATATTGTGAATTCTACAGGTTCACAAGGCAGACCCAAGCCTGTACAGGCCTGGGTCCCAAAGAGAAACTAATCTCTTTTGTATGTGCAGGAACATCCTTTCATGAACATGGGATACAGAGGCATATTTGACAGTGGGTGTTCTGGGAACATGACTGGTAACAAGGACCACTTGGACGACTTTGAAGAATTCAAAGGAGGTTCTGTTACTTTTGGAGGTAGCAAGGGCTACATTACTGGTAAAGGTAGAATAAAGTCAGGGAATTTAGAGTTTGATAGTGTGTCTTTTGTAAAAGAACTAGGCCATTTTAACCTTTTCTCTATATCACAAATATGTGATAAGCAGCATAAAGTTCTTTTTACTGAAACTGAATGTTTTATGTTGACTTCTGACTTTAAGATGCCTGATGAAAATCATATGCTCCTAAGGGTCCCTAGGAAACACAACATGTACAGTTTTGATATGAAGACACCTGAACCTGCTAAAGTTTTTGCCTGTTTGATTGCAAAAGCCACTATTGATGAATCTAAATTATGGCACAGAAGGTTGGGTCATATAAATTTTAAAAATCTAAACAAACTTATGAAGGGAAACCTTGTAAGAGGTCTCCCTTGAAGGTTTTCAAAAATGACCACTCATGTGTTGCATGTCACAAAGGGAAGCAGCACAGGGCATCTTGCAAGGCCAAATTAGAAAGTACCATTTCTGAGCCTTTACACACCTGGCATATGGACCTTTTTGGGCCAACTTCAGTGAAAAGCATTAACCATGCTAGTTATTGCCTTGTTATTACTGATGATTTCCACTAGGCGATCAATCGTCCCTACTGTGGGTGTCGATCACCTAGCGATTGATTTCCACTTTTTCACTAATTTTGATGACGATCTAAATCGTCCAAGTTTTGTTTATTTGTTTTGGGTACAATTTGCAAGTTTACGTTTGTATTTAGTTTACTTCCTTTTCTCTTTCTTTTTCAATAAACATAGGGTTTTGGCCGTACAATAGCAGCGTACTTTTTCAAATGTACCGATCTAGTACGCGTACTATTTTTTGTCCCACTTAATGTAACGTACTTTCATTTTTTGTTCCATTCTACCCCCACCAAACTTGTTTAACCGGCACTAAATTTTTTTTTGCCCATTTTCGCACGTTTTTGTCCGTTTTTACACGTTTTCGTCCGTTTTTAAATGTTTTCGCACGTTATCACACGTTTTCATACGTTTTTGCAGGTTTTGGTTCGTTTTCGCCCGTTTTCATCTGTTTTCGCATGTTTTTGAACTTTTTTGCCCGTTTTTGCCCGTTTTCGTCCGTTTTTGCACATTTTCACACGTTTTTGCATGATTTCATCCGTTCATACACGTTTTTGTTCGTTTTTACGCATTTTCATTTGTTTTTACATGTTTTTACCTTTTCTTGCACATTTTTTCCCCCGTTTTTGCACGTTTTCGTGTGTTTTTACACATTTTTGCACGTTTTTGTCCGTTTTTGCATGTTTTTACACATTTTCGCCCGTCTTTGCACGTTTTCGGCTATTTTTGCATATTTTCATCCGTTTTCGTCTATTTTTGTATGTTTTCGCACGTTTTTGTCCGTTTTTACACGTTTTCATCCGTTTTTAAATATTTTTGCACGTTATCGCACGTTTTCATCCGTTTTTTCATGTTTTCGTTCGTTTTCGCCTGTTTTCATCTGTTTTCGCATGTTTTTGAACGTTTTTGCCCCTTTTTGCATGTTTCATCCGTTTTTGCCCGTTTTCGTCTGTTTTTGCACATTTTCACACGTTTTTGCATGATTTCATCCGTTCTTACACGTTTTTGTTCGTTTTTACGCATTTTCATTCATTTTTACATGTTTTACCTGTTTTTCACACTTTTTCCCGTTTTTGCACGTTTTCGTGTGTTTTTACACATTTTTGCACGTTTTTTTCCGTTTTTGCATGTTTTTACACATTTTCGCCCGTCTTTGCACGTTTTCGGCTATTTTTACATATTTTCATCCGTTTTCATCTATTTTGTATGTTTGCGCACGTTTTCGTCTGTTTTAGCACGTTTTTAAACGTTTTCGCACGTTTTCAACCATTTTTTGCACGTTTTCGAACAAAAACGTGTAAAAACGGGCGAAAACGGGCAAATACGGACGAAAACGTGCAAAAATAGACGATAACGTACGAAAACGTTCAAACGTGCGAAAACAGATGAAAATGTGCGAATACATGCAAATATAGACGAAAACATGCAAAAAAAACAAGCAAAAACGTTCAAAAACGTGCGATAACAGACGAAAACTTGCGAAAACGGGCGAAAACGAATGAAAACGTGCAAAAACATGCAAAAACGGATGAAAACGTGCAAAAATGGACGAAAATGTGCAAAAATAGGCGAAAACATGTAAAACGAATGAAAATGTGTAAAAACGAACAAAAACGTGTGAGAACGGATGAAAAGCATGCAAAAACGTGTGAAAATGTGCAAAAACGGACGAAAACGGGCAAAAACGAATGAAAACGTGTGAAAATGAAAGTACGTTATATTAAGTGGGACAAAAAATAGTACGCATACTAGATCGGTATATTTGAAAAAGTATGTTGCTATTATACAACCAAAACCCTTAATAAAAAAAAGTCAGGTATGATGCATAGCCGGTTTCCAAACTTTTTTTCCGGTAGCCGGTCATCTTATGGGTAGAATGGAACAAAAGTTGAAAGTTCGTTACATTAAGTGGAACAAAAAATAGTACGCGTACTAGATCGGTACATTTGAAAAAGTACGTTGCTATTGTACGGCCAAAACCCATAAACATAATTCATACACTATAGAACTTGTAATATTTTTTAAATTTGGTATTGTAATATTAAAATATTTAAATGCTATTTGATACGGAAGTGAAAATACATTAAATATTGAATTGAAAATACAAATTACAGAATAATACAAACTACGATACAGAAATGAAAATGAAAATACAAATTACGACACAGAAAATAAAACACATAGACTAATTTGTGTTATAACCCTCGTCATAAGAAGTATACCCTTCCGCAAACCTGCTCTCTTCCCACCCTCTTTTCAAAGGGGGTTGATACTCACACCATTTTTTCTTATACATACAGCACACTGTATCTAACTATCTTATAATAGAGGGATGCACTTCCCTCATATTAATGATTTTAAGATTTTCATATATAGAATTTTAAGCAAATACAAGTTACAAAGCATTAGTTACAATACTTAAAGCACAAATAAAAATACAAATCAAACTACAATTAATACACAACTTAAATCACCCATTCACAAAAGAGTACAAGTAAGTAATCAGGATGTACACCATTTGCTTTCCAGCACCGATTAAATAACATACACAGAAGTAGATAAATCTACTCTCATCTCTCTCTCTAACCTACAACACACACAACAAGCATCCCTCTCTGTACACCAGCCGCCACCACCACCACCATCTAAATCTGTTGCCACCATAAAAGAAAAAGATGAGATGAAGAAAGCAGAAATAACCAAACAAACAATAACAAACAACAAAATTCTCACTACAGTCCTCAAATAACATCATAAGAAACCAGCTACAACCTAAAAATCTTAACTAAGAAGATACAAAAGGACCTCAGTTTTATTCATCACGACTCGAAAACAAAGAACCAAAGATCTCAGTTTTGTGTTCGATATTAACAAAATATTTTAAAGATTTATAACCTGAGAATCATAACAGATCTGTGATAAACAACCATTTCTCTTATATATCCGAACAGTTTAAAGAAAAGACAATAACAAATATGTTAAAAAGACCTTGAAGCGATTGTATATTACTCTAGAGATATAAGGTAGGAGCTTTAACTGTGTTTTGTTCGTGTGATATAGGAATGACTGAAAATGAGTTTTTGTTTAATGGAGAGATAAGGTTGGAGGAAGTAATGTGTGATGGTAGATGCGTTTTTTGCTGCAATAAAAAATGACTGCGACTTGTATGTGTAGGGTTATGAGAAATTAGGGTGAAGAGTTATGATGGGTTGAACTATGGGCTTTTTTGGTTGGACCAATCCGTTATAAGACTCCATATTGTACTAAATATCTTTGTTGTTTACTTTATCGTTTCTTTTGAAACAAAAAATCAATAAAGTTGTAAGCAAAATATTGCTTTACCTTGTATGTACGAAAGTCTGTTAAAACAAACAAGTCAAAATAACCTTTATGGTCATATGGATATTTAATTTTGGGGGAATTGCATATATACCCACTAAAACTTAAAAACTTGCATATTTCCTCATAATACAAGTTTTTATTGCATGATTTACAATACATTTTAAGCATGTTTTGGGTATATATGTAAATATACAAGTTTTAGTGGGTATATATGCAATTGACCCTTTAATTTTTACAATAACTATATATAAAGAAGACAAAGGACAAATTAAACCCAAAACTTTAAAATATATAGGAGTCATATATTGTAGGTTGAACTTGCACGGTTCCAAAACATTCATTTCAAATATTAATTGATTTGGATGTTTTATGTAACTTAACTTCAAATATTCGAAAACTAAATTGAAAGATATTATATACGGTTTATTATGACATACCAGAACTTGCATCTTTTCATTAAATGGAAACAAAAGGCGCTTTGTATTGGTAAAACTTAAAAAGCCATAACTTCTATGTTATTGTGGTGTGGTTAATTATCGACGAAATCCGCAACTTAGCATTGTCATAGTTGCCAATGATGTTGCTAACATGGTTGCAATCTTGCGATGGCATCAAATATCGAGCTACTAAAATGAACTTTACTAATGATCGTCGCCGCACACGACTAGACACCATATTTATATTTGTAGCAATAACAAACCGTCACTATTAAATAAATAAAAAAAAGTTTAAATATGTTTAAGTTATCAGTGAAACCAAATACAAGTTGATAATTAGGTTTTTAACTAGGGATGAGCATTTTGACCCGAATCCCGAAATCGAACCAGAACCGTACCGAATCCATATATACGGTACGGTACCGGGACTACGAAATAAGATGAAAAAAAATCGGGACGACTAATTCGGTACGGGACCGGTACCAAATCGGGAAATTCCCGAAAAAAAGGAGAAAAAAACGATTTCCCGGTACCGGTACCGGTATTCGAATCCCGTTTGGTACGGTGTCGGTACCACTAATTTATGCTCGGAAAAAAATCGGTACCATTAATTTGATACGGGATCGGTACGGAACCGGTACCGTGCTCATCCCTACTTTTAACTAATACAAGCTATTAAGAAAATATTTTAGTTTCTTTAAATGCATCATACATAAAAAATATTGAAATGATGACAAAATATAATGTCATCCTTACATAAAAATTTAAATGATAATGTAACTTCACAAACGATCCAATTTGTTTTGAATAGCATACAAAAAAATATTTGCCATTTTGTTGTTTCCTATAGTAAATTAAACTAAAAGTTTTTACAATATATAACGTTATTATTACGAAAAAAACTTATAACATTCGTCAGGGTATCCGCCGCCGCATCGCGCGGGTACCCTGCTAGTAACATTTTAATGCACACTGTACAAGACAGTAATGCACAATTGTGGTGTATGTATAAAAAAATTGTGTGAGTATCAACACCCCTTTTCAAAATGTCAAAAAAGTTGTCCTTATGCTCTTGTTCTCCCATTGCTTCCTACTCCCTACAAGCTGCTTCCTCATGTGCTTCTTTTTCTTCCATTTCTCTCAATGCCTCTTCATCCTGAAGAAGTAGTCGTTGCTCTTCCTCAGTATGCTGAAACGGATTGTCTTCTGGTTCATCAACCGTTTCCTCACCGGTTCCTAAGTAAGCAGAAACGGAACTATTTCTGAAGGTGGAGTGTTTTCTTCAGGGGGGGGGGGGGGGGATTGTTTCCAGGGTTGTTTTCTTGTGACATTTTTAGAGAAGTTGTGTGTGTGTGTGTGTGACGTGTTTTTTTTAAAGAATTGTGTGTTTGAGATGTGCTTTTTTTTTTATGAAAATGTAATATATAGGAAAAAGGGATAGGGTTTGTCTTGAAAATATAAAAACATCAGGTTTTTTTTGAAAAAAAAATAAAAAATAAAGGTCGCTCTTACTGTTTCAACCAATCGCCTATAGGTTGCCGGAGAGAGAAAGTTGACGTGACAGATAAAATGAGGGTCAATCTTTCTTCCTACTGTGTCCAGCTTTAACTGTTCTCAAAGAATGGAATCACTCCTTTTTGTTTTCAAAACTGATATACATTTACCATTATTATCATCGATGTCATCTTTTTTAATATGATCCGACACTATTTAATGCGAAGAACCTCGCAGCTGTATTTTATTCGAACAAATATCCTCTCAAGTTGTAAGCACAACTTGACTCAAATTGGGGCATTATGAGCTATTGGATCAAATCCAATGGCTCATATTTCCTCAACTTGAGTCAAGTAACTTGAGAGGATCTCATCCCATTTTATTCATCTTTCAATCACAGCTCGTGCACTTTCATGTTCGCTCAAAGAGCTATAATTGTTTAGTGGTCATATCTAATTGGTTAGCATATGCTATTTTGGTTAATTTGATGCTTTTTGATTTGTGGATATGTGTTTGTAATTGTTTAATATTAACTTGACTTCTTTTATATTTATGATTAAGTGTATTTTTATAATTGTTAGATGTAGTGTACAAGCATCCATTATATTTACAACAAATTTATTTTTCAAACATTTATAATAATATGTATACAAACATTTAGCTTCATAGCATGCCCGAATGGGCGGGCTAGCTTCATATATTTACTTGTTAATAATAAAAACCATGCATACAATCGTTGAATAAAACTCTTATAGTTTTTAATGACATAGAGTAATTGGCCAACTTTTTTCCTTCGTAGTGTGATTCATGTGCCTATTTTGAGAAAATAAACATTCAAAGAACTTTGAAAATATTTGAGGTTGTATAAAAAAAATAGTATAATTTTAAAAGATACAATATGATTCACTGCAAACATAATCTCTATAAATGACAAGCCAAATATCATTATTGTTATTCATGATATCAATTACAAAATCTGAGTATAGTTCACGAATGATGACTACATGACAACTAAAAAATACAAAAAATAAGGATTTTTAAACGTATGGGTAAGTTCTATGTGTACCTTTCTAAGAATTCTCATAGATAACAAAAAAAAAAGCAGCAAGAAAACAATCATTCAGACATCAGTAGCCAAACATGCCTCTAGTCACCAATAACCAAACACCCATTTGGACAGCATCAACCAAACACCCCTTTAGACAACATCAACCAAACACCCCTTTAGACAACAACTTCGAAACACCCTTTAGACCCGAATTCAAACACTCCTTTAGTCAGCAACAACCAAACATTGTTATATGATATTGCAGCCCCTGTCATTATTTTTAATGTATTAGTGGAGCTATGTTATTGAGATAACCTTCCAAAAAAATTAATGGCAAACAACAATTTTTTTTTTATGTAATAACTAAAAATAAGTCAAGTGGGTCGAGAAGAAAATGTTTTGGATGTCTAATGAGCTTGACTTTAACTGTTCAAGAAGTAGTTGTAGCTTGGATTCTTTATTTTTTCCGAGTAGCTTGGATTCTTCATTCTTTACCATCGCTTCCAATTTATAGTTATAGTTTACTTCATTAAGCGACTCATAAACTCACAAAGATCTTTTTATGATTACTCTACACAATAAAAAGCAAATGGCTAATGATGACTTTCAGTAAGAAAGTATCTAAAAGTGTCTAATGATGAAAAATATTTCATTAAGAGGTATCTAAAATTGTTATTTCAATAAGGAATACCTTACTCATGTAATTTTTGCATCAGGCCATAAGAGTTGTGCCTCTCGTAGTGCAAACATGGTAGGGTTATTCACTTATTTTCAACGATAGCACCATCTTGCCACCGATATACACCTGCAGAAGTAAGATATTAAAGAACAAATCTCTTCCATTGACAAGTTGACTGTAGAAAAATGCTCAACTATCAGACTGAAGTGGACTTTATCAGTTTCAGCCATGTTTTGTTCAAAAGCTATTTATTGAATCTTATTAAAGAAAATAAGAGCATAAATGATTCATAAAGAGAGACCAGAAACATATACCATCAGAGTAATCATCAAGGTAATATGGAGTTTTTACATGATGCTCGTATAGTTTGCCATATATGATATCTACAGTTTCCCATATAAGCACCATGTTTAAATCCAATTTTAGCAACATTAGTTGATGTTACTGATCCCACCCACTGCTAATATTTCTAAAATAGTTGAAGGGGCTTCAAGAGTGCCAACAGGGTACTACAGTACAAAAGAGGAATAGTTAATTAACAATGTTCTATCTTCTATTACACATGATATGCTATGTTACATCTAGCTAGCCAATAAGTAAGGCATGGAAAAAACCTGATATTTATGAAATATAAATGGTTGAGTTGGTGCCACATTGACTAAAATTATAGCAACTTATGAATAAAGAAATACATTAAGGTCAAATGTATATAACTGTGGGAGTTGGCCTTGCTGAGACAGTCCAGGCAATGATGCAGGAAGGACATTTATGTCATTTTGTGCTTGTGGGCCACCTATGAATAAAGAGTTCAGTGCTTGTCCATTTTCGGTCTACTTGTGTGAATCCAGTCCATTAGACTGAATGTTAGATCCATTAAACGGGTTTCTGGTTGCAGTTAGATAGATATCATGAAAATTCTGAATAGATTCATTACCATAAGTAAGCATTTTTTAGTTCGAATGTTCTTGTACTTGATGCTTCACATGAGAAGATCCTATGGGAACCTTTGGTATCATAGCTATGGTAGCATTAACGTATTGATTGCTTAAAGGTTGTGACATAACATGTTTTGTCTGACCATCCATAGCATGCGACTCTAAACCTGCAGAAAGGAGTTGGAGTCAGGACTCAGGAATGTTAAAAAAAGGAAACAAAAGTAAAAGAGGTTTTGGTACTATAAAAAAACTAATAATCTGTGTATATAAAAGAGATGTTATACTCAGATGTTACATGTACCTTTTGTTGCAGTCGTCCATTGCGGCAAAATGCATTCATTTTTCTTAGAAGCCATATCACTGAAATTGTGGACCATCAAACTTTATGTATATTTCATTTTACAAGTTAAATCAAAGTGATCAAACTATTCCTTAACCTCTCATCACTTCCTACCCTCCTATGTTTCATGGAGCCATAAAAGAAGATCCATTCTTCACATCCTACATCCTTCATGGATCACGAGTTAATCCAATACCTAACTAATGACTGCTTATGTCACATATTACTAACGGGCTGTTTGGCTAAGTTTACGCTTAAGAGCTTATACATGTTTTGAAAGTTGCATTTAAGGAGATAATGAGTAATACCTTCATTCTCCGACATAAATAAGTCCATATTTTCTTCTATAATTGCAACATGTTGTGACTTTGTATTTAGAACATAAGCAGAAACTTACTCAAAGGATATTAGTGCCTTAATTTCTTCCTCTTAGCATACTAAACCATTCTATTACAAGTGTGCTAAAATCAAAGTAAACATACAACGGTGAAAGCAATATGGGATATAAAAGGAATCCATGTATTTAGAACATAATCAGAAACTTACTCATAGGAAATTAATAGACTAATGATTCGAGTAAGTGTGTCAGATTTTAAAAACTTTTGATATTTTACTAAAACGGCAGATAAACGTGGTACATGAAAACTAACACACAAGATCTCCTCTAGCAACAAATGTTTTGAATGAAATGCAGCTATTAAACTTATTTGTTTTGTGTGCATATGTATTTCATAGAGAATATAAAACCCAAATTAGAAATCGATCCAATAAATCACACATAAATATGTGTTTTTACCTTGGATTAACGGAAAGCATTCGTCTAAATTTATTTGTTTGTGGCCATCGTCTTCTTGCTGTATATCATTTGCAGATCCATGGTCCTACAAAGAAAACCAAAGTTAAAAATCAAACCATATTTGATATATTAAAATCATCAGTATGATATATAACTCTAACAACACTGATGAATTAAACTCACAAAATTCACCTATGACTAAAATTAATATTGATTCAAACATAAACCTAAAAGAATCAAACGATAACATTGATTCCTTTACAAAAATGATAAAACATAATATTATTTGTTCAAAATCAAATAAACATACATGTTTAAATCAACGGCTGATAATCTGATCAAACAAATTTTAAAAAGTATTTTGTGTTTACACTCTTCCATGATTTCCTGTAACATAAACCTAAAATCAACAACTGAAATTAAAATCGATTGCAACATAAATTTAAATTAGCATTAAATGAAAACACTAATTCCTTTACAAAAAAAGAGCCACAAAAAAATGGTATTGATTAGCCGTTTTGATATTGGGAGGGTTTTGAATTTGGAAATACCGAGTGAAAAGGGGAGGATTGACATTGGGAGGGTTATGTTTGCGCTTTGATATTTGGTTGGATATGATTTTGGAAATCCGAAGTGATAAGTCTAGAGTAGTGTGGAAACAATACCTTATCGAGAAGAAGAATTTGTATCAGAAAGTGTGGATTGCCCCACTGGTTGAGACACATACATGTGGATGTATAAACCCGAGTTTGAATCTGTTAAGTGACAATTATTTTTTAAATTAGTAGGTATGTAGTGCCATGTTGGCATTTCCATGTCATTGTATAACGCTCCATGTCATCATTATTGTGCCTAGTAAACAATATTTACGTGTCATGTGTAATCTCATATATATGTATAGATAGATGAATACAAACATTCTGTCACAACGCACGAGTTAAAATCCAAATTTAAAACAAACATTAGAAACATATTCCCTGATCAAACGACTTGGTAATAATTACTCCCTCCGTCTCAAAATTATTGTCACTAGACAAAAAACACAAAGTTTAATAAAAGTGGGACCACTACCATTCACAAACACTCATATAGAATATTCCTCCACTAACTTCTCTTTTTCTTACTAAAAATGGAAAGTGGACAATTTTTTTGAGACATCCCAAAAAGGAAATGTGGACAATTAAATTGAGACGGAGGTAGTATTAACTATACTAAAAGGTAGGGCCCATTGCAACCAAAGTGTTTGCATTAATTGCAAACTTTGACAATTTGGCGAAAACAGCCCCTGAGGTTCAAGTGTCGCTGCAAAATAAGTCCTTTAACATTAATAATCTTTCGTAACTTGACAAAAACAACCCCTAAAGTTTAAATGTCGTTGCAAAGTAAATCCTTTAAGCAATCCCGCTGCATCGCGCGGGTTTTCCAACACTCGTTTAAGACAAATATTAGATTTAGATCGTTTCGGCGCAACACGCAGCCTAATTTTTCTATTAAACAATAATATTCTGACAATCTATAAACAAGTTGTTTTACGAGATTCATGGTCTATTCAACGACACAGCTGGAAAGTGGCAGGAACCTAACAAGTAACATCCACACAAAAAATCTCAACAAAAAAACAGAATAAACACATCAACCAACATCCTTCAACCATCACTCAGATTCTATATCTCTATGCATCCACTTTTCATAACAACATCAAACACCATATCATAACAT
The DNA here is from genome assembly GCA_019973895.1 of Chrysanthemum seticuspe. Classification (NCBI taxonomy): domain Eukaryota; kingdom Viridiplantae; phylum Streptophyta; class Magnoliopsida; order Asterales; family Asteraceae; genus Chrysanthemum; species Chrysanthemum seticuspe. The sequence goes on from BPTQ01000009.1 coordinate 134,188,439, forward strand.
ATGATACTATAACATTATACTTAATAGAAAAAAAATAGATCAAAATTATATGATCCAAAAACCACAAATAAAAACTTTATACTTTTATTTCATCTTTGTTCCATCATACTCCTAAAATCATCAAAACAAACAAACCCATCTCCATTAACATCAACACTTTTAATCATGCCAACACATTCCTCCACAGTCACCTTCCCATCACCTAGCGAAACAAAAACCTCATACAGCTCATCCGCCGTTATCTTTCCGTCACCGTCTCTGTCAAAAAACTCAAACACTTCTTTTAACTCTCCGTCGCCAACCGCCGGTCCAAAAGCTTCACTAACCGCTCCAAATTCTTCTAAAGTGATAACGCCGTCGCCGTTACTGTCTATCTCGGTTAACATCGATTTCAGCTCTGATTGAATCAACGGCTCAGATCTTACGATACGGTTTAGGATCGTTTCGAGTTCTTGCGTTGTGATTTTTCCGTCGCCGTCGGTGTCGATGAATCGGAAGGCTTGGATTAGGTCGAGTTGAAGGTCGGAGTAGTCGTCGGCGGAGGAAGGAAGGACGCTCGTCGGAGTAGTGACGCCGGAAGTATTGGCCTTGCGACGGTGATGACTGGATTCTGGCGAGTCTGACGACGTCGTATTGGAGGAACTGAATGAAGATTGATCAGATCTGGTGACTGTTTTGTGTTTTCTTGATCGGAAGATGTGCTTAGGGTTGATTTTGGCGGGAAGCTTCATTATCTGTGTGTGAAAGAAGTGTGTGTTTAGTGTGTGAAAAAGCGTGTGTTCAGTGCGTGTTTAGAAATGTGTGTGTGTGAAAAGTAGTGTGTGTTTAGGTGTGGGGAAGGAGGGAGGAAGGAGGAGGTGAATAAAAGGGAGAGTGAGAGTGAGCTTCGTGGAAGCTTCGTTATGATGGAATATTAATGACTTTTGTTTAAGTTAATTGATTGGGTTGTTTGTTTGTTTTCTTTTGATTATTTTGATGTGACTCATGCGGCTAGTTGTTTTGTTTCTTTCTTTCATACGGATTTTTTGTTTAGCCATTTCAGGAAATTAAAAGTGGTGTCCTTTGGTTATTTGTTGAAGTAAGTTTTGGACCTTGGAGTTTATTAGATGTGCATTTTTAGATGTGGTGATGAGAATTATATATAGAGAATCATTGTCATATTAGTGTCACAATGAAAACTAAATTGAGATCGTACTTTACTTATTGTTATAAATAAGGATTACAACTCGTGCGTTGTAAAGAAGTGTTTGTATACGATACTATTATAGAAGAAGAGACTTTTTGATAATAAAAAAGCAGAAGAGAAAACAACTATTTACACATAAAATTATACAAAATTGATTTCAATTTTCATTGGTTTTAGTTTTTGTATGCAAGATACATATAAAGTCACACAGAACCGTTTTCATTTCTTCATGGCTCCAGCTCCTGCTGATTTATTTTTAGTACTATTTGGAATAACTGCATAGAAAGTAACCTGAATAGTTCGATTGCCACTGATTCTGTGTCTCATATAAATTGTCTTGAAAATCGCCGTTTATCAGAAAGTGTGAAACATTACTACACCTACAAAATCATAGATAGAATGCATTATATTTTTGGTTCTACGATATACAAATTAGTACATATGAAACTGTAAAAATATGCAAAAACATATAAATTTAGAACACCATGTTTACCAGGAAGATCTTTAGGGCTATCTATTTCTCAATACACAATTGTCTGCTAGATGTTCCAACTTCCAACAACTCAAAGTCAAATAGATCTTGTATGTGATCCTGGCGTAATAAGGTTGCTCGACTCAACAAACGTGTCACCTAAGACATTGTTTACCTTCTATTTAGAGTTTGCACAATATGTAAAATGGGGCATACTAACATTGATATAGGGAGTATGTAAGAAATCGATATAAAAATCTTCTAGTAAGCATGCAAGGAGATGTTTTGTCATGAAGAAGCTCGGATAAGGAGTTACTCATGAACCAATTTCTCCACGCAAGCATTATAAAGAACACTTATATCGAATTCTTCCACTCCCCTTACTTCAACATTAATATGTCCATTTGACGGATCCTAGATAATCTAAATAGAAAAATGAAAAATGCTTTAGTGATTGGAGACATAATATTTATGCCTTGGCTCATAAAGTGTATTGGCTACAAAAAAATAATTGCATTTTATGCCTTCGTGCTTTTTGTCATGCCAAAATTAAGATACACCGGGTACCCAAATCTTCTAGCAGAGCAACTATTATCTAAAGTAGATTTACGAAACAGATCATGAAATTTTGGAAAACTGTAACACCCTAGACTAATGTGTTATGCTTTAAACTATTAGCAGAAGCATTAAAATTAGACAAAACCAATAAATAACATACCTCAACAAATCTGTTGGCCTCATAACGAAAACCCTCATTCAAACGCACACAAAAAATTTGTATCGCTTTCTTCAACATCCCTCGCGTGGACATTATTATGGCCAGGTGACATTTTTTGTATGGGCTTAATACAAAAGAGAGTAGTGTGTTAAGAATTGTACCAAGAATATTTGCGGTTCGGCTCATATACCAAGCCATGTACAAATCAAAGTTGCATTTTATGGTTCGCGGTTTTTGCCACGCCAAAATTAAGACTAAAACATAGCCTAGGAAGTATTATCTAAATTAGATTTACAAAAAAAGCGTATGAAATATGAGACAAAATGTATTACGCCAGACTAATGTCAGATAATGTAAAGCAGTACCGTTCAACTTAATGGTTGTACTTGTGTTGCAGCCAATATGTGTGTTGAAAGCTTTTCGGCTCAGCTATCAAAGTGGTTGCGAAAAACGGTCACAGTTTATGCCACCTGGTTTATGCGACTCCAAAATTTTGAATCACCAGAATCATCTCGCTTGGAATCTTTGGAGTTGGCCTTCTGAATAAAACACCGCGAACATTGGAAATGTATGATTCGCAGGGGATCGAGACGTGCATGTCACTTGTACTTAAATACTCCAAACACTTATTTTAGATTTACCAAAACAAAAAAAATCCTAATTTTCCCGCGTGGTATCCTCCTTGCTTGGGTAAATTAGGAACATCTGCTTTGAGTATCTAGTTGCGAGTGACATGTAAAGCCTAATCTCCTTTAAGTCACACCTTAACACTTCTTCCACTATTTTGTTTAACTCGACTTCATTATTTGCACAACAACCATGCTCCTACAAAATCATAAATCACTAATCGGGAAAGTTCCCATAATTGATGTAGCATAATCGCTTATGCACATCAAGTGTAAGGATGAAAATGATTGTTCCCATTCCCAAATACATACTTGGCTGCTAAACCAACTTGATAAGTAAGATTCACCATTAAGCATTATACATAATATTTAAATAGATTTCCTCCATCCTCCTCACCTGAGCATTATTATGTCCATATGACAATTCTTGCATAGTCTGAATACAAAATAGAGCAATCTATTAATGATTGCACCAAAAAAGTTTTTGACATGACAAAGGAAACCAAATCAGCATAACATAGGAAAATCCGGATAAAATTAGATTTACAAACATCTAATAATATAAAGTAGCAGAATACACCAGATTCTAAAGAAGAAAAATAAGTTTCCTTTGTTGATTAACAGTACTTATTAAATCAGAAATTATGAACACATCTTATACGTAAACGTATAAAAGTAACAATCATGACCACACAACAGACTTTAAGAGAAATTAGGAAGCACCAATTTTGCACACGCAAAAAATAACTTGTAGCATTTACAAAAAACAACAACCATTACCAAAACTCATATAAAACTAACCGCATACCACACTTTAAAGAATACCACAAAACAATAACATACACATATCAAGCTCTACTAAAGCAATAATTACAAGCACATTTTATACACAAACGTATAAAAGCAACAATCAGATCCACATACCAGATGTTAAAAGAAATCGGGAAAGACCTATTTTGCACGGGAAATAATTAATCTGCAGCACTTACAAAAACAACAGTCGTTACCACAACTTATATACAACTGACCGCATACTATATTGATAAGGTTTTAAAAGGTACCTTTTTGAGGGGTCATTTAAGCCCTTATTCGATCACTTTTGTATCCGTTATTGCTTAATATCGTTCCTTTTCACTTTTTAGGTCTCTTGAAGGCAAAATGCTGGAATGATGCTTATTTGGACGAAAAGGCGCGAATATACGAAGAAAATGGCCAAAGTCAGAATCGAGACACTCAAAGCTGCTGAAACATAAGGCGACGGCGTCACTGCATATCTGCGACGCCGTCAGGAAGGAATTTTGCGACGGGTCAGAAGCGAAATTGCATGTTTTCAAGGGACGACGTCAGGTTCTAAAGGAGTAGGCCGTCGTTACTCAGACGGCCTAGATGCAGCCAAGACGGCGTCAGAGCTGAAGGGGACGGCGTCACAGTCATAAGGTGACGCCGTCGAAAGGTTTACGTGGCCAAGACGAAACCCTAATGACGGCGACACGACGGCGTCACGAAACATAAGGTGACGCCGTCGCAGATGTAATCTTATATATAGAATCCGAATTTTTCAGTTTTTGTGTGTAGTCTTTTGGAGTAAAAACCTAAAACCGAACCAAGGCTTTCTTGTGCAGTATTTTAGGGTTCTAAACCCTATTATACATCAAGATAAGTATTTACTTCATTAATTTAATTATGTCTTTGATTATTTGTGTGTATGCTTGCATGTTCTCCATGTCCGGCTAATTTATTTGTGTGTTTGCTTAGGGAATATGAAACTTAATTATTGAATATTGATTGGTTGATACTTATCTTAGTTGACTAATGATCTAGAGTGCGCTAGATTATTCGTTGTGTACTTAATGCTTGACATTTCTTTGTGAACTTTAGAATATAATTATCTAGGTAATTGTAGGATAAAGTATTCAAGGACAACCGTAGAGTAGGCGTATATAAATCACTAGAGGATTTGTAAACAAGACCCTTTGGTAATTTCAAAGAGTTAGGGAAATAAGCACGCCCTATAGCCTTAGAATCACAACGCAACTAGGAATAAGGACGTGACAAATCAACCATCAATAGGAGATAATTAAGGAGTAGTAAAACCTAAGTAAACACATCTTTAAACTATCATACGAGTACACATCAATTAGACATAGACTATCACAACCTTAGCTTAGATAATTAGATAATAGTAGAGTAATCGGTAGCAATACCAACCCCCCAAATCCAATACCCGAGATTCGTACCTTTTCATTTTCTAAAAAAACATAAAAAGATAAAAAATAATCTTCCTCAACCTCAACCTTGGCGTAGTAACTTCTCACTAGCATTCCTATTCCCCTAGAGAACGATATCAATACCCGTGGCTTACCCTAATTACTACACTACAACGATTAGGTTCACTGCCTAGGGTGTTATAAAACTTGCTCGAAGAAAAGGAAGTTTCCTTGACCCCGAACGACGCGTGTAGCGTTATCAAGTTTTTGGCGCCGCTGCCGGGGAATAGAATAGCTAGTTAGTAGTCCACCTCGTTTAGGTTTCTTTGCTTGATTCCTATCAAGTAAACTTTTTTCTCATTTTTAGCTTTCTCTTAGTCTATCCCCCTTCTTCGTGACCTTTGTTCGTAACACCCATCACTTTTCACCATGGAAAATGATAACCAACAACCACGTCTTCATACCAACCCCCTTAAGCAACTTAGAACCCGCAGTTCCACCAAAACTCTTTTTGAACCATTTGCAGAACCAGAAAGAGAACTTAACAAGCGAAGAAATGCCCTCCGCAATTCAGAACATCAAGGTACTTCCATCAATTTTGATGAAGTCACGTCTGATGAAGAGTCACCTCATTCCCCACAATCCCCTGAAACCACCGTCGTTGACGATCGGAGTCAAAATGGCGAGGAAGTTCCTGCCACTCCAGCCAACGGATCCACAAATCCTCCTAAAACGAAAACCCTCGGGGAATACTCTTCCCCCTCTGCATCTGGTTTCACCAGTGCCATTGTCTATCCTTCGGAACAGGTCAATGAGATATTGCATGCGTCTGACATTTGGTTAATCCAAAAGGCATGTCAATTCCACGGATCCCACAACGAAAACCCAATCCACCATGTCAAACAGTTTTTAAAAATCGTTGATGCTATCTATACCGACGGAGCATCTAAGGAGACATCTAGACTCCGGTTCTTCCCATTTTCTCTTCAAGGGCAAGCCAAGGAATGGTTCGATAAGCTCCCTCCAAGGTCTATTTTCACATGGGAACAACTCTCAACCAAGTTCACAAAAAAGTTCTTTCCCCCTGGAAGAATTGCAGCAGTTAGGAGCAAAATTCTGCACTTCCATCAAACATATGAAGAATCTATCACCGACTCCTGGAGTCGTTATAAAGATCTTATTCAGCAAGCCCCACACCACGGTATCGACCTCTGGTTGCTTGTTCAAATCTTTTACGACAATGTCTCCCGGAAGGATCAAAAAGGGATTGATTTCTCAACTGGCCGAAGAATAGTGAACCTCACTGCGGAAGAAGGGTGGAACCAAATTGAGGAATACATTCAATACCAGGACAGCCATTGGGACAAACCAACGAATGCGTTAAGCATCTCTACTTTCTCAAGTAAAGAGCTATCCTTCGATGATCGGATCGAGAAAGCACAAAAGAAGTTAGCTTATCTCAATAGATCGCCTGAACCAAAAAGGCTAATTAACCCATACCTCATATGTGACGTTTGTGGAGCGCCACACGAGAGCGATGAATGCGATGACGCCCTCCAAGAGAGCGTACTTCTTTCTAGTCATGACATCTATGATGACCCCTCACTCCTCGCGTTCTATCAAAACGATGAATGTGATCCTTGGGGCAATCTAGAATGGAAAACTGAAGGAAGGGAAGGATCTGAATACTCCACCCGTGACCTCTTTGAAGAAGAACTCGGGCAGTTTACCATGGAAGGGAACACACTCTTAAAAGGTCTTGGGGAGTTTATCCGAGAGCAGCAAGCTGAATTAGAAAGTCAATTCACCAACCTTCACGAAAGAATAGGTGGATCTGGCCCAGCCCCTCACGATCCCACTTGCGCAATCACCACTCGGTCAGGAACCACTACCAAGGACCCCCCACATCCTAACCAGACCCCCACCACACAAGGACCCGTGTTAGGAAATGAGACAATTCCTGAACCACTTTCAACTCCTCATGATCCTCCGCCGCAAACACCAGCACCAGCCCAACGACCAACTCTCGCTCGAATTCCCTATCCCTCTCGTCTAAAAAACCAAAAGGCTGAAGAAGACAATGAAAGAATATTGTCTTATTTGAAACAAACATCCGTCAACATACCACTCCTCGATGTATTTTATCACATCCCTAAACATAGTAAATACTTCAAGAAATTGATATCTAATCGGAAGAAGCTTGAAGGGTTGATATCATTAGGAGAAGAATGTTCGGCTATCATCCAGAAAAGCCTGCCCAAGAAGAAGGAAGATCCGGGCAGCTTTACCATTCCTTGCTCTATAGGGGCACTTTCGATGAAAAACGCCTTGGCTGATCTTGGGGCAAGCATTAACCTAATGCCTCACTCCATGTTTCTTAAACTCGGATATCCAGGACTGAAACCCACTAGGATGAGTATCCAATTGGCTGATCGATCAATCAAATATCCCATTGGAGTTTGTGAGAATGTTCTCGTAAGGGTAGGAGAATTCAAGTTCCCAGTCGATTTCGTAATTTTAGAAATGGAGGAAGATAACTCTGTCCCAATAATCCTTGGCAGACCTTTCTTAGCTACAGCTCGTGCCATCATTGATGTTCATGATGGTAAACTCACTTTACGAGTGGGGTCAGAAAGCTTAACCTTTGACATTAAGGATTCTATGAGGCATTCCTCCTCCTGCGGTCATCCGGTATATTTAGTTGAGGAAGTTGATGAATTTGTTGATGACATAGATGGCTGCATTGATGAGCATCTATTAAACGAATTCATGAATAATGATAACAACGAAATATACAACAACCAAGAAATAGAAATGGTCGGAGCTGTTTCTTTTTATCCGCGTCAGGATGAAATTGAACCTATTGAGCTTCAGAAACAGGAAAACAAGCTAAAACCATCAATCAAAGAGCCCCCTACCCTGGAACTAAAAGATCTCCCGAGTCACCTGGAATACGCCTTCCTTCAAGGAGAAGACCAACTTCCTGTCATCATAAGCTCTTCGCTAACCACTAGTCAGAAAGAGAAGCTCTTAGAAGTCTTAAAAGAATACAAGGGGGTGATTGCATGGAGTGTTGCCGACATCAAGGGAATTGATTCTACATTCTGTACTCACAAAATCCTCATGGAGGAAAATTACAAACCAACCGTTCAACCACAAAGACGGGTAAACCCTAACATCAAGGAAGTAGTGAAAAAAGAGGTCATTAAGCTTCTAGACGCAGGTCTCATCTACCCCATATCAGATAGCCCATGGGTCAGCCCGGTCCAAGTGGTTCCAAAAAAGGGAGGAATGACGGTTGTAAAAAATGAGAAGGGCGAGTTGGTGCCCCAAAGAACAATTACTGGATGGCGTGTCTGTATTGACTACAGAAAGTTGAATGATGCTACTCGAAAAGATCATTTTCCCCTACCATTCATCGACCAAATGCTCGAAAGGTTAGCCGGGCATGAATACTATTGTTTCCTTGATGGCTTTTCAGGATACTTCCAAATTCCCATTGCCCCTGAAGATCAGGAAAAAACTACATTTACATGTCCTTACGGGACGTTTGCCTACAAGCGAATGCCCTTCGGGTTATGTAACGCACCCGCTACCTTTCAGCGATGTATGATGGCCATTTTCCACGAACTGATTGAGGACAGCATGGAAGTCTTCATGGACGATTTCTCGGTATTTGGGAATTCATTCGACATCTGTCTTTCCAACCTTAGAAAGATGTTGAAACGGTGCGAGGAAACCAATTTGGTCTTGAATTGGGAGAAATGTCATTTCATGGTAAAAGAAGGAATTGTTTTAGGGCATAAAGTCTCTGGGAGTGGAATTGAGGTCGATAGGGCAAAAATTGAAGCGATTTCCAAACTCCCCTATCCTACTACCGTAAAAGCCATTCGCAGCTTTCTTGGTCACGCAGGTTTTTATCGAAGGTTTATTAAAGACTTCTCAAAGATTGCCCGGCCAATGACACAGCTTCTTGTTAAGGATGCCCCTTTTGATTTTTCTGGAGAATGCAAAGAAGCATTTAACCGACTAAAGAAAGATCTCACTCAAGCACCTATAATGGTCACCCCTGACTGGTCTCAGCCATTCGAAATCATGTGTGACGCTAGTGATTATGCTGTCGGAGCTGTGCTCGGCCAAAGGAAGGAGAAGCATTTTCAACCAATCTACTATGCTAGCAAAACCATGAATGTAGCACAAGAGAATTATACGACCACTGAGAAAGAACTTCTTGCCGTTGTTTTTGCCTTCGACAAGTTCAGGCAATATCTCGTCCTTTCTAAGACTGTCGTTTTCACCTATCACTCCGCCTTACGCTACTTGTTCTCAAAACAAGATGCTAAACCCCGGCTCATTAGGTGGATCTTATTACTTCAAGAATTCGACATTGAAATTCGGGATAAAAAGGGAGCTGAAAATCTCGCTGCTGATCATCTATCACGCATGGAAAACCCTGATAGAGATGAATTAGACCGCACCGAGATTCGCGATTTTTTTCCCGAGGAACGGCTGATGGCCATTAAGGAGATTGAGCCATGGTATGCGGATTATGCCAACTACCTTTCCAGTAGGGTTTTGCCGAATTACATGACCAAGCAAGATAAAAAAAAGTTCTTCACTACATTAAAACATTACTTCTGGGATGAACCCTTCCTCTTCCGCATATGTCCCGACCAAATCATTCGACGTTGCGTGGCCGGTAAAGAGATTGATCGAGTTCTAAAAGAATGTCATGCAGGACCATCTGGAGGACATCATGGTGTGAATGTCACGGCACGAAAGGTTTTTGATGCCGGATTCTATTGGCCTACTATTTTTCGAGATGTTAAGAAATTAGTTCAAACGTGTGATGCATGCCAACGATCAGGAAATATCTCGCGACGGGATGAGTCACCTCAGAACTATATCCAAGTCTGCGAAATATTTGACGTTTGGGGAATAGACTTCATGGGACCTTTTCCATCTTCTGGAGGAAATGAATACATTCTCGTGGCTATCGACTATGTATCCAAATGGGTAGAGGCTCAAGCCCTTAGAACTAATGATGCGAGGGTAGTTATCCACTTTCTAAAAAAACTCTTTGCACGATTCGGGATTCCCAAAGCATTGATCAGTGATAGAGGGACTCACTTTTGCAATGCTCAAATGGAAAAGGTGATGAAGAAGTATGGCGTCCCACATAGGTTTTCTACTGCATATCACCCTCAGACAAATGGGCAAGTAGAAAACACAAATAGGGCATTAAAACGAATACTTGAAAAGACGGTCCACCAGAATAGGAAAGACTGGGCATTCAAGCTAGATGAGGCACTCTGGGCATTCAGAACTGCTTACAAAACACCTATTGGAACAACCCCTTTTCGCTTGGTTTACGGAAAGGCATGCCACCTCCCCATCGAACTGGAGCAAAAAGCATATTGGGCAATTAAGGCCTGCAATATGGATTATTCTGAAGCAGGGTCAAATCGGTTCTTACAACTCCAAGAATTGGATGAACTGAGGCTGGAAGCATACGAATCATCAATCACCTACAAAGAAAGGGCAAAAAGATGGCATGATCAACGAATAAAGAATCCTAAAGAGTTTTTGGAAGGAGATAAGGTGCTCTTGTATAACTCAAGACTAAGATTATTTCCGGGAAAACTCAAATCCAGATGGTATGGGCCCTTTTCAGTAAGAAAGCAGATGAGCAATGGGGCGGTGGTGTTACTAGACCATGAGGGAAGAGAATTCACTGTTAATGGACAACGGGTGAAGCATTATCAATTGGATAATATTGAAATGATGAACGATGAGGACATTGTTTTAGAAGAAGAGGGCGGTGATGCAAAAACGTAGGAGTAGGACTACGAGTCTAGCTACAAGACTCTTAAATAAAGAAAAGCGCTTCGTGGGAGGCAACCCATGCTTAATTGTTTGCTTGTTAGTGTCATATATCTTTTATTAATTGTTTGTCCTCATGTTTAAATTTGTAAAAATGCTTTATTTTGTTTTTAACCTCGTCTTAATTACATATAAAGGTATTTTACATAAAGGATAAGTGTAGGGAGGATTACACACGTTTTCATAAGAAACGTAAACATGAGAATAACAATTAACTAAAAGATATATATGTTTGTTTGTTCGAGTCAAATGCTTGTATCGAGTCATAATGGATGTTTTTGCAGAAGTTTTTCCAGATTCTAAAGATGTAAATTTTCCAGAATTTTTTCCAGAAAATCGCAGACCAGTTTTTGTCAGGATAACCTGACGGCGTCAGGATTGCAACCTGACGGCGTCAGGAAGGAATAAAAACATCAGCTTACTTTTTCTCGTTTTCTGAGCTACTTGTAAAATTTTGGAATTGTCCAGATCTTAACTTTCAAAACAAATTCTGTAAACATCCATTCCACAAGCATTATATCCTAGTTTAAATCGAGTCTTATGTATATTATTACCGCCGATTTTACGCGAAGGTTTCGTTTGTTTTCTTCTAGTGTGCAGGTTTAGTTTGTCAAGAAGAAGTTACACAAGTTAAGAAGGAGCCTTTCACGCAAAAACTCTTCTTGGAAAAGATTTAACCACCACTTTTTACGGATCCTACCGAGCTAATCAGGGGAGTATTAGTTTCTTTCGTTTTTAATTACCTTCTATTATCATAACTTTGATACTTTCGGGGAACATTGGGGACAATGTTCAGTTTAAGTGTAGGGAGGGAAAATAAACGGGAACTTTGAAACTATGCTTATCCTTGACTGTTTGCTTTGTCCAAGTGTATTTGTGTAATAAACCATGAGAAAATGTAGGTTAGGGTAATTTTAGCCAAATTTAAAATTTTTTTTCATGACGTATAAGAGTGGGCCATTAGTCTTAACAAAAGCGTCTCATGGATAGGAAGTTGCATGACTAGCACAAAAAACCCTTACCACCTAAATTCCACCCAAAATGTGAGCATCGCCCTTAGATTAGTAGGAATTAAAGCATTCATCTTTAATGCTTAGAGTGTGAACCGGTAGTATATTAGATTCTAGAACTTGTTTTGTGATGCATTCCGAGATCGCAAGTGAGGCTACACTTGTGTAGTTAGGAATAACTAAATGATAAGAGGCATTAGGATAACCCTTGTTTAATACCTGTAATATAATTACTTCTTCCATATCGGTTGAGTAATTCCCCCACACCCTTTGCGTTGTACTCATCTTTAGTACACGATACCCCTAGTTAACCCCTCAGAGCCTATCCTTTTCGCGGTTCTCGTGATGTTTCGGTTTTTCCGGAATATCAATGAAGAGCATTGTTTACACCCCACCCCCAAATATACACCCAAATCGCCTTAGCCTACCTTTATTGCACTCACTTTTAGTGCAAATTTATGTTATCACCCAAAACCCTTAGTTCAATTATCTGGTTGCTTGCATGAGTTGCTAAGTCGAGTCATATCCCTTGTATACAGTTTTGGGATGATTGGGATTCATGGGAAAAGTTAAAGTTTATGAAACATAGGAAAGAGAACGTTAAACTCAAATTCCCTTTGTTTGCATAATAATGTACTCCAAGTGTTTTGATCTTTTCAATTCGGGTCAAATTAGTGTTAGAGTAATAAAAACTCAAGTGTAGGGATGTGTCTATAAATCCCTATCATTTTGATGTACCGTAGAGGATGGTAGAGTAAAAGTGTATGCAAAAAAAAAAAAAAAAAAAAAAAAATTCGAAAAAAAAAAAATAAAAAAAAAAAAAAAAAAAAAAAAAAAAAAACATACGGGCTACCATCCTACATCTATCTTTTAAATTATGTTTGTTTATTTTCGTTGCCTAGAGTTTTAGAGTGTCGAGTCTTGGCTTAGCAACGCCATTCTTCGTATACTTGCAACATAGAGATTTTTGACTATCCACCACTATATAGCCTATCCCACCAAACCCTTATTTCCCTACCGTAAGCCTAACGTTACAACCCTTTAAAGACCTCTTTGATAGTCTTTCCTAGGTGCTTACGCCAAAGCGATGGAGGTTTGATCTATTCTCAAGCCTATGGTAATCTATGTACTAGGACCGGTTAATGAGTGTTTATCTTCCATTTCCGATTTGTTATATTTCATATATACACCCGAGAGAGATGTGAGTATCCAAACACCCCATGTGAGGTGCTAGTATGTAATTTCCGTGCTTGTTATGACTTTTGCGGGGCTTATATGTGTTGTGGACCGTTTTGAATGGATGCTTCATGACCCCTAACTTATAAATTAATTGGCTAAAAGCACATTTGCTTGAGGACAAGCAAATACCAAGTGTAGGGATATTTGATAAGGTTTTAAAAGGTACCTTTTTGAGGGGTCATTTAAGCCCTTATTCGATCACTTTTGTATCCGTTATTGCTTAATATCGTTCCTTTTCACTTTTTAGGTCTCTTGAAGGCAAAATGCTGGAATGATGCTTATTTGGACGAAAAGGCGCGAATATACGAAGAAAATGGCCAAAGTCAGAATCGAGACACTCAAAGCTGCTGAAACATAAGGCGACGGCGTCACTGCATATCTGCGACGCCGTCGGGAAGGAATTTTGCGACGGGTCAGAAGCGAAATTGCATGTTTTCAAGGGACGACGTCAGGTTCTAAAGGAGTAGGCCGTCGTTACTCAGACGGCCTAGATGCAGCCAAGACGGCGTCAGAGCTGAAGGGGACGGCGTCACAGTCATAAGGTGACGCCGTCGAAAGGTTTACGTGGCCAAGACGAAACCCTAATGACGGCGACACGACGGCGTCACGAAACATAAGGTGACGCCGTCGCAGATGTAATCTTATATATAGAATCCGAATTTTTCAGTTTTTGTGTGTAGTCTTTTGGAGTAAAAACCTAAAACCGAACCAAGGCTTTCTTGTGCAGTATTTTAGGGTTCTAAACCCTATTATACATCAAGATAAGTATTTACTTCATTAATTTAATTATGTCTTTGATTATTTGTGTGTATGCTTGCATGTTCTCCATGTCCGGCTAATTTATTTGTGTGTTTGCTTAGGGAATATGAAACTTAATTATTGAATATTGATTGGTTGATACTTATCTTAGTTGACTAATGATCTAGAGTGCGCTAGATTATTCGTTGTGTACTTAATGCTTGACATTTCTTTGTGAACTTTAGAATATAATTATCTAGGTAATTGTAGGATAAAGTATTCAAGGACAACCGTAGAGTAGGCGTCTATAAATCACTAGAGGATTTGTAAACAAGACCCTTTGGTAATTTCAAAGAGTTAGGGAAATAAGCACGCCCTATAGCCTTAGAATCACAACGCAACTAGGAATAAGGACGTGACAAATCAACCATCAATAGGAGATAATTAAGGAGTAGTAAAACCTAAGTAAACACATCTTTAAACTATCATACGAGTACACATCAATTAGACATAGACTATCACAACCTTAGCTTAGATAATTAGATAATAGTAGAGTAATCGGTAGCAATACCAACCCCCCAAATCCAATACCCGAGATTCGTACCTTTTCATTTTCTAAAAAAACATAAAAAGATAAAAAATAATCTTCCTCAACCTCAACCTTAGCGTAGTAACTTCTCACTAGCATTCCTATTCCCCTAGAGAACGATATCAATACCCGTGGCTTACCCTAATTACTACACTACAACGATTAGGTTCACTGCCTAGGGTGTTATAAAACTTGCTCGAAGAAAAGGAAGTTTCCTTGACCCCGAACGACGCGTGTAGCGTTATCATATATTTTAAAGAATATAACACAATAGTACCACCATGTATTAGACTCTAAAAGATATCAAAAACTTTAATGAAACATGAATACACGTATATTGACCAATCAGGTATTACCTCCTAAAATGTAAAGTACTGATGTTAAAAATCAAACATGAATCTATCTTGCAGCTAATTTGTGTGGTGAAAACCATTTGGTCATGCATTGCACATAATTTACACGATAATAACATCATTGTCAAGCTGAACACATCAATTCAAATACAAGAAAAAGACCCTAAACATTATCCAAATGAGATCTATAAAACATGCGACAGTCATTGAAATCCCACATCTAGCACCTTTTGCCCCGTTATGGATCAAATTAGTTATGTTTATTATCTTGACAACATAAAAGATAAAACGGTCGCAAAACATGCAGGTTACCCCAGAGATCACGTAACAACTGAGTAAAGAAACTGTAAAATACAACTATACCATATAATTTAACATTCAAATTAGAAAACACCCCGTAACATCAAACATCTAAAGCAAACCTGCTGCAAAATACAACCATACCATATAATTTTCGCCACGCCAAAATTACGGCTCGTAAAGAGTGGAACATTAGTCTTTTTTTTTTAATAACACATTATTCATTTTTATGTAAGTAAATTAATATACACGCCATGAACAAATTTATAAAAAAAAAAAAAAAAAAAAAAAAAAAAAGTAGTATGACACATAAGCAATTTTGGCAAAAGAATGCTACGTAATAACCCCCTTTATACATTGTATGATATGTAGAATCAAAGTTTAATGACTTAGAGGGGAAAAAATGATTTAATTATTAAATTAGACAAACATGAACAAATTTATTGTTATTTTATGACTTAGAAGGGAAAAAAGAATTTAATTATTAAATTAGACAAACATGAAAAAAATTATTGTTATTTTATTATCGTAGAAATATAAGTGATTTGTTGTTGTTCTTATCCACTCTTGTTACATGAGCAAACTAGTTTATACCAACACTGGAGTGATGTTAGCATACAATTAAGAAGTGTCTCAGCCCTGTTTAATAGAGATATACATTGCAAAGGAGCAAAGGCGATCAAATACCGTGACTTGTACATTGCCATATTCCGATATTCGGAAAATTGTTGTTTGGTGTGCGCTTTTTGTTTTGAAAAAGGCAAAACATATATAAGCACTTATTGTTAATAAAAATGTAACATTTTACAGATGTTGAAAAAACAACTCATGCGTGCATAACTTCTTTTTCGAGTGTTAGACAGTCTATGTAACCAGTGGCGGAGATAAAGGGAGGTTCGGGGGTCATGTGATCCCTGGCGAAAAAAATTGTAGTATAAATTTTAAAAAAATTTCAGCTATTTTTGTAATTTGCCTTTCGAAAAAACCAATTTTTAGTATAGTTTCTAAAAATTATCATATTTTGACCCCTCGACAATAAAATTCTTGCTCCACCCGTGTATATAACACATAAGTATATCGGAAATGAAATACTATATTCGAACCAGATACTTGTTAAAGTCAATGGATACAAAATAAACAAGTCTTAAAAAATTGAAATAACGATAGACAAAAACATTAAATAGTTGACAATGAATAAACATCAATTATATACACAAACATGCAAAGAAGTTGCTTTAGAAAGTGGAATAAGTATAACTTATTGTTCGGTCGTTTGCTATTTGATATAATTTTCAACTAAAATACAAATATTTGTTTACCTGGTGGAAGAGCATATATATAATTTTTATAAAACGAGGTGATACTCACATCATATTTTTTATTGATACACTACAAATTATGCATTACAGTATTGTATAGTACAAACTGTAATTCACAGATTATGGTGCATTACTCAAAAAATGTGATGTGAGTATCAATTCCATTTTATAAAATTTATAAAAAGGAGTGGGTGCGTTTGATGTGTTTGACCATAGTTCGGATAAAATCTATGGACGATATAATTGCCTCTTTTTCCATGATGTTTACCTATAGCCCCCATGCTTTGAGCACACTGCCACATAGACACCTAAAGGAAATTGATATAACACTTTCTCTCCATTTTGTCGAACTGAAAACTAGGGCCAGAATTTAAACGTAAAACAGAATATTTTCTTGATTAACACTTTCTTTTAAAGAGTGTTCGTACAATAGTAGTTCAATTGTTATGAACATGCAACGTGAAGTAGGGGGTGTTAAAAAAACCGAAGAATCAAAATAACCGAGGAATCGTACTCATACTGTATCAGAACCGAATCGTATATTAGAATCATGATCCGGTTTTTGGTACTTAAAATTCCAAATTTTTTGTTCTCGGAACGGTTCGGATCGGAACCGTCCAATTCTAGTACTTTCCCCAAAAAACCGACTCTTTTGAAAATAAGAAATTTTATATGTTATGTTTGGGACATTATGTACATGCAACCTATTTAAATGATAGAAAAACCCTAGCTCATTAGCAAACTGTAAGAATAAAATCTAAAACCTAAAAGCTTTAACCTTTAATCCATTTTAAATATCAGTTTTAGTGTTTTATAATTACATATACTGGCAGGGTACCCGTGCGATGCGGAGGTGGGTAACCTGAAATAAAAATTTTCAATGAACCATGCTTTATAATCTGAAACGTTTTATGTGACGATAAATTTGCGGATGCCAAAAGTTTCATGTCGCATATTTTAACTCTTTAGAATATTATAGTAGAGTATCAGCGCGTTGCGACGGCGGGTATCAAATAATAAAATTTTCGGCAAAAAACGTTTTCAATTTTATGTTTTCTCTTACAATAACTTTACAAATAGCGAAAACATAATGAGTTTGAGAAACTTTAAAGAAAGTGATGGAGAATATTAAACTAATTCATATAAAAACAATTGAAAGTGTCGTGATTTTGCGTTGCGGTAGTCAATAATGTCACGGGGTTATGGTCAAATTAGTTGATAGTGGTCCGTAGTCACAAGTAAGTAGAAACATTTTTTTTAGGAAATATATATGTAATAATCAACACCTCGTAATAAGTAAATACAATATATTTTTGAACATGTTTGTATCATTAATTTTGTTTATTACACTTGTCACATATAGATAAAAGATATAAATAAAAGAGTGTTTATAATGTATACATCTTGTAAAGTATATATTTATGAAAATGTTTAAATCATTAATATTATTTATAACACTTGTCCCACATAGACATAAAATATAAATAAAAGAATGCTTATAATGTAAAGAAAACTTGCATGTTTAAACAATCATTTAGAGTTATCCATGAAAAGTATAATAGTTAATATACTAATATATTAATCATTGAATTAACACTTAGCACTTTCCACATTTGCATCATTTCTCTTAAAAAATTGTCCCGTCTTTTACCAAAAACCGCTTTTTACTTTTAAGTTTAATTTTATTTAAAATAATTCAAAATTTATTTAGATTGGTTCTCGAAACACTTTTTTTGTAGTTTTGCATGCATATTAAAATCATATTCATTTATATGTGCATTTTTGCATTAAAACTAAACTAATTCAAAAATAAATAATAAATGAAGCATTAAAATGTTGTCAAAAATAAATTAGTAAAAGCTATGTATTGTGTACATTATGCATTAAAAATTGTAATGCTTAAAAAACACATTAATGACATCTTAAAAAATTTTAGGAGAGAGGGTGCTAAATACTTTATAAGTAGTATAGATATGTGTAATATGTATAAAATCAAATAAATTATCACTTGTGAATTTACATCTTTGCATCATTTGTTTTAAAAAAAAATTGTCCCGACTTTTACAAAAAACCGTTTTTTTACTTTTGTGGTTAATTTTATTTAAAATAATTCAAAATTTATTTAGATTGGTTCTCGAAACACTCTTACGATATACTAATAGTTTTGAAACTTTATAGTTTTGCATGCATTTTAAAATCATATTCATTTATATGTGCATTTTTTCATTAAAACTAAACTAAATCAAAAAGAAATAATAAATGAAGCATTAAAATGTTGTGGAAGATAAATTAGTAAAAGCTATGTATTGTGTACATTATGAATTAAAAATTGTAATGCTTAAAAAACACATTAATGACATCTTAAAAAAATTTAGAAAAGAAAATGCTAAATGCTTTATAAATAGTATAGATAATTGAAATATTCAAATATCATCATTACCATGATTCATCCATCAATTATAAACTTATATGATTGAAAGATTCAAATACCATATCAAATATCAGGTGTTTTACAATTACTAATCCATTCCAAATGTATGTTCTTGACACTCTTAAACAGTTATAAAATTATATTTTGACATTTTCTGTTTATGTTATTTTGAAGATATTGAAATTATTGGAATGATTTGCATAATTAGAAACATTTTGTGTTGATATAGTATATCTTTTATAATGATCGACAACAGAAAAAAAAATTAAAACTTTTGTTCTAGTCGGAAATTACTGAAAATTCCTGTACCGGAACCGAACCAAAGAACATGAGATGGTTCTCGGTTCTACATTTTCCTTATTTTTGGTTCTCGGTTCTTTTTATTCTGTTTCCGATTCGATCTGCTTCCAGTACCATGAACACCCCTAACGTAAAAGGGAGATTATGTATTTGAATAAAGCTCGTGGTATTGTGAGATTTTTCTGTGCCATGTTAGTTGCAGTTATGTTTTTTCAATATTTTTTTTTAAATGAGTGCAGTACGTACTATTATCAGAAATACATGAATTACTAACATTAAATTTGTTCGACAACATGGTTGTTGTAGCACTAACATTTCCCACCGGTGGTAGGTGACGAAGGCTTTAGTCTTATCGTCCACAAAGGTAGTGGTACTTAAGCTAGTAAAAATTATAGTACGTCGAGCATGTTCATGCTGTTGGAATATATATATAATCTACTAAATATATTAAAGACATATAATCAATCACAAATACGCAGCAGAATAAATAAAATCATATAGTGTGCATAATTAATTAACCTTAAAAGTGAACGTACATGTTAGCTTCCATGCAATTAGGGTTTATGAAAAATCTCCAAGTCGATCAAGAACACAATAAACCCTAAACTAGGGTTTATATAAATCGACTAGATGTAAACTTGATTATTTCACCGCCAAAAATCCAAATAGGATTTCTCTACGTTCTCGCACACATGCTAGTTCTCGATCACGAAACAAATCAATCTCTAGTTTCCAACAGCCAAAATCGAAACCTTTGCCTTTCTTTGGGAGGAGCTCGATTGGCTATAGAAGAAAAAGATAAGATAGACTTGTTAGGTTTTTCAAGTTATGAGAATAATGAAGCCTAAAGGGGTTCATTATATAGGTTTCTCATAACTAGTAAAAATCATCTCTCCACCGATGTGGGATAAGTGGTTTTTTCGTTACAGGTTTCTCATATTAATTATATAAATTTAATCTTTAAACGTAACGTGTGCGATCCCATAGGCTCGAGTTCGATCCGGACATACGTTTATAAAATATGTTCACAATCCAACAGCTCCCACTTGGACATGTTTTAATAAACGTAATGACATTGGTTAGCGTATAGCAACACGTCAATGCCCCAAAACAACTAAAGTGTGGTTTCATGAAGCACAATTAATGATTCGTCATTATACTATCGTTTTGTTTCAAATACTATTGTTAAATATGGATATAGATCTAAGTCATTCTATAATTTAACCATTCTGTTTCTCGTTATATCTGATTAATCAAGATTACCAAAATCATCGGGGCACATCTATATCTCATTTGGGTATGGCCGTACAAACATTTGATCAAACCTACTAGGGGCCCAGTAGTATTATTCTTCAAAAAAAATCGAATTAACAAATTATCTTGACTACAAGTGTAATCCGTGAATTTCACAACACTTCTGAAAATAGCCCTTATTACCACCAGTTACGGATAGCGGTAGACTATTTCACAGAAATGGGCTCCACCCAGGCCATTCCGGCTTGTGTCTCAAGTCTAAGAATAAATCAATTTTATCATTTACATGATTTACTTAATGACAAAGATCCATAAAGTACAATCATGTCACTTGGGATAGTCCAATATGCAATATTTTGAATATCATGTGAGTATGGTGGGACCTTTCTTCAATATACAAAGTATATTTTAACCAATCCCTCATATTTGTCTTAATTCAATCACATTCCCATATGATTGATCGACAATGGACATTTAGAACAACCTAAATTATTTATGGAGTTAAACATGCAAATATAGGATACAACTTATTATAAATCAAAACAAACATACCAAGAAGTATTCTTATAGACTCTAATCTAGCCACGGGGGCATAGGTATCATCAAAGTCTATTCCTTCTTGTTGATTATACCCTTGAGCAACGAGTCTAGCTTTGTTTCTAGACACTACACCGTTTGCATCTAACTTATTTTTATATACCCATTTGGTTCCTATTATGGTTTGATTACTAGGTGGAGGGACGAGTGTCCAAACATCGTTAGAAACAAATTGATTTAACTCTTCTTGCATAGCCATTACCCAACTTTCATCTTTTATGGCTTCTTGTGTATTCTTAGGTTCTATAGTTGAGACAAAACAAAATAAGCTACTTTGGTTTTGGACTTGAGACCTTAAGGTTCTTTCGTTTAACTTTCCTATGACCTTATCTACGGTGTGATCTTTAGACTCTTTAATATTGATGATTTCATTATTTAAAGGTTCATCTTCTTTGTTTGTATTTTTCTTTATTTCTATAGCTTCACTCTCAACTATCTCGTCATCGACAAGAGGTAGAGTAGGTTTAGGTGAACTCTCATCAAATTTTACGTTTAATGACTCTTCAACCTTCATTGTTTCTTTATTTAATATGACATAAGCTTTGCTATTAGGAGAGTAACCTAAAAAGATACCTTCGTTTGATTTAGGATCAAATTTTGTAAGGTAATCTTTAGTGTTAAGTAGAAAACATTTGCTACCAAAGAATCTAAAATGTTCTAACGTAGGTTTTTTGCCTCGAAGTAACTCGTATGGATTTTTACCTAAAAATGGTCTAATTAAGACTCGGTTAAGTATGTACGTTGATGTATCAACGACATTGCACCAAAACGTTTGAGGCATGGATTGCTCGTTTAACATGGTACGACTCATTTCTTGTAGGGTTCTATTCTTTCTTTCAACTACCCCATTCGATTGTGGAGTACGAGGAGCCGAGAAGTTATGAGTAATACCATTAGTGTCACAAAGGCTCCAAATTGCACTTCATTATCGAATTCCTTATCATGATCCGTTCTAATAGACACTATAGAACTTCCTAATTGTCTTTGGATTTTCTTATTTAATATTTCAAAGAAATCGAACGTTTCAATTTTATTCTTTAAAAATTTAGTCCATGTGTACCTAGAGTAATCATCCACTATAACCAAAGTGTAGCATAACTTTGGATAGCGGATGGACCAAATAAATCCATGTGTAGTAATTCTAAACACTTAGTTGTAGAGACCATGTTTTTAGCTTTGTGACTAACATAAACTTGTTTTCCTATGTTACAAGCATCACAAAAGTGATGTTCATATTTTAATTTTAGTAGATCTCTTACTAGATCTTTGGATGATAGCGATTGAAGAAGTCGCATATTGGCATGACCCAATCTTCGATGCCATAAGGTCGAAGTATCATCCATAGAAGTAAGACAAAGTTTGTCTTTAGGTTCATTACTGGTTTAATGACACAAACTCCATGTTTCCTAATTCCTCTACCTATGGTGATACCGTTTTTCAATATCTTACTATCGGTTTCATTAAAAAGTACGTTACACTTCTTATCACATATTTGTCCTATACTTAATAGGTTAAAGTTTAGGTTTTCTACGTGACACACATCGTTAATGGTTAGAGATTTGTTAGAAATCGTACCTTTACCGATGATTTTGCTTTTGCTATTCCAAATACCACATTTCCTCCATTGAAGGATTCATATGTGGAAAATAAATCTTTATTACCAGTCATGTGCCTCGTGCACCCGCTATCCTTGATCCATTCATCCGGATCTAGGTCGACCTTTAAGCACACCTAAGAAAACAATTAACTCAAAAGTTTGGTCCCCATTTGTTCATGGGTCCATTAGTGTTAAACATTTCATTCATGTTAGACATATATGGAAAAGGTGAGTATGCATTCCATGGTGCAAAGTTTTGAAATGGAAAACCGTTTTGCATATTAGGATTCCATCCCATTTGATGGTTACTTCTCGGATAAACATTATTAGGTCTCCTAAATGTGTTCGGTTTTGAAAACGATGGACCTTTGTTTCTTGTAAAACTTTGATTTTGTCTTGGAGGTGGTTGTCTAATAGTAACATGGGTTGGTTTCTTCTTATTAACAATAACAAAATCGGTTCTAGATGAGGAAGCTATATTATTGCTACTGTTTGCTTCAGTAGACCCACGCGGATCCCTGGCTTTACACTATCCGGTTCCCTTTTTGTGGGATCCGTGACTACAGTGGCTTGTTTTTCTATTGCTTTGACGAATTGTGTTTCTTTGTTTTCACTAGTTGGCGCATCAAGTTGCTGAAAACCTAAACCTTTTTGGTTGTTTCCTCTTTTAACACTATCTAATATCATATCTAGAGTATTAGTATTCATTCTAGCAATCTTAGAATCTAGATGATCAACTAGTGTTTGAAGTTAAACGCAAAGCTCACATTCGCCACTTGCTATCTTTGCTTTTTCTAAACGTTTTAATTTAGCTTTTAACTCATAGACTTCTTTTTCTAAATGTTCATTTTGGTTTTTCAAAATCTTGTTTTTGTTAATTACTTTTAAGCTAATTTTGCAAAGCTTATCACATTCACGATGTAATGAATCATCATCTAATGATGAGCTACTATAGTATTCGTGACATACCTCGTCATTTGCCATGAGACAAATTTCTTCGTCTTCCTCCTCGCGCATTCCCCACGATCCACTTACGAACACTTTTTGTTCATCACGTTTGGGAAACTTACTAATAAAGTGGTTGGGGTCCCCACATTTAAAACAAGCGCGTTCATCCCTTGCCTTCTCGTCATCTTTGCTTTTCCGGAACCCCTTCTTGTCGTTATATGGTTGCTTGACATATCTTCCCTTTCTTCTAAAGAACTTCTTGAAGTCCCTTACCGCCATGGCATACTCCTCGTCATCACTCTCCGAAGAGGAGTTTAATTCATTGCTTGAGACCTTCTTGGCTTTTAGGGCAAGAGATTTGTGCTTCTCTTTCTTCTCTTTTGAGGCTTCGGAATCTTTAGCGAGGACAAGCTCATAGACCTTTAGATTGCCTATGAGTTCATCAAAGGTGAGGATTGACAAGTCTTTTGATTCTTCAATTGTCGTCACCTTAGATCTCCACTTGGATGGAAGCGCCCTTAAATACCTCCTAACATGATTACGACTAGAGAAAGACTCATCAAGTGCTTGTAACGATGTAATTATAGTATTAAAGTTAGCAAAAGAATGATCTATAGTATATAAAACCATTAGTTTCAAGTAGTGGAGGTCATTGCATGGATTGCCCTTCCTTGTAATTTTCAGAACCTATAGTGATCGAAAAGTTTTTAAAATATGGTTTACTTTAAAACTTCTATAAACTTAGCTCTTGATGCCAATTGTGGAAAACTAGAAGGGGGGGGGAGGGTTGAATAGTTTTGTCGATTTTAAGTTAGTTTCAAAAACTTTAGATTCGATGTTATGTGAAATCGTATGGATGAAGAGAAAGTATAGATCTAAGAGTAATGCAAGTAAAGAAAGCAAGTAAAGTAAATGATAGAAATGACACAACCGATTTATAGTGGTTCGGCTACAAGGACACCTTCCTTGCCCTACTCCACTCCCCGAGTCACCTACTCGAGAGTTCAAGCACTATGTCAACAAACTCCTTCAACTCGGCGGAGAAGCCTTCACAACGTCGCTTACACTTTTTCCGGTATAAAGCTAAATATTGAGTCCGTAACAAGGAGGACTAAACCAACACTACTATAACACAACAAATATGTGAAATATGAAATACAAGATCTTCGCTACAGAAATCTTGTGGAGGAACAAATCAATCAAGGACCCCTTGCTTGGATGACTTGTAAAATGCTCGTGATCTCGCCTTAGAGAAGGACCTATATGAGAATCACAATAAAAGAAAGAAGAACTACTCTCTAGATCAAGTGATCTTAGGTTAGAAGAATGTAAGAATATATGAGAGAGTTTGTAAGAAGAGGGGTGGTTTATAATGAAGAAATGGCTCTCTATTTATAGGCAAATTCTTGCCACTGTTGCACGGATCCCACGGATCCCTTGCCTGAGGGATCCTTCTAGTGTAACTTGAGGGATCCGTGAGACGCTCCTGTTTGCCCACGGGTTTTTGGGTTATGGGTCATGGGTCATAGACTTTGGACCATGGGTATCTAAGTAGATACAATGTATCTAATAGATGCAATGCATCTAGACAATGGGTATGGGTTAACTCCATGGGTTATGGATATGCTCCATGGGTATGGGTCATGGGTTGTGGTTTTTACCCATCCTAATAAACTATTACAACAAATGAATTATTACAACACTTTGTATTAAATAACTATATATATAGATGCTTTACAAAAATAACATGTATCCTTATAATTTTACTTATGATAACATTATATTTGTTATCAACAAAACACAAAGAGATCTCTAAATATTAATAAACGTGTTTACGGTTTATTTGTATTAACAAAATCATACCATGACTAGTATTGAGTTTCGTCTCAATTAAAATAGCGTCATTATTTTTCACACAACAATATGTTGTTTGAAAAATCCGTAAACGATGAACATTTATTTTGTAATGTTTGTGCCTTCTGATCTGTGCTAAACCGTCAAGTCTAATCACACAAGCTGGCCACTTGTGAATGGCCAACCGTAACAGACTTAAAACAGCTTAAGCACAAATGCAATGAAGTCCTGGAGAATACATTGGATTCCCGGGTCGTTAAGTCCCACGGAGACTCAATGGTGTGTAAACACTTGATCAGACGATAGAATGATCACTAATGATAGTGATCAGAAAGGTTTTGGATTGAATATTATACTACTGAAAAAGTTTATAAATTAAAGCGACTTAAATACAAATTAAGAAAATTTAAAAGATAAAATATATTAAATAAACGCTATCACTATTTTTAAAGTGATGAACGTTTAAAACTTAAAACGTACGTTTAAATAAAAAACTACGTAACGTACGAAATAAAACGTGAGAATAAAGAAAGAAAATACCTACGGATATGAAAAATACATTTTTACAATCCTAATGATAAAAGAAAATTTTTAGAAAAAGAAAATTATTTTCATAACTATTTATCTAATTATTATTAATTAAAAACTATTTATTAAGTATTTAAAATGCACTAAAATATAAGAAAATACAAAATTAACCTAGAAAAATGAAATTATAACTTAGAAAAATCTAAAATATGATAAAACTTATTTTAAAACTGAAAATATATTTTTTAGACTTTTTATGTATTTATTATTAATTTAATACTATTTAAAACTAATTTAAATTGTATAAAATACCAAATAAAAGGGAAAAAATAAGGAAAAATCTTTTTTAAGCTTTTTATATTTTTCTTAAACTGGAAAAATTGAAAAATTATTTTTTGGAACTTTTTCTTAATTATTTGTATTTAAAGCTAATTAAAAATGCTTAGAAACTAATTTAAATTAAGAAAAATAGCAAACAAGCTTGGAAAAATATGAAAATTTCAGGAAAAGTCTAAAATATTATTAGGAAGCTAGGAAAAATGGAAAAACAGGAGTTTATGTGTAAGATTATGGAACTGATGAGGAAGTGCTTATTGAAATAAGCACTTAAATAAGCAAATGGAACAAAACAAGAACCAAACTGAAAACAGGAACTATGATAAGCTATAAGAACTCTAAATCAACTAAAAACAACAAACCACAACCTCTGGATTGCAAGTTAGCACAGATTTGATGTTTGAGCTTATAAGCTAAAAGCAGTTTAGGTAGGCAACTTTAAGCATAAGCACAAGCTACTCCATAAGCTAAAAATGAAAACCAATACTAGGGATCTAAACTAGACCTGGGTGGCTATGCATAAGCCAAGAATCAGACCTAGGTGAGCTAGACTAAGCCCTGCACAAGCTCTGCAAAAGCTGTGTAAACCCTGTGCAGACTTAATGCCCTGCACAGGGGATTTGACCCCATTTTGACAAGCTAGTTAAGAGCTTAAAGAAAATTTGCAAAAATATGAAAAAATCACAACCATAAAATAGACCAAGAGAGGTTTTAAAAGCCACAAGATTCACTTGATTTGACCAAGAAATGAGCCCATGAAAAATCCTTTCAGTTGAGCAAAAACTGAGAAATTCAATATCTTGACTTTTTCACAAAACTGAAATGTTGACTAATTTGATGTTTGATCATGATTTACCAACTGAATATGATGTGTTATGATAAATTACACCTACTGCAAGCTTTATCTATGTATTTTGAACACAAAATAAGTTTTTGCTATTTGAAAATCCAAGCAGTTAAGCTAATGGGACAGAATCAAATGGAAATTGACTTTTAGAGATTGCAGATGCAATAAGATGACAACAATGAGTTCAATTTAGCTAAATAAGCATGAAACAACAGACTTTAACTACTGAATAAACCTATAACTCAGTTTACCCAACTGATCCAAACACCCTTTGTTATAACTGATATGAACTTAAACATATACCAACTACTGAACCAACATGTGATAAGGATCAAACTAAGTCTAAATACCCTAATTAACACTAAAGAAGCAAGTAGGAACTAAAATCAAACACAGATACAGATACAAGCTTAATATGCAATATGGCTCAAAAATGAAATTGAGAAACTCACTTACCACTGACCAACTTGCTTGCAGGCTAAAACCAATACCCAATACTACACTAAATGAGACTATTCCAACCCAATTTCACCACTGCATCAACCCATTATCCAATTCATAACCATATTGACCCAGTTTGACTTTCTGTTGACCAAGAACCAAAATGTATTGAAACTTGAATGTAACCTTGCACTAAGCTATAATAAGCTAATATAAGCTTGTTGAAGCTTAGAGATAAGCTAAGAAGAACTTTGATACATGAGTTTGAAAATGAGAATTGCAACAGTAAGCATTAAACTTGGAACTTAGATAAAAGACTTGGATTGATGTTCAAAACACATTACAAAGATGTTATAACTTAAATTTGATACAGAAAAACTGAAATTACAACATTTTTATTTAGACTAAAACATTAATTTTAAAAACGACATTTAAAGAAAAACTAAAACTAGCTACTTTTTCTCTTCTCTCCTCTAGCTTCTCTTTATAAACTTTTTAGCATCCCCACATGTCTCTGAGTGATTCCCACCAAATTCCAGCCATTGGATTGCATAGAATCATCAAAACCGTCCATTTTGCTTTTTGGCGCCAAATATTTCAAGGCAGGTTTGATCATTTAATGGATTTGGTTCAATCAATTAAGGATATTTGGGTGTTAGTGGAGGTGGAGGGGACAAGGTATGGAGAGGGGGTTGAAAAAGATGGAAAACCATCTCTGGTTTTGGTGTATACAGAGGGGGGAGAGGGAGGCTACAGTGTTGGCGGTTTTATGTTGGTTTGACTTTCGTTGACCGAGTGGCTAATAATACAAAGGGTCGGGTCAAGGGTTTGGGCCAGCTGACTTAGGATTGGATTTGGGCCTAGTTTATGTTTTGGACTTGGTTTAATATAAGTGTCCGTTTGGTTAAGTTAGCACAAGGACCAAACATGTAATTTATCCAAACTCAAGGACTGAAAGTGAACTTTTTCCAATGCTCTCACAAGGACCAAACTTGACAACTTTGATAGTACAATGACCCTTTTTGCATAAATTCCATTTTAAAAGGTCCAAGGACTAATTTTGCAATTTTCCAAAGTTTAGGGACCTTTCTTGCCAATTGACCAAAGAATCATTCAAGGATCATTTTTTTACAACTTAGAATACTTCAGGGACATTGAATGATAAAATTCCACATTTTTGAATTCCAGGGACTAGATTTGACAACTTTTAAAACTTGGGGGACTAAAACTGCCAATTTTGCAAACTTGAATCATTTTTCATCTGATTTTGATATTTTTGCATTTAAAACACATAAAACACTAATTTGTGATATTTTGATCATTTTGAAGCATTTTTGAGTGTTTTCAGATGATTTTGCAGTTTATATTGTACAAAAATGATGAGTATTTAGACACTCATCACCTTCCTAAACTTCAAGTTTGTTAGCTATGAGAATTACGCAACAATTGTCGTACTATATATCCATAGAATCTGGGAACAACTCCTGGCCGAGGTATGTAATTATAAATACAAACATATTCCATTAGAATATTTATTACACTAGTTATCTAATAACTTTCAATTAGATATCACTGTTGTCAAATCTTCTTGCATTCATGCATGATACAACAATATCTCTATACAACATGATGTACATGATGAATCCTTAAGTCAGACATAAGATCTCATTCATGTTCTATCTTATCACAATATATATATCCACTGAGACTTTCTAAATGATATATCATGCTCTATTAGACTCATTTACCGCACATGTTTATAATAATAAACATATATTTCAAGGTTACATATTTTACATCTTAAATCTTTCAAGTGAAGTTTCATTTCAAGCTAAAACTTAACATTTGACTTAGATAGAATGTTACTTCCTTATGTTATACAACATATGTGATTTAAGAAAATAAACATAATACTCCCACTAGCTTTTAGGAATACCCATGAGTTATCTTAATTTTAATTATAAATCAAAACATGGATTTAATAATTAACATACGATTCATCTCCTAAATGCATGCATCTATCCATACTTTGATTATTGTAGTTTGTACACTTCCAACGATTATTTGAATACATAAAACCCCTTTGATTACTTACCGTCCTCGTAAAAGTAATCACATAAGGAAAAGAGTTTAGATATTCCATTGTCAAAATACATATTAATGAAAATAAGTATGACAATTATCATCTTTATATATTTAATGTGCATAAGAAAAGATATTAAATCACATTTAATTGCTTAATTATGATTAATAATCTTGTCACAAGACATGTATTAAATATATGTACAATATTGTTCATGTGAGCTCTTCACAAAGAATCAAACCACTATGTTTTTCCTTCTCTTTGAAGAAACTCACATTCATTATATTGTCTAACTAGTTAGATTAAGATAAATCAAGTTTTTAAAAATTGATATCTTTATAGACAACATCTTAACATTCATAGTATGAGTAACTTCTTGAATTCAATATTCAGCAATGCATCATTATGATTAACAAGTTCACTAAAATCATATTCCTCAACTTTGATTTGAAATAAATCAATCAAGTGACTGAAGTATCCTTGCGGATATACGAATGAGAATCTCTTCATCCCGAGTGTTAATACAAATAAGCCGTAAAAACGTTTATTTATATTTTACGATCTTCTAATGTTTTGTCGATAACAAACGTAAAATCATTTTAATGAAACAAATAAAATACGTAAATGGTTTGAGCCAATAGTTTTATAACACACTTACATT
Source organism: Chrysanthemum seticuspe (assembly GCA_019973895.1). Taxonomy (NCBI): domain Eukaryota; kingdom Viridiplantae; phylum Streptophyta; class Magnoliopsida; order Asterales; family Asteraceae; genus Chrysanthemum; species Chrysanthemum seticuspe. Next base: position 134,218,956 of record BPTQ01000009.1, read on the forward strand.
TTCACATAAAACGCTAAACAAGTAAAAGTGATTTTATGATTTAGTAATACATATGTACAACAACTAATGTTTACATATTTGGTAAATTTATACATAACTAGTATGTATTATAATGGGTAAATATAAATGGTTAGAAGTTAAAGTATTTGACCCATTGACCAAATACATTGAATGTAGTTGGGTAAAACCCAAAGTCCATGACCCATACCCATGGAGCTTAACCCATAGCCCATTGCATGACATCATGCATAAGTCATAAATGGGTATTATCCATGACCCATGGTTTTAACCCATGACTCATGGACTAGATGCATTGCATCTTGTAGATACATTGTATCTACTTGGATACCCATGGTCCAAAGTCTAGGACCCATAACCCATGACCCATGACCCAAAACCCATGGGCAAAGAGGAGCGTCCCACGGATCCCCAACAATACACTGGACGGATCCCTCAAGTGAGGGATCCGTGGAACAGTAGCACTTTTTCCTCTATAAATAGTGAGTCATTTCTTCATTGCAACTCACCCCTTTCACATATATTTTCTCTTAGAGTTGTAAACTCTCTAATCACAGATCCAAGTGATCTTTGTATGTAGTTTTGTTTTTGTGTGATTCTCTAGGTTCCTCTTAAAGGCGAGATCACCACCTTTTGAAGTCGAGCAAGATTAAGTCCATGAGTTGCCATGCTTCGTCATCATCAAGACTACTGAGGTTCTCTTGTTGATAGTTCACTTCTTTCTCATTAGAAGTGTAGTGTCAAAGACATAAGTGAAAGATGTCTAAAGGGTCAAGACGAAGACATTAGTGAAAGGTGTCAAACGTCCGTATTGAAAGCACTAGTAAAGGGTGCTTAGAAGTCAAGGCTAAAGGCATTAGTGAAGGGTGCCTAGAAGTCAAGTCACAAGGCATTAGTGAAGGGTTCCTAGAGGTCGAGTCAAAGGCATTAGTGAAAGGTGCCTAAGGTGTACATTCGATATGGTGTGTCGATGTACAAGATAGACTTATATTGAGTAAAAGGATATTGATATCCTTGTTGATGTTGTCATAAGGAGTGGATCTCCTTAGGGATAGGATTTGTGTAGTGTTGGGTGGTAGTTCCTCCTTTGTAATTGAACTCGGTATCTAGCCTTGTACCGGATAAAGGGTAGGCGACGTTGTGATAGGTTTGGTTCTACCTTGTGGAAGAACCCGGTATCTAGCCTTGTACCGGATTAAGAGTAGGCAACGTTGTGAAGGCTTCTCCGCCACAAGGAGTTGGTGTTGTGTAGTGATTACGAATTCTCGAGTAGGTGAGTCGGGGAGTGGAGTAGGGCAAGGAAGGTGTACTTGTAGCCGAACCACTATAAATACTTGCGTTGTGGTTTTGTGCTTCTTACTCTTTATATTAGTTTTTATTTATCTATATGCTTGTCTATCAACATCCAACACACACGTTCGAGTAGATTGACATAAGTCGATCTAAATAGTTTAAAACAAAGTTTTAATTGGTAAAACTATTGAAACCCCCCCCCCCTTTCTAGTTCACAATTGGCATCAGAGCTTCGTTACCAAGTTTCTTAGAGTATGTTGTACTTTAAAAACTTGATACGATCCGTGTTTAATTGAAAACTACAAAGAAGGTCTTCTACAAAAATAAACACCATGTTTTAAAAACACTTTTGTAGGATGTTGATTAGATGACAACAATTTTTTTTTCTTATTTATCTTACTAAATTGCACTAACTTTCCTTGTCATCTTGCTTAGTTAAAGCTCACACTTATCAAGCCATAGGAACTGCTTGGTAACAAGATTATCTTCCCTAGGAAGGTATCTTAATCACGAAGGAACCGGAGTTGTCTATTGACATTTTTCTTGTCATTAGAAAGACACTCATAAGTGCATTAGAGGTATGTTTTCCTACCTATCTCTAAAATAATATTAGCTTAGAAAATTAAGGTTGCTTACATAGGAAATTATATGATTATTTTTTTACATACTCATATATTACACTTAGCTTCGTTAGGAAACTTTTCTTGCATACGTGTTACTCTTCCGTCTATAGTCTAGGTTTATAAACTTGTGTCTTATTTTACTTAATCCAAAAAAATCATATCTTTCTAATAATAAAACAAAACACAAATCTCAAAAATTCCTCTTTCTCCATAAATATCCCTTTCGATCGTCTAACTCCACCAAACCCTCATTTTTCAAATCTTCCACTTTCAAAAATTACCTCTCATTCAAACTTCATCTTCCTTCTCATCTCATCCCATTTCAAATCCAAACCAAGGAATAACTTCATCATCATGGTTTACATCGCCTTCGTACTCATCGTCTTGACACTCATCGCTCTCATGTTCCCCATGATTAAGTTTTCTTATGGAGACATGTACATTGGTGTTATATACCCAATCCTTTGTATCGTTCTTAGCATTGAAATGAAATATTACTAATGTTCTAGTTTATCTAGTTTATTTTTCATAATGTGTTTGTCATTTTTCTTTTACTCTTTTTCGTTCGTACTTTTTGAGATACTCTAGAAACCGACAATGCATGCTAAAGTAAATATTGGCTAAAATACATGTCCTTGTATAAACCTACAAAATGCAAAAATCTATTTTTCGTCAAAACCATCCTTCTGTCACTGCAGATCCACGGATCCCGGTAGTACAACTAGCCGGATCCCTCTTGGAAGGGAACCGTGAGAACCTTCTTTCTGGAAAATAGTTTCTCATGCAAGATAAAAACCGTTTTCTTCGTAAAAGAAATATTTCACTAGAAGGTTTAATACTAAGTGAGCTAATTGTCATTGTTAATAGATATCTAGTAAAAACGTTAAGAGATCATCTTTTGTGCTTTAACGAATCTCATTATTTTCACTTCCATAGGTCTCGTCATGTCTCATGAGTATGAGTTCGACTTTTCACTCACTTATGTTTACATCCCTAACATCTCTCTTGAGCCCAACACACCTGGCAATCATGTATGTGGGTTCAATAATCTCGAAACTCGTCACTTCCATGAAGGACGTATTGTCGACACACCTCTACTATACAAAGAAGGTATCAATACCTCTTTCCGAACCATAGTACTAGAATGTCTTCTCGGAATTAACAAGAAAATATGTCCGAGGTTTGTATTGGAGTTCTTCCGTCAAGTTGAACTCGTTTGTAACGAGGATCGATCTCTATCTCTTTGGTTTTGGATCAAAAACCAAAAGTTTGTTTTAACCCTTGGGCAATTTGCTCACATTCTTCGAATTCCAAATCATGGAAAATGTGCCTTCACTGAAGATTGGTCTCTTGATTCTCTCTTCAACCATCGTGAAGAAAATAGTCCATATTGCTCACACATACCTTCCTCTCAAGACTTGACTCGCATGTTATGCAAACCTCGACCCTATCACTCTGATCCAAACATTATCTATACACGGGATATCCGAGATAAGTACAAGCCTCTCGCACTCATCCTACGTGAAAATGTTTGGAGTCTTAGGGGAAATCGAGAAATCCTTCCCGCTTGTTGTGCTCACATAATGTATTTTTTGCTAACACAACAACCATACAATCTCGCCTATTTCTTCGCAAGGTGAATTGTAAACCTTCAAGGCAACAAGAACAAACTAATCCCTTATGGAATATTCTTGACACACCTTTATCATCACATCATGTACTTCCACCCTCAATTTCAAAGTCCGTTGTACGTACTCGTGAATAAGATAATGGAACCTCTAAACACATCTCTCATCAAGTCTTTCTTCATCCCTGAATCGACAAATACTTATCATCCATTTGACGATCCATCTAGCGTAAATGCTCAAGGAACTTAGTCTCCTTTTCAAATAGGATCAATGCTTAGACTTCATCTTTCAATCATTGTAATGTTATTTTTCTCATGAAATAAAACATTTAACGTTTGATGTCTCGTTTATATAGGTGTTCAAACTTCTTAGAAAACACTAGGTTTGAAAAACAAAACCTTATGCAACCTATTGCATACCTTCTGTGAAGGTACTATTTAAACAGTAGACGGATCCCTCAGTTTGTGCTAGACGGATCCCTTCACTTAGGGAACCGTGGGAACCGGGCAAACAGAAATGCAATTGCAGTCTTTATACTTCAAACCATGTTCTTAGATTACTTCACACTAGCTAAACATATTGCCTTAGGATCACTTAAGTCTTTCTCCCGCTTAGTAAGTTTCACACTCACTCCTAGCTCATTAAAGATCACCGTCAAGGTACTTTTCAATTTGTCATTTCACCAAAACTTATCATTCTTCCGCTCCTATACTAACACATCATCTCTCACATGTCAACACATCTAGTTTTGCAAATCTATCAATTTTATCAAATTGATTTTAGTCATCCTTACCTCAAAATGGGTCAAATTCTAGTTTTTCCATTTCCTATAACTTTTAAGATATTCTCCAAAAATTATCTTAAGTTACTATCTGGTCTCTAGGATCATTTAGCTCCACTTGACACTCTCAAATTTTTTAGTGTCATCTTTGGTCATTCATTGGTACTCATAAAAGTTCCATTTTCTTTCATAAAAGGCAATCATTAGCTACATCACTCATTGCCCTTGATCATCTAAATACCCTTTCATTTAAGGCACTTAGGAAGACTAAAACACTAAAAAAGGTATAGGTATTAGATCTTACAAACATCATTTTTCTCCTTTCTTAGCTGTTGAGAGCCGGAACCCCTAGGATTAGCCTAGACGGATCCCTCATTGGAGGGAATCGTGGGATCTGGTGACAGATTCATCTTATCTCTAGCTAAAACAATCATTTCAAGCTCATCTTGCTAACTTGAACACTCCATATTATCTTAATTAAGTTCCTAGATCAGTGCAACTCTGAAGTTGACTCTTGTGCATGCTAATCATCACATTCCAAAGGATCTTAGTGGCTTAAGTCTTGAATGCACTTGCCAAATCTCTTTCTTTTTAAACGACTTTGTTAAGACTCCTAAAGTCATCATCTACATCTTCATTCTCAGCACTTAGAAACTTTTACAAACCTCTTTTAATCATCTCATCATGAGGAAAGCTCCTAGCAGTAACTCGTCCACCAAAGGACCACCCAAGAAAATTGCTCGTGTTGTACACGAAATTTTCTCAACCGAATCATCTCCCGTTAAATCCACAAATGGTAGGATCTCCCCTCCACCTATCAAACCAATCCCCAAAAAGACTGTTCCCCCAAAACTACCAATACCAAACACCATTATACCCCATATTTCCACTAAACCATAACCCTTAGTGCCTAGAGCCATATCATTCACCACTCTACTCTCATCACCACACCTCTACAATATAGAGGACTTTCCTCCTAGGCCATCCCATCCTCTACTATCGCCAACATTCTCCTCTTTAGGAGGAATAGCACAACAAAATCAAGGTGTTGAGTTAACACTAGCTCCAACTTCTTTTTCTTCATCACCTTCAAATAGTCTATTTTGGATTATGAGGAATCATCAAAGTCAACCACCCGACCACATGGAAGTTGACACCTCTCTACCTTCGCCATCATCCTTAGTTGAGCCATCATCGAATGTGCCTCCGCCAATCCCTCCTTCTTTTGAGGCTCCTCAACCCTCTACACTTGATCCTCCACATCAAGGTATTTCCTTTCTACCACCACCACTTTCAAGCCATGACAAGGATTGTTATCGTTGTCAACATGTTGAAAGCTTGATACATGAAGTACGTGAAGATCAACGTTTCATGTTTTATCACCTTCTCGAACGTTTCGACGAGATCAACAAACCAAAACAACCTTGAGCTTAAGGTTTCAAGTGGTGTCCTAGTTTTAAGCTTAATCTAGATAGTCTAGGAACGATATTTCATGTTTTAAATCATTCTCTTAGTTTTAGAGATTTGTAAATCATGTCTCGTATGTTTTATTGAATAAGATTACATGTTATATGCCATATTGTCTTGAGAGTATCCTTGTTTCCTTAATACATATCTCATTTTGATGTTAACATCATTTGTTACATCACCACTGCTGTATTTTGCTTATAGTCAGACGGATCCCTCTATTTTGCCTAGACGGATCCCTCCAAGGAGGGAACCGTGGGATCCGTGCAACAGAAGACTTGTTTACTACTAACTTGAGTCTTATTTGTAGGAAACTATGCATTAGATACTTGTTCTCTAACCTCTGTTTTGTAGATTTTCAATATACACATGAAGACTTTGACACCCTAAAGCTAGGGGGAGTTTTGTGTCAAAGCAATACATTACAAAATCATTTGCAATATATTTCTCATTAGGATTACATTTCATGACGTTCCCTTGCAAAGTTGCAATCATCAAGGGGGATCATATTCGTCATATAGACGAAATCTTTTGCAAACATAGTTGCAATACACTTGTTTAGTATATCTTTTCACTTGACGCCCTCACAAGGGGATGGACTCGTCAAGGGGGAGTTAAGAAGAGAACACTTATCTCCAATTGCTCTCTACTTTTTCATATTATCTTTTTCTTTCACATTAAAAAAAACAAGGGGTTTGTTTCTTTTCGACGTTCTTTTTGTTTCGACAAAAAGGGGAGAAGAGAGTAAAAACTCCAATTCAAACTTTTACGAATTTTAGTTTTTCCTTAAAATAATTTTATGTTTTGTCATCAACAAAAAGGGGGAGATTGTTAATACAAATAAGTCGTAAAAATGTTTATTTATATTTTATGATATTCTAATGTTTTGTCGACAACAAACGTAAAATTATTTTAATGAAACAAATAAAATACGTAAATGGTTTGAGCCAATAGTTTTCTAACACACTTACGTTTTCACATAAAACGCTAAACAAGTAAAAGTGATTTTATGATTTAGTAATACATATGTACAACAACTAATGTTTACATACTGGGTAAATATATACATAACTAGTATGTATTATAATGGGTAAATATAAACGGGTAGAAGTTTAAGTATTTGACCCATTGACCAAATACATTGAATGTAGTTGGGTAAAACCAAAGTCCATGACCCATACCCATGGAACTTAACCCATAACCCATTGCATGACATCATGCATAAGTCATAAATGGGTATTATCCATGACCCATGGTTTTAACCCATGACTCATGGACTAGATGCATTGCATCTTGTAGATACATTGCATCTTGTAGATACATTGTATCTACTTGGATACCCATTGTCCAAAGTCTAGGACCCATGACCCATAACCCATGACCCAAAACCCATGGGCAAAGAGGAGCGTCCCACGGATCCCAAGCAATACACTGGACGGATCCCTCAAGTGAGGGATCCGTGGGTTCCGTGGAAGAGTAGCACTTTTTCCTCTATAAATAGTGAGCCATTTCTTCATTGCAACTCACCCCTTTCACATATATTTTCTCTTTGAGTTGTAAACTCTCTAACCACATATCCAAGTGATCTTTGTATGTAATTTTGTTTTTGTGTGATTCTCTAGGTTCCTCTTAAAGGCGAGATCACCACCTTTTGAAGTTGAGCAAGATTAAGTCCATGAGTTGCCATGCTTCATCATCATCAAGACTACTGAGGTTCTCTTGTTGATAGTTCACTTCTTTCTCATTAGAAGTGTAGTGTCAAAGACATAAGTGAAAGATGTCTAAAGGGTCAAGACGAAGACATTAGTGAAAGGTGTCAAACGTCCGTATTGAAAGCACTAGTAAAGGGTGCTTAGAAGTCAAGGCTAAAGGCATTAGTGAAGGGTGCCTAGAAGTCAAGTCACAAGGCATTAGTGAAGGGTGCCTAGAGGTCGAGTCAAAGGCATTAGTGAAAGGTGCCTAAGGTGTACATTCGATATGGTGTGTCCAGAGACGGAGCTAGAAATTTGTGTAAAGGGGGGCTCAAAAATTTTCTCGGTAGTAACGTAGTAGTATTTTTTCTCAGTAGTACATAATGTAGCGGTTTTATTGGAAAAAGAGGTTAAACCATGGTATTCAAACATAACTAAAAATGATAAATTATAAACTTGAGGGGTTAAAATTAGACCTTTTTATAAAAGTACACCACTATATGTCATTAAAATTAAAATATGATTTTTATGTCTTTCTGGGTCATCTTCTTCAGTGACCTTTAAACCTCCATTAAAACAAAAATATTAAATTACTTATTAACTGCTTATTGTCTTTCATTTTTCTCACCTTATCATAGGGTAGGTCCGCTAGGGTTGTGGGTGGCCGAGCACCCTCTAGCCACCCCACTGGCTCCGTCCCTGGGTGTGTCGATGTACAAGATAGACTTATATTGAGTAAAAGGATATTGATATCCTTGTTGATGTTGTCATAAGGAGTGGATCTCCTTAGGGATAGGATTTGTGTAGTGTTGGGTGGTAGTTCCTCCTTTGTAATCGAACTCGGTATCTAGCTTTGTACCGGATAAAGGGTAGGCGACGTTGTGATAGGTTTGGTTCTACCTTGTGGAAGAACCCGGTATCTAGCCTTGTACCGGATAAAGAGTAGGCAACGTTGTGAAGGCTTCTCCGCCACAAGGAGTTGGTGTTGTGTAGTGATTACGAACTCTCGAGTAGGTGACTCGGGGAGTGGAGTAGGTCAAGGAAGGTGTACTTGTAGCCGAACCACTATAAATACTTGCTTTGTGGTTTTGTGCTTCTTACTCTTTATCTTAGTTTTTATTTATCTATATGCTTGTCTATCAACATCCAACACACACGTTCGAGTAGATTGACATAAGTCGATCTAAATAGTTTAAAACCAAGTTTTAATTGGTAAAACTATTCAACCTCCCTTCTAGTTTTTCACACCGAGGTTTAACATTTAAATGTTTAGCCTCACCATGACATTCACTAGTGTGTTTTAGAAGGTTATGTATTTTGTAATAGTATCTCTTCAAAATTTAAAGAAACTCCTACTTGCTTTTTGTAATTTAGAGACTATCTATAAATACTTAGCATGTAGACAAACAATAAATTATTCTTCTTTGGGATATTATAAAACACCTTAACAGTTTCTGACTCTAGTTTGTCAATAACCTGCTTCATAAGAAGTTTAACAAATTCTTAACTTCAATTTTAAGACTTAATGCGATTCATCACATTCCATAATATTATGGTATCTTATTATCTTCTAGGTTGGAGTCTTATTGAGTATATACAAACCATACTCAATTTCTAACCTTGATAACTTATGGAAGAAACGAAGCTATATTTATCTTGAATCAAACGATACTATTTAAGTTTGATTATCCTAACTGAACATACCATAAAATTATGGTATTTCATTAGCATTAATATTGTGAGACAATCTAGCAATATGTAAAATAAACATATACTCTTTGACTTACCTATTTACCAACCAAGTCAAACTGAATGGTATAATAGAATTTCCAATCCAATTGCATGCTTTATAACACAAGTGCTCTTTGACTAAATAATCGACTTCATATCCAAGTCTCAACAAGAAGACATAAACAATTATAATCCCACTATACATTATAAGTCACTGATCAACTCAATAATTTCTTGTATATGTCTTAATAAGAAGACATAACAAGTTAATGTCTTACTTTATATTATAAGTCTTATAATAATTAAAAGACTTCATGTTTGTGGCTTCAAAAGACAAAAAACTTGTAATCATGAACACCAAGTCTTGGTTTCAATAATAATTTCAAGTTAATTGATTACTACATTTATTTATGTCATTCCAAGAATACATAAATATTTAAATTGAAGTAATCTTTGTTATTATCTTGACACATGTTCTAAGTAGGTCAATCTTACACTCTATGTGTATAAGTCCTATTAGAATGTTAATCTCTTACCTTGCTGTCAAGATAATCCTTTAAATCATATTGCTATGTGTTGTACCTTGCACACAATAAAGATTTCTCTCACTTGTGCATGGAACAACATCATGTACCAGACAAACAACACGACATGCATTTGTTTATGTGAACAATATGATAGTGTCATAGATATTAGAATTATAAGTAGATGTAGAACTACTTAATTAACAAGGAAACGCATACGACTATCCTTAAAAATATGAGCATCTATAATTGGAAAGTAATTATCTTGAGACAATCTAGAGATAATATAGGTTACTACTAAAACAATAAAGCTTGTAGCTCCTACTGAATTAGACAACATTACAATAATGCGTTATTCAGTAATAAAACACTACCAAGACAATAAAGCTTGTAGCTCCCACTGAATTAGACAACATTACAATAATGCCTTATTCAATAATAAAATACAATGCTCCCACTGGATTTGACAACATTATAAGTGTTCCATTTCTAGCGAAAACAAATAGCGTGTTATTTACTTTCCTACACTTTTGAAAGCCTATACGTAACAATTATTTAGGTACTAAAAATAGTGTATTCTACTATGTAGATGAGGGACTATCCATCAGTGCTATAAACTTAAAAAATTGGGCATGCAATTTCTTCCTTAATAGGCCTACTAATCCACTAGGATATGTAGCACCTCTGAAGGGTTAAAGCAAAACAAATCATGCTAGTTTGCCATTACCACTTTTGTGGTAATTCGTCCAGCTTCTAATTTTTTATAACTCATAAAATGTCATACATCAATATATGGTTTAACTATATGAACATAATCTCCAGTTAACCAAATTTCTTATTTGTTTCAAAAGAATTCAACAACGAATAAGGGTGAGGAAATATCTACAAATAAGATGTCCAACCCACTTAACTATTTTAATGTTTGCTTTGAGTTATATTAGAATTAGGACAATTCTAATATTCTCACTATAACTTTCTCGAATACGAAAATAATAGGAATGAGTCTTCCTCTTTCTTTTATGGAAAGGAGACTCGATTTTTCCTTTTAGTAAAGTTGATTTTTAGCATAAACCCTTACGGGTGTGGATCAATTTACCAAGAACAAACCACGTTTACGGTTTCATGTTGCATTAATACAATTAAAAAGAATTTACAAAAATCAATTTTAGTATTTTTGATAATGAATCCTTTAAGATATTTAAATACCCATAGGTTAATATACATAAACCATATAATTTTCTTAAGGCTAGGATCCTAATTGATAAAGTACTATTACATCAGTTGATCTGGTACTCAATAAGGTAAGTGCCGAACAATAATTGTAAATCCTGTGCAATTCCTAGATCATTATGGGATTTACTAATGGCACTAGGGACAATCACATAGTGTCATGTAATCATGTTTCATCCCATCTAATGCCTTGGGTTAAGGGATCTCACCATGTAACTCAATTAAGTTGTCCAATTTAAAAAACTGTAAATTTATTCCAGCTATGTCTCACGTAATGTGGAGATTTACCTTGGGATTACAATCTAGCTACGTTTCACACAACGTAAATTGCAAATGCAAGTGTTCCTTTAATTGGATGGCATAAAATTAATTTTTTAAAAAGGTACATTTAGTTTGATGTGTAATCAAATATGTACGAAGAAGCATGCATACATCTTCTTATCATAGGTTTTAATAAAGAACTTTACTCAATTAGTTCTTTTTTATGGTGTATGTCTTATTTATGTGCCAATCCTGTGAACATAATTCAATGACCTTTTTTTTTTTTTTTTTTGAACGGCAAATAATTCAATGACCTTTACACCTTTAAAATTGATGATTCAACGTGATTTTAATAATAAAGTAAAGATTTTTTAATATTGACATTATTCCATCAAAAGTCATCGGTAGCTCCATTTGACTCACAAAGAAGCGGAGAAACGGGTCAGCGCAAAGCATATTAAAAACCCGACTTCTTTAGGGATGTTAGACAACCCGCCTTATACCTCTCTTATAGTTTGTCCATAATGAGTGAGCCGATTTTGACCAGTGATACAAATAATATCAATACAATAAAAGTTGAAAACTTTATTGTTAAAACACATTATAAATCATTACATCTTGCAAATCTCGACGCGATGGTGCATTTAACGCGTTACAGCATGTAAGGCTAACCCCTTGGTGTCACATAAGATTCTCCAAGATTAACAATTTATAATAAATCGAATTTCATCATTATTAGTTCAATTTATTTTGCTTTTCTAAAAACACCATTTGCTTTATGAGTCAAGCAATAATAAATCAAATAGGAAAAATAAACAACTAATATAATTAACAATTAATCATTCGTAATTAAAAATCATCTAACATGTATATGTTTAATTTAAGGCTCCCTGTTGGGTTCAGTGAATACTCAAACCCTCTGATTCTAGGATTTGAATAGAAAATACCCTAAGTGTTTATAACCTTAAACACTAACAAGTCACTGAGCGCATAGCCACTCAGTGAGCTATCTTCAGGATACTCAGTATGAGACTAAGAAGTAAAGTCTCTCTACTCAGTGAGGCGAAACTCAAGGGGTAAAGACTGAGTCAAGAAGAAGATGGTGGATTCAGTGAGTGATGACAATAACTTACTGAATCCCAAAACTCCTCACCAACTATTATCACTGAAGACAAGACTGAAGATTAAGACTGAAGGCTAAGAAGACTGAAGAATGAGCGGGACAAGGCAGGATAAGTTTGAATAGATAAGACGAAGTCCTTATCAACCCAAAGTCAAACTTTCCCTGAAACGCTAACAACCAAGATCAGTGTCATCACTGACAAGAAGAAAGCAGCCTTGTCACTTACTCAATATAACCATTGTAAACAGAGACAAAATACATCAGTATTTTGTCTTCTGTAACCTTGTTAGTTTGTCCTCTAGGATAGAGTTAAAAACATACTTGTATAAATAGCTATAAGGTAGGAGTGAAAGATTTAAGCTTATGCACTAATTGTGAAAAACACATACAAGCATCTTTTACTCCTCCAAATACGACTATGTCCCTGAGATAGCTCAGTGATACCTGAATAGTTGTGCTTAGACTTAGCCTAAGCTCCGTGAGGAGTTATACCATACTTTTCATTTCAATCCCAAGTACTATTCCGCAAGTACTTGGGTAATGTATTCTTTTTAATTTGTTTTAATAAAGAATATAAACGTTGAAAATTACTTTGTGTTTTATCTTGTTAAAACTTATCTTTATGTGCTTTACTTCAGTCATGATTCACACTTAGTCTTTATAACTGTTTTTAGCTATTTGTGAAACGGGAACAACAAGTGGTATCAGAGCAGGCTGATATATAAAACCCATTTTAAGCCTCTCAAAAATGTTTTTAAAATCAGGATCCAAACATGGCTGAAAGTGATGTACCCCAACTTGTCGACAAAAAGGGTGGAGCCTATGCTGCTGTTGCCCCTCGACTCGAAGTTGGCAAATTTAACAAGTGGAAGAAGCGAATGCTTTGCTACTTGACTGGGATGGAACCTTAATACATTAAGTGTATTAATGAATGCCCATTTATCCCAAAGACTGCTGAAGGTCTACCTAAACCTGAAGCTCAGTGGACTCAGGATGAAAGGAGGGTGGTCAACCAGGACCAAAGACTCAAAAGCATCATCATATCTTGTCTTCCTGATGATGTAATAAAGTCTGTCATAAGCTGTAGTACAACCAAACAAACCTGGAATGACCTGGTCCACAGCTATGAAGGTCCCTCAAATACCAAGGAAAACATGATTATGGACCTAGAACTTGAGTATAATACCTTCAGGGCTAAAGACTCAGAAACCCTCTCTCAAACTTACACCCGTTATAAAACTTTGTTAAATGAATTGTCAAATGATGGTGTCAAGTTGTCCAAACATGAAATCAATGTTGGTTTTGTTAACAGTCTTCCTGAGAAGTGGTTGAATTTTTCTCAAGGAAGTAGAAATGCAAATCATATTCAGAATCTTGAACTTCCTGAAATCTACGGGAAATTTGTCTATGAGGATAACCTCATCAATAGACGATACCCTGACTTGAAAAAGTCTCGGGAAGTCAAAAAGTCCCTGACAACCACTTCAACACCAATTTCTACTGCCTTTTATTCAAACAGTGTGGTTCAGGATTTTCAGGAAAATTCAGACGATGAGGGTGATGAGAGAACAAGCGAGGAGTACCTGAATGAATTAAACATTGAGTTTCAGGAAATGGCACTCCTTGCTAACTCTAAAAGGTTTATACGAAGGAACAAAAGTTTTTCTAATGCTAAAGCAAATGAGGACACTGAGTGTTTTAAGTGTCACAAAAGGGTCATTTTACAAAATATTGTTTTTCAAAAACTAGTTCTGAACCCTCTTATAAACCCTCAAGGTCAAATCAGTCCTTAGGATTTAGCAAATTTCAACCAAAAGTCTATCAGTCTCATCAAAATTTCCAAAATAAATCTGATCAAAACAAAGCTGTTGATTTTGAAGCTAAGTATAGGAAGCCAAGGCTAAACTAGCAATTCTTGAGGTCACTCCCTCAGAAACAACACAAAATGTTAAATCTGTGCAGGGTAAAAACAAGGGCCTGGTAGTCTTTGACTGGGATGAAGAGCCAGTCTCCTCAGACGATGAAATGGTGCAAGTCAGTGCACTGATGGATCTTTCCGAAGAGGACAAGCTAGCTGTTGGGAAGAATCATGCTAGGAATGGTGAATGGGTTAACATCACAATGAAGAAGGTAAACATTTTACTTTTTATGGATGATGATTCAGATTGGCAGTCTTTCATGATTTATATTAATGTTGACCTTAAGTTCGTAGAAGAACAACGATTGAATCTGTTTTCTAAGTATAACAAGTTAAGTTTTGAATTAAATAAGTGTAGGGATGAATTGCTTATTTTAAAACGGGCCAAACTTGAGGCTGTTACACTACAAATTCAAAACACTGAATTAGTAAAACGTAATCAAGCTCTTCATGAAGAACTTAATAAAGAAAAACAAATCATTGAAAGCTGGACTGCCAAGAACCCTAGAGTCTTTGATACTGTTCAAGCCCCCAGTAGCAAAAAGATAATACTACGTGAGGAACAACGCACTGATACTCTCAGTGAAGATCAAAGTCCCAAACTTTTTGTGTCTGCTGGTATGCTCTCCAAAAAGGAGTTGTTGCCAAAATCCAGTGATTGGGTTGAAAGGGTAAACCCTGAGAGTAAGCTTCCAAACTTCGATTCTGAAAGGATACTTGAGCCTGAAAGTCAGGCACTCAAGAGCATGCTTGGACTTCCTGATGTACCCAGTAGTACTGAACACATCATTGAGTCTGAAGCTTATCTCAATATGAGGTCAATATAAGCCAATTAGTGTAACTCTTAACTTATCTCAATAACCATATTTTGGTTAATCGACAATTTGACCCATACAAAACGAATACAATAACGTAATTGTTGGGCTTACACCCAAAAATCGTATTAAATTAATGTTTGCCTAATCCAACGAATTTGGTTTGTCAGGGATGTAAACAAGCTAAACCGATCTCGGCTCGATAAGCATTTAAAAAAGGTCGGTTAAGTTCCGGCTCGACTCCTTTAAAACTTTTCTATTCTTTGGCTATGAAACCCGTGCTCATTTAACATATACAAAAGAGTGTTGTTATATAGACCTAAAATACAAGTATGCATACTTGTTACTTACTAGGCATAACAATCATTTTTATTTTCAAAATTACATATACGTGTAAACCTAATTGATACTATATTCGGGTAAGAAGTTCGGACTCAAATTCGGTTATTAAACGAGCCTCAAACTAAGCTTAAACAATGGATCTCGCTAGTTTAGACTTGTTCTAAGTTTTTACCAAATCAATCTCGTCACAAGCCGGTAAGCTAAGCCTAGTTTGTTGGGTGTTTGTTTAAAGTGGGGCTGAGCGAAACAAACCGAAAACCGTACTGAACTGAAAACCGAACCAAACCAGTTCGATCAAAACTGAACCGACCATATTCAATTCTGTTTTTGGTTCTATATATTTATAATTTTCGGTTCTGATCGGTTCAAGCTAAAACCGAGAAAAACACACATAAACCATATAAACTGAACTGAGTCGAATGGACCGACACAAGCGCGATCCGAATCGAGTCATTTCGGTTCAGTTATCGGTTCAGATCTTCCACAAAGTCGGTTTTCGGTTTTCAGTTCGGTTCAATATGATTTTGATCGATTCGGTTCAGTTTTGATCAAAAAAATAAACCAACAAACACCCTTGTAATTGTCCGCTTCTCTTCATCGCAATTTCAAAATATATTCATAAGACTATCATTCATACTCCCAAATCACAGGTTTCCCTCCCACATCACTTGCTCACTCACTCCCTACTCATAAAACCCTAGAATCTTTCTGGGTTTCATAATCACTAAACCTTGAATTTGGGGAAAAGGGGTTTTGTTAAAATGGCTGGGAATATGAAGGCATCATCCCAAAATGGGTTTGTAATGACAGCACATAAAGTGACAATGTGTATATTGATTCAAGTTTATGCTCCTGCTGGTCAAGATTCCTTACCTTTCCCTTTTGCTTCTATTCAGCAGCATAACCGTCTTGCCACTTTCTTGATCTCACTCACTAAGGTACGCATACATCTAATTTTTTTTTTTTTTTTTTTTTTTTTTTTTTTTTTTTTTTTTTTTTATGTTTTACTTATGTCATGTTTTTAGTCAAAATTACTAGGTGTGTACATTTGGGGGTGGCCCGGGAAGAGTCAGAAATGGTCGCGGGGTTAGGCAGGTACACCTGAGTCAAAAAGGCTAACCTGAATAGGGACAACCTCATCTGTTTATGTTTTTACATTTGGATTTGGATGTTAAGATTATGTTTAAGAAGTATTGTTTGGATGTGATTATGTTGTAAAAGATGCATTTAGCCCCGAAAATGGAATAAAGCGTCAACCGAGTTCATTAAGTTTAAGGGTTTAGAATTAAGCTAGACATGTCGGAGCTTCTCTTGTCGGAGGACATGACCTCAGATAGGACGGGTTGGAGAGATAGGATTAGGATCTGCCGTTAGTTTTGGCTTGGGTATTAGTGGGTTTAGGTTTGCTTTGGTGGGATAGGTTTTTAGGTGTCTCTTGGTTGCCTGTCTTTTGTTTTCCCTTGTGCTTTGCCGTAGCTTTAGGCCCCGTGCGTTGCTTCGCTTTGCTCTGTGCTCTGTGTTGTTTTGTCTTCCTGCTTGGTTCCGTGTTTTGCTCTGCCTTAGCTTTAGGTCCGTGCGTTGTTTTCGCCCTGCTCTGTGTTGCCCCCTTAGGTCTGCCTGTCTTTCTTTGTGCTTTGGTTTCTGTGTTTTTGTTTGTGCTCGCTTATGTGCTTTTTGGCCTGTGCTCTCTCCCGTACCCCCTTGCCTTGTTTTTCCTGCTTTTGCTTGTTGGTTACTGTCTTCTGCTCTGTGTTCTTTTTTTCTCACCCGCACACCTGCACTTGCCGGAGGTCTCGTTGGAAGCAGCCTCTCTACTCCCGGGTTTATCCTGGGATAGGGGTAGGATCTGTCTACATTTTACCTCCCCCCTTGGCGGGATTGGGTTTGTTGTTGTTGTTGTTGTTGTAGGTGATATAAAGGTTGGCCACTATGAAATGAGCTATTAAAAAGTGTTTACTTAACTCAACTTCTTTGATTATATAGAAATTGAGGAAATGTCTAGGTTTTAAGAGGTTGTTTGGGATTGATTATTTTTTTCAGATAAGGGGAACTGTTTAGGAGATAGTGTTTGGATTTGCTTATGCTATGCAATTAGACCTGGAAAGGAATAATTGGCTGGAAAGTGTTGGTCGAATCCAGTTTGATAAAGGTTTATTAGTTTAGAAGTGAGGTTACAAAAGTTATTTAAATTTTAAATCTCAAATAAGCATGTCCCAACCTGCTTATCGAAACTTGTTTATTTTACCTCGAAGGTTTGTTTACTCCAAACACTGCAATAGCCAAAGTATTTTTTTGCTATAGATAGTATTGCTTATAGAACCTGGTTATTACATTTTCATTAGTGACAAACTCAGACATACCCAACCCAAACCTTTTTCATGATGGGACTTTAACCTGGTGGTCGGGGGGCTCCTTTGGTTGCCTAGCCATATGCCGTTGATTGTGCTTATTGGTTTTTTGATATTGCATATAAGCTGTTTGAGGGTGTTTCGACTAGCTTATTATAAGTTCATAACTACTTATCTGCTTAAGTTTTTATTAAAATAAGAATAAGCAGCTTCAAACTTCTTATCATAGCAACTTTTAATAAAAACAATTTTCGGTTTAACACTTTAACTAAGCAATCCCAGACTCCCGCTACATATTGTGTAAACAAGTTAGAAAAATAAAAAATGCCGGTTTTTTTGGCAAACGTGAAAACCAAAAGGCTGATGTACATTGGGGCTTATGGAATTATATGGACAATATAGTCTTATGATTATGTTGCGGTGAAACAGTTCTTAACTTATTTAATTTGATTTCTCATGATTTGAGTTGATATCAAGTGCCTAATTCTAAATTATCCCCAACAATGCCATGATAGATTCACAAGTTATTCGTCAACATCAGTCGAAAAGAAAAATCATTGTGTTGCCTGTAGAGAGATTTGTTAGGATCCTTTAATTTGTGTATGCTTAAAGTGTTTCTGACATCCACAATTTGCGGCATGTAAAGTGTAATATCAATTCATTTCATCAACTGATCATTGCTATCCTTACATTGTTCCTCATGTTTCACTTTTCATATATTGTCAAAAAGTTTTCTCAGTATGTTTACTTTTATTGTTGGACTTGAAGTCATGCGATGATATTTTGGAGCCAACATTGGATGAATTTTTGAAGCTGCTGAAGGACTTTGGTGGATTATTGGATAAATGGTTAAGTGATCATATAACCGAGAGGTTATCATTGTTATCGTCACCTGATGACCTCTTTACCTTTTTCAGTGAATTACGAGGTAAGCAACTCTTTTCTCTATAATTTACTTCCTATTACTTTATTTGTTTTCATTTATGTTGTTTGCTTATATTTTGTAGACATTTAATCATTCCAACCTTGATATACTTGATATGCATGCCTAAACCCATCAAACACGGGTTCTGATCTTCTTAATATGGCAATAATGAACATGTTACACCGTGAATAGGACGATATGGCTTCTCACATGTCCTATGCATCTAAGAATTTTGATGTAACTATGACAGGCATCCTTGCGGGCCCTGAAACAAGCATTGTTGACGATGACCAAATAAATTTGGATCCGATTAGTACCCTTGGGATGTATCTTCGTCGTTGCTTGCTTGCCTTTAATCATATGTCATTTGAGGTATTGTCTTTCATTCAGTTGGTTATAAAGTAAATTTATTATAGTACACCTCATCTTACTTACATTTATGGCCGTGCTTACTTTTCCATGCAGGGCATGTGCCATCTTTTGACAAATATACATACATACTGTAAAAAAATGTCTGACTTGGATGATGCTAGTAATGATCCAGATGCACGGTTGGAATATGAAAACATGGATTTGGAAAACTTTGTACTCCAAAACTTTACTGAAGAACTTGAATCAAGAAAAAGGTCTGCTGAAAGGGTGGATTTTCATAATCATTCATCAAAAGCACTCTTCAGTTTAGTTGAAGGTACACAATTTTTATTATATATTTACTATTGGACTAAAGGCATTAATGCTAGAAGCATTTCGCAAATGCAGATATCATGGTTTCCCCTGGTCAAAAAGTCAAACGGAACCAAAGAAGTCAAACACATTCATCAAGTTCTGAACCCTCTGATGTGATTCTTCAACGCACAAACTTGCAGATACAAGGATACTTGTCAGAGCAAGCGGACATGATTGAAAAGTAAAGCTATTTCATATATCTTATTTACCCGTTTACTATTAAACAGGTTATATTAGGTTGTGATTTTATCTCAAACGGATATAATGGGTTAAATTAAAGATTAGCTGAAAGAGAAAGATGTCATATGGGCGGAATGGGTCAAACGGGTTGAGAAAGTCACCCAAAGTCTATTTAATACATACAACCTTCTAATTTGTTATGTCAAAACTTAAAAGTTCATTTTATAAGTGTAATAATATTGTTTTTGTGAACACAAGTTACACATTAATTTTTTATCATTATATAAGAAAATTTGGACTATAAAGATATACTCGGACATATTTTGACCCGTTTCTCAGTATCTTGATTTATAAATTATTGTTGACAGGCTTGGAAGCTCATTTCCTATGAGTGCATTTGAATCTGTTTTGAAGCTTCTTCAGAAAATGTCCCCAGAGTTGCATCGTGTAAGTTACATACTAATCAACTAATCATACTAGTCTCGATATCTCGATATGATTTCAGCAAGAGAATCTTCATTCTTTAATCTTAGAAAAAATGTGTATAGGTTCACTTTTTGCGCTATTTGAATAGCCTTTATCACGATGATTACCCGTCTGCATTGGAGAATCTTCTTCGTTATTTTGATTATAGGTATTCTTGCTCACCTTTCAACATTTTGTGATGACTAAGAATCTTCATATTTCCATTTGTTAAATAAACTAACTAGCACACAACGATTGAGAATGTAGTGCAGGGATGGAGGGATCAGATTTTGTTCCCACGTCATTTGACTGCACAAGCTCCGGGAGATATGAAATTGCTTTACTATCTCTAGGAATGGCACATTTTCATTTTGGTCACCCTAAGCTAGCTCTTGAGGTATATCATTATGACGTTTTCCTCTTTGTTTCTGATGCGTCAGCGTTGCGATGCGCGGCTCTGTTGCATCAGACACCCTGATGCGTTGCGTTACGGGATGCGAGGTGATGCGCGCGCATCAGGCACGCATCAGCGTTTTTTTTGTGTATCATGTACTTTTGGCCTTATAACATAAAATTGGACTTAATAATGTGTATTGGGCTTCTTCTCATGGGCTTTACTTTTAAGATATGGGTCCAATTTGACCAATTCCTTATAAACGATAAGACTTTTGATCTTAGTTTTCGACTATTTATGTATTTTAGCGATATAGAATTGTGAACTAGGAACATGCATGGTATCTTTTGACATTAAATGTGGTATAAATGTGTTATTAATGTGTTTTGTGCACTATATATAATTAATTTTTTTTTTATAAAATTGTCGCCTCGGGTATGTAATGCGCGCGCATTCGCCTCGGCTTTTTGACCCTTATTGCATCGACGCGCATCGTGCTTTTTAAAACCTAGCTCTGTCTTTTTATAGGTGGTGTTAGGATAATCCTTTTGAGACTGATTATGTGACATATAATCATTGCAATAATATTAATATAGTGTGTGTCTGGATGCCTCTTTTGATGTTTAATGTTATGGCAATTAGGTGAGTGTTTTTATTACTGTCTGATTATTTAAGGAACTAACAGATAAATTAACCAAACAGTTTTTATTTATTTATTTATTTTCTCATTGTTGGAGTCTTTAAAGTTGAAGTATCACAATTTATCATTTATACTAATTTTTTTAACAAACTCTTTAATCTTTATGAAAAAAAGTTACCGTTTGTGATTTCAATATATGTAAATGTATATGTATAATAGTATTATTAAAATAATGAGAATGTTGGTAAAAGAAGCGGAGTAAATAATCTTAATATGTCTAGAATAATAAGTCTTGTTGTTGTATGAAACCAGTTATAAGTAATTAGATAATCAGAACTTGAATCACTTTATCCAAACACTAAAGTGACCATTTTGCTTGTTTTCAGGTTTTGACTGAAGCAGTCCGTGTCTCTCAGCAGGTACACTTTCTATATTCGTTCTATTTACTTTGGTAACTAGATAATTCTCCAATGTTTTTTCCACATACATTTCACTATATTAATTATTTATGTATTTTCGTTTGCTTGCAATTTGCAGCACAACGATGACACTTGTCTTGCTTACACGTTAACAGCAATTTGTAACCTGCTATCTGAAGTTGGTATTTCAAACATGACTGGAATTACGGGAGCATCAGATCCACATGTGTCCAGTATAGGCACATCATTGTCAGTTCAGCAACAGTTATTTGTGCTTCTTCAAAGATCTTTGAAAAGAGCAGATTCGCTAAAGTTAAAACGCCTGGTGGCTTCCAATCATTTAGCAATGGCTAAATTTGATTTAACGGTAGGTAATAGATATAAGTATGTAAGCTGACGGGTCAGGCGGTTGTGTAACAGGCCAATATGGGTTTGCTTGACCTGACACACTTATAACTTTTTTAAGTCACTTGTGATTAAAAATTTTATGGAGGTTTCATGCGCAAATGTACACTTTGTGTGACTTTCGACCTGTCGACCCATTTGACCCCATTTCTTGTAAGCAATCTCTTATAAAGTTACCCATTTCACCGTAATAGACCCATTAAGTAAAAGGCTTGAAAATGCCACATCTATTAAATTATTGTAGTCATTTTGTTGTGCATGTTCGTGATCGTGTTTGTTGCTAATGCAGCATGTTCAGAGACCGTTATTATCTTTTGGTCCCAAAGCTTCAATTCAGCTGAAAACTAGTCCAACTAATGTTTGCAAGGTACTATGTACTTTAATTCTTGAATTGGACTTTGCAAAATTGTGGATCAAACTATTGCTGATATTTGGTGTCTGTTAATTTTTCAGCAACTTAGAGCAAGTTCTCAATTAATCTACCAGTTTGATAACGAAAACACAGTAATGACAATTGATGGTGCTTTGAGTACATCATGGCTTAAGAATCAGCAGAAAGAGGCTACTTCACTAGTTTTTCCTGAAGAAAGTGGTTCCAAGAGCAACTGTGACACATTTTATTCATGGTTACAATCAAGTTCTGTACCTGGATCTGTGACGCAGCTTGTAGGTTCTTCGTATTTAGTTCGTGTGACATCCTGGGAGCTATATGGAAGGTACTGTTTTTTGTTTCTTCTAGAGTTGGCAATTTTGAACCAATTACTTATAAATGGGTCACTTTGGGTCATTTTATCTATAACGGATTTATACGTTTCAAGTAAAAAATTAGCCTAAAAGGAAACAAGTCAACTGGATCCAAATTGGGGGAAAGTGCATCATATTGCGTAAAACACCCATTCTAATGAATTAGAATATTTATAAATGGGCTAACCCGGGAAAGTTGAGCTTTTTTGGCTCTGATGTACGTGGCCTAATCGGTATTCCCTTGGCCGTTTCCAGACTCTTTCCCGGCCATCCTGAATTGTTTAACCAGTGATGTTCGGACCCGATCTTCGGGCCCCCTTACTACTAGGCCACCATGGAGATAAATGGCCTAAGGCATTCTAATAGAAGAATAAATAATTAAAATCTAAGGATAGAAATAGTTTGGGTCAACCCGATCCGATATGTTTCAGCTTGTTCAAAATGACTTCTTTTGACTGAACCTACTCTAACCTCTTACACAATTACCTAACCCCATTTTGCCACCTTCTTTTATAAGTATTATGACCAACTTTTTGTTCCTCAGTGCCTCTCTGGCTCGGACAAATGCTCTACTTTATGCTACCTGCTTCGCTGACTCTTCAAGGTAATGCTAAGGTCTTTGTCGCTGATTTAGTCATTACTTCCTTGTTTTATCATTGGTGAAAATAATATTACTTAAGTGTTTTTTTTTTTTTTCTATAATTGATACAGTTCAGCTGATCTCGCTTTGGCATACGGGAAACTCATCCAACATTTAGCTGTGTACAAAGGGTACAAAGGTCAGACTAAGTTTAAGCACACTTACTTATGTGCTGTTACATTTGTAGTAGGTTTCTACACTGTGTAAAATCAATCTTATTTTAATCGTGTCTGGATAGATCGTTATCATTCCGGACTTTGTTAGTTTTGTTTTTCTGCACTACTATAGATATAGGTAGAAGAAAAAAAAATGTATGAGTGAAATGGACAGTAGCAGATGGAAATGGGCTAACTATTATTTTAGTATTTTGTGGGTAAAAAGTGGTCAGAAAAAATTAGGCCGAAGTGCCAATACTTATCTAAAATAACGTTGTCGAAAAACATTGTATTTATATAGAATAAGGGTGAACAAAATCCTGATAATCATTTGAACCATGCACCAGTGTCTTGCTTCCTTCTCTTCATTTCTTTTGTTATTTTTTTGGGTTTCCGATTCTAATATATAATTATATTCTATGAACAGAAGCGTTTTTAGCCCTTAAGATAGCAGAAGCAAAGTTTTTGTCTGTTTCAAAATCTGGAATATTGCCAGTCAAGCTACAGCTGCTCCATGAACGTGCTTTACATAGGTATGCATATCTTCCCTATCTATCAAGATTCGTTCTTTTTCGTTTGCTTAAGTTATCATTTATTAAATGGAAACTATCTTGTAGGGGGCATTTGAAATTAGCTCAACAAATATGTGATGAACTTGGAGTATTGGCTTCTTCTGTGACTGGTGTAGACATGGAAATCAAAACTGAAGCTAGTCTACGCCGTGCTCGTACATTGCTTGCTGCTAACCAGTTTAGTGAGGTTATTAAATCTGCACCCTTTAGCTTTATTTAAATCTAATATCGATTATAATTCTCTCTTCATGAGCACGTTAACTGATTTCTCTATCCAAGCCAATTTTGTGGTTCTTGGATAAGTTATAGTGATCCGGTGTTTTATATCAAAACTGTTTGTACTGAATTTTCTTAATTGTCTTATAGTTGGTGCTGATTGGTAGTATTTGTTTAAAGTATTGAGTTAGGAGTAGTTGTGGCTATGGCAGTTTTGGTAGCGGTTTCTTTATAAGATGATCAGCTCTTTACGAGTCAGTTACTGGTCATACTCCCTCTATATATATCCTTTTTGTTTTATGTGTGAAAGTTATTCATAATGTACACTGGTACAGATATTACATATGTATCTGTATTAAAAGTTCCGAGCTAAATAATGTTTCGAATTATGCAGGCAGCTTCAGTTGCACATTCTCTCTTTTGCAAGTGTTACAAATTTAATATGCATGTGGAGAATGCAACTGTTCTCCTCTTGATTGCTGAAATCCACAAGGTACGATCAAATTAAATCTTTATGGATAACTTATGTGATAGTAGATCTTATGTATTTTCTTATGATTTTTCAGAGATCGGGAAATGGTGTTTTGGGAATTCCGTATGCTCTAGCAAGCCTATCCTTTTGTCAATCATTTAACTTGGATCTTCTGAGAGCATCAGCCACTTTGACACTAGCCGAATTGTGGCTCTTGCTTGGATCAAGACATGCAAAAAGGGCTTTAAACCTTATTCATTCTGCTTTTCCAATCATACTTGGTCAGGGTGGTCTCGAGCTGCAGTCTCGGGCCTACATTGCTGAGGCTAAATGTTACTTATCAGACTCCACCATTTCAGGTACTCTAAATCTAGTAACATATCCTTATGTTATATTTCAATGTATCTGTTAAATACAGTAATAAAGTAATCGAACTGGGCATAACCATATTCAATCAAACTATGCAACTGTTCGTATATAGCCTTTTGATTTATCCTCGGTTGGAAGTTGAGTTTATGTTCTTGAGGTCTTTGGAGGCTGTTTCTTAGCATTTTTTACTTATAATATTTGCATATTTGTTTTTCAGTTTCTGAAGATCCTGATGTTGTTCTTGATTCTTTAAGACTAGCGTGTGAAGGACTTGAAGCCTTGGAGGTTGGTTGCTTTCTGTTATAGCCAGTACAACTATTATTAAGTTTTGGTCATAAGTAGGGTTCATGAGTTCTCTGTAGTAAGCGTAACTCGTCCTGTGTATATAACATTTCCACTCCCTGCCAAATATATGCAACGCCTGATCGCACAAATAGTTAATATAAATATTTTTTACTGCTAATCATATGTTTAAAAGGCCAGTTAACAAGGACAACATAAACGGAAAATCATGGACACATTTGAAGTTACTAATTGCTTGCTCCTGCACCCGTTTTTTATGATACTTGAATATTATTCGAATGTTTTGAACTACTGCTGACTTTCTGCTTTCTTTCAATAAATTCTCAGTACCATGAACTAGCGGCAGAAGCATATTACTTAATGGCCATTGTGCTAGACAAATCTGAGCAGCTAGAAGAAAGAGAAGATGCTGCAAGTCGTTTCAAACAACACATTGAAGCACTTGAAGATCCTGTAAAGCCAGAAGACCCTCTTCTTAATATGGTGTAACCAAATGTAGTATTTTGTTGGCCCTGAATCTCAGGTAGGTAAATTTTGCTTCCTTAGAACAGACTGCAAGTGAACTTTTGCTTGACATCAAGGTAGGTTGAGTAAGTTATGTGAAATATCATATAAGAGAATTAGAATTAACTACAGCTATGACAAGTCATCTTACTCGTTAAAATCAGGCGAAGTGGTTAGTATGACAAATGTCACATGCAAAGCACATGATCTTGTTGAGGGCAAACAAGATCATCTGATAGAATTTAGTTCAATTATTGGTGTGGTTAAAGAGTCGATTGTATTTAAAAAAGATGAAGCTTATGGATAGGCTTTCGGCTAAACTAAAGAAGCTGCTAACAAGAAATGGTTATTATTCTAATTTATATATAAAGGGTTTTACTAGCATGTGACTAGGGGTGTTCATCGGTTCGGTTATCGGGTTAATCGGTTTATTCGGTTTGGTTTGTTCGGTTAATTTTTTTTTTGCGTCATAACTAAAAACCGAACCGAACCAAAAATATATGTGACTAAACCGAACCGAGAACCGAACTAAAGTTCGGTTCGGTTATGGGTCAAAACCGAAAACCGAATTTATATATTTTTTTAATTTATTTAAATAGATTTTTGGCAAAAAAAAATTATTTCAAGCATAAAAAGTGTTTTTTTATATTAGGATAAAATTTTAATGGTCTTTTTGTATATATAAATATATAAAAAAATATATATTAAATATATAAAGTGTTTTTATATATACATATATAAAATATATATATATATATTTATATAAATTTGATTTTTGGTTCGGTTTTCGGTTCAGATAGCCAAAACCATATCCAAACCGAAAACCGAATTTTTAGTTCGGTTCGTTTATAAATTCGGTTTGGTTTTTTTCGGTTCGGTTCGGGTTCGGTTTATTCGGTTATTATCCGACCCATGAACACCCCTACATGTGACCACTTAATTTACAGGTTTAATTACATAGTTATGTTTTAATTTAGGGATAATTTCATATTTACCCAATCTAAACATGAAAATGTCATATATACTCAAAATACAAATTTTGAATGCATGATGTACAATGCATTTAAAACATGTTTTGGGTAAATATGGCATTATCATGTTTAAGTTGGGTAAATATATAATTTAATTACTACACCTTAATCTGTGTGCAAAACCCCTTGTATAAATAAGCTACAACTATTTCTCAATTCCTTAAAATGAAGAAATAGTGAGTTATTATATGCTCCTATCAATTATAAAGTTAACGATTGTTTAATATCATAGTAATTCTTTCATTAACCTTCAAACTTATGTGCTCAATTTGTTTAACCACGTGTGAGCAGGCCACTACATCACCACACGCGGTTGATGGTCTTTTG
This sequence comes from Chrysanthemum seticuspe, assembly GCA_019973895.1. Lineage (NCBI taxonomy): Eukaryota > Viridiplantae > Streptophyta > Magnoliopsida > Asterales > Asteraceae > Chrysanthemum > Chrysanthemum seticuspe. The sequence continues at coordinate 134,246,236 of BPTQ01000009.1, forward strand.
CTATGTTTTTAAACCCGGGTCGACTCGGCTGGTTTAACCGGTCGGACCGGTGCCCGGCCACAAAAGCGGGTAAAAAACCCGGGTCTTGAAACCCGTCCAAGTTTGGTTTTTTTTAATTTTTTTTTATAAAAATCGGGTTGACTCGTTGTGACCCGGCGGTCGAACCGGTTGACCTGGTCGGAAAAAATAAATAATAACAAATGAAAAACCAAGTTGACCCGGCGGTCGACCCGGTGCCCGATAACTCGACCGGGTCGATTAAAAACCCGGTTTTTAAAACATTTGTCTTTTGTGCTAGTTTGATGGTTTGCTTCCCTAAAACCAAATAAAAGTTGTGATGAGGCATTTTATTTTTATTTTTTATTTATTGTTTTTTTATTTTTTTATTATTATTTTTATTTTATTATTATTATTATTATTATTATTATTATTATTATTATATTTGTTATTTTAAGGTATCCTTGTATTTAAGTGATATTTTTGTATGATGAGCTTAGTGTTAAGCGCTACTAGAATTTGGTGGTAAAAATGTATGATGATGTGACATACTACCAAATGAGTCTTAAGGTCTTCTTTTAAGTGTTTATGGTGTTAAGCGCTACTTGTGTACGGGATGTCCATGTGTCAGTAGTAAGACACCCAATTTGATTTTCTTAAAAAGATTCTTGAGCTTTTGTGTTTCTTTTTTATATATGGACAAAGCATCTCTAGCAACCGTTCACTAGATGAAAGTTCAAATTCAGAATTTAGTTCCCACACTAACTTCGAAAATCCCTCATCTTAATAATGCTAAAGGGTTGATTGTCTTTAATGCATGTCCTAGCTACGGCTTTATTACAACGTTCTTGGTTAAAAGAGTGAGAAACTAAACAACCTTCAGATTTGCCCATAGTAGTAGGCTTGAAACTTGATGTTTGTCTCTTTTTTATCTTTAGTTTTATAAAGAGGTGAAGTTACACATAGGGGCTGTTTGATAAAACAAAATAATTTATCACTGAATGATTCAAAGCATCTGAATGATTTAAAGTCTCTGAATCAATTTGAATCTGAACGAAACATGTTGTTTGACAAGTACTTTCGATAGATATATCCACTGAAATAAATTATTATAGTAACATTTTGAATGAGAGATATATTTTTTCAATTATCAATCATTTTATTATACATTATGAGTCACTACATTTTGATACATATCATCTTATAGATTATTTGAACTTTTAATTTCTGGGTGAATATTGTTTAGCTTAAAGTAACGTACAAGTCATGCATAAGTAGGTAAATTTATATACAAGTCAAAATAGGCATTTGGATGAGAAGATAAAGAAAGAAAAAAGAGATAGATAAACATCAAAAGAGAAAGTCATACATAGAACATCGTTTCAAAAAGGGCCAATTAAAGATAACATTTTGTTGTGAATCATTTTGCATTTCCTTGATGCTGAGTGATTCCATCCTTAGTAAAATGATTAAGAGTGAATTTTTTTTACCAAACATCACTACCTTTGACCGATTCATATATTTAGTGCTGAATTGTTTCATTAAGGGGCTATCAAACATAGCCATACACATTTTAAATGATTGCCTAAGCTACTAGTACTATTCGACTTTGAATTCGCTGCCATAACCGTACCACAATAAGGACATTTAGTTTGGGTAGCACCCTCTTCGTAGAGAAAATGATTCCACGCAAATGATCTTAATCAATTTTATTTATTTATTTATTTCTCATCAACATGATCATCGACACGTTCATCAATGTGCTCATCACCACGTTTATTGACACATCTATATCAATGACCGACGCCTTCCCTTTGTCCCTACTTTGAGCTTTAAATGCCTCGCTACCTGATGGTTCCATCCTATCTTTTATTACAACTGATTGTAGTTAAAGTAAATAAGTGGGAACAAACTAGATTGTGGTATGTGTGCCTTGATTCATACATGCATGAATTCTATAAAACAATATAACAAAAACAATCCTACATTTAGATTATAAGTTAACACAAATAATGCTTCTTATATGATAAAAGCATAAAATAGTAGATGAAATGAACATAAACTTAGCGTAAAAATGAAAGCTTGAAGTGATTAAAGTTGCACCACAGCTGAATGGCAATAGAGGTTGTAAAGTTTCAGTAGAGAAGATAGATAAATTTAAGGTTAAGCCATCATTAAAGTTATTAAAATTGTTTTTACGTTTAATTTTCCCCAAAGTTGTATACAAATCTGATCCCTCCCTAAAAGCGGCCCAAAGTATATACATTTAGTAATTAGTAATATTGATATAAATAAAACATATATTATAATTAATGAAATCGGTTTGGTTCAGTTTTGATGGTTTTGTTCTTAGAAACGAACCGAAAGTTTGATTATGAACCGAAAGTTTGATTATATGAAAAATAAAAGACTAAGTTATCGGTTATTAGTTTCAGTCGGTTATTTTGATTTGGTTTTTCGGTTTTCAATTCTGCTTTGAATTTTTAAGTGTTTATGTTTATATTGTCAAACAAGAAAGGAAATTCAGTAATTCCACGATCAACATTTATCATTTCCCGAATTAAAAGATCTTGCCTTGTTTCCAGTCCCAATCACAGCTCATTCACATTTATGTATTTCCTTATTTATGTTCATTGTAAAGTCTATAGATTAAGGCATCTTGTTCTTCATTTTATATAAGAAAACAATAATAAAAAACCTTTTTTCTCAATGCTCACTTTTCAATACTATATTGTTGATCACTATACTTGACAACATAGCATCAGAGCAGTGAACGATCTTAGGATCAACTCATTTGCTAGTACTACTCATCCTTTACATTTTTTTTTTCAACCCCTCACAAAATTAGCCCTCATCCAACTCAAAAACAAAATCAAAATCTCTCAAATATTCTGAGAATGTCAAAATCAGATTCGAATGTTATATCTCGAATCAATGAATCAAAAATAAAGAGTGCCAAGTTTGGAATATCAACACGCGGCACACCAGGTGGCACAATCACCGCCACCCGGGAAACATCCGATACCAAGGAAACAGCCGTCGGAATGATTGTCGGATACAGTTCTGGATCTATCAACACCAGAAATCGTTATAAATGGAACGAAAATCAATACTTTGGTGCAATTGCAACCGGAATCAAGATCGATCAGGAGGGAAGTGAAGGGGTTAACGAGTTTGGGGGATGTCAAATGAAACCTCCTAACTATAATAAATCCCTTGGAAAAGCAAATATGGCAAAAATCCAAACTAAAAAAAATGAATCGTGGATACTAGATTGTGGAGCGACCGATACAATGACATTTGATCCTCAGGATATAGTGTCAAAAACTGATTCTCACAAAACACAGATTCAAGCAGCAAATGGAGGACTAATGGGGGTTGAAGGAGGAGGAATTGTTGAAATATCACCAACGCTAAAATTGTCCAATTGTCTATATGTCCCATCTCTCTCACATAAATTGTTATCTATAAGTCATGTAACCAAAGAATTAAATTGCAGTGCTTTAATGCACCCCACATTTTGTATCTTACAGGACATTAGGACTGGGGAGATTATTGGACGTGGCACTGAACACCAAGGCTTGTATTATGTGGACGAAGTGACTCAAGAAGGCACTGCAATGTTAGCTCATGGAACTACCAATAGAGAGGCATGGTTATGGCATAGAAGACTGGGACACCCATCTAACGGTTATTTACATCTCCTCTTTCCCAAACTGTTTCCTTTAAATAAAACATTAGAGTGTGAAACCTGTGTTTTAGCTAAAAGTCATAGACAAACCTACAAACCTAATAACACACGAGTGGATTCACCTTTCTCATTAATCCATTCAGACATATGGGGTCCTGCGAAAGTCATTGGGGGGCAAAACTTTCATTTCTTCTTATTATTTGTCGATGATTGTACCCGTATGACTTTTATTTATTTCCTAAAACACAAATCCGAAGCCACGGATAAATTCATCTCATTTCATACCATGGTCCAAACACAATACCAAAGAAATATCCAAACCCTACGATCTGATAATGGGGGCGAATTTGTTTGTGACAACTCGTATTTTCAGGTCATATTTCAAAACATTATTCATGCTTCATCATTTATCGTTTATCGTAAACTGGGTTTACGAGCATCAAATTCACGTAACCGTAATGGTTTAGCTGTGAATTCATGATCATATCATCGAGGACATTTCATATAGACTAATTTTAGTCTACATTTCATTTAACACCATTGTCATCATATTAGTTCATGCATGGTTTTGCATTTTACATTAAACGAATAATTTCATATTAAATAAACGCTATCGCGTAAGTTATTATTTTTTTTGAACATTTAATCCGCTACTTCCAAAAATTATCCCGATATATTTTTATACTTACATTAAGTTTATAAAAATAATATTATGAGTTTACCCGGTGTTTTAAATTTATTTGGTATATAAATTGTTAAATTTATATTATTACGACGGTTTTCTTAAATATTACATGGTAATTATTATTTCACTCAATACTTGCGAGAAGTGCATTTTTTTTATAATTTTTATGACTTCGATATATTTTTTATTTTGTTCCATTAAAATCGATTTATACCTAACGCTACACTTAATAATTAATCATATGTACAAAATACACATTATAACCCTTATATTATAAACAAAGTAACCAACTCTTGAATAAACTAGCCAAAACCCACGCCCCACCCATCAACTTCCCTAAATTTGAGGATCTTGTCTTGTGATATTTTCAAACTCTTACAAACTTATTATATTATAACACATACACTTCATTATTTCAAAGTGTAAAAGTCAAGATTTCTCTCTTCTCTTCCTCTCCAAAAATTCGGCAGCCTCAAGATAAAAGGGAGGATCATCTCCAAGTTTTCAAGACAAGTTTAATTAAACACTAGTATCATTTGTTGCAAAGGTTTTGTAATACAAACCTCAAGTGATTAGGAAAAACCTTTTGTCCATAAACCTCATCATATCACTAGTAAGCATTTATATTCATATTTTTATTTCACATTCATTTTTATGGTCATATCATTTTATTTGAGAAACATGCAAGTTATGTGATGTTTATACCACTTTTTTTTAAGGTTTTTAAGTGTTAAATATATATAATCCATCCTATAATTACTCCTTGTTATGTATTAGTTTTGGTGATGTCTAGGAACCCATGACACCCTAAGAAGGTGTATGGTAGGATTAGAATAGCTTCGGAGTTGTTTTGAATGGGTTAGAATAGGTTTGGCGCGAGAAAAACTCATTTCGACACGTTTTGAAAATGGTCTGTTCTTAAAATTAAATTCTGGAAAATCCGACAGTGGGTATAATATTTTGGGCTAGATATTTAGAAAATACACTTTAAAACGAAACCGTGGCCGCTTGAACGGATTAAAACGGAGTTATAACGAAGAAGTTATGAATTTTTCAAGTTGAGCGTCAAAAACTATAAATTCTGGAAATTTCAGCATGAAAATGTCACTCTTTACGAGTCAAAAATGAGTCTTAAGCTTTATAAATTGTGTCGAATTATCAAAAATATATTAGTATACTTTGACACGAATCTAAGGATGTAGAAAACGTAGAAAACGGACTTGTAACGATTAAATTACACGCGATAAACCAAGTTGCCGTAACTTTATTCTATTAGCAAAATTAATATATTCTCTATTAAAAACATACTACGGCAACTAAAGGACCATGTTGGCGGACGTTTTTAACAATGATGTAGAACTTTTTATAACGTGAGGTCTTCTAGTAAAAGTAAGTTCGCCTAGCATATTTTCCAAAATGTCCAACCGTTTGTTGAGCGGAGTTGTAACGAATAACATATAGTCACTCAAACCTTGCCGAAAACCATCCTTAAACAACATTTTGGACAAAAGTACCATACTTTACCTATATTTTTCTCCGTGATCGAGACCTCTAGGAAGAAAACTTAAATGCTAAAACTTTGAGATTATCATACGAGCTTCCCAAAATCGTTGAGTTTGTTTCCTAACGCTCGACGTGCACCATTTTACGACTAGCTTTTAGAGGCCGTTTTTGTCACTTTCATGGAAATTTCAATAACACTATTTTACGACGAAAAGTTATATTCTCTTAATAAATCACCAAATGATTATCGTCGGATATCATTTCAACGTAAATACATGTGAAGTAATTTAAAAATGGTCAAGACGTTAAAAGATTATATTTTCGACGAGAAGTATTGTTTTCAAAAATTCATAAGTGGTATAAATATCATCCGAATTGCATGCATAACATTACATCATGACTTATTACATATCATATCATTCATAATAGGTCAGTTTCGAGATTCACGCTACATTTCGGTGTACTCACTTTTGCCATCGCATTATTGTCCAAGTGAGTTCATAGCCCCACTTTTATTGCTTAATTGTTTTACAAACTCTTGGGGGAGATACATGCTATATTTTTAATCGAACACAAATGCTTTGAACTGTATGCTATATCCAAATGTTTTATTGTCACTAAGTAATCAATTGCCATGTTTGAAGTCCCTACATCATGCACCATTAGTCACTTGCGAGTGAGCGCGAATATTGTGAATAGGCCTATTGGAATTAACACTCCCGTTCTTATTGACCCAGTTAGGGGAAATCGAACGCACTATATTTGAATCATTAAGGTAAATTGGCAAGTTTACCTATTAGGGCTGCGATGAAACGATTTTACCAATTTCTATTGGTACGAGGTTTACGCTTTGGTTGTCATGAACTTAGTGAAATAAATGCTGTTTTGTTTTCAACGATGAGTGTGAAACAATGTAACTCACACTACGAATATTGTGTTCAAACGAATTAATTAAACCTATGAATTTCACTCAACCTTTGTGTTGACATTTTTAAGCATGTTTTATCTCAGGTATCTAAGGCATTCACTTCATGGCATGCATGTGGGCTTATCATAGAGTCGTGGTGACGACGCGTCTCACATGGGATTTATACGCTTTAAAAACATCGTTTGACTTGTACTAAACTTACTTTCCGCACATAGTAACTTTCATTTGGGACCTATACTTTGTAACTCTGATTATTTTATTAAATCAAACGATGTATTTTCCAAACGACACTTTAGGTCGTTTAATATAACTGTGATTGTGATGCTATGACAGTCAATCCCCAGGAATTCCATTCCGCTGCAAAACAGGTAATTTGGGGGTGTGACATTGTTAATGCCTCAATGAAAAATTTTTGTCAAACAAAAGGTATAATTCATCAGACCTCTTGCCCATACACTCTCGAACAAAATGGAGTCGTCGAACGAAAAAACCGAATTCTTTTAGAAATCACTCGAGCCCTTCTAATTGAATCAAAAGCTCCTAAATCTTTTTGGCCTGAAGTTGTAGCTACAGCCGCATACCTTATAAACCGATTACCAACCAAACCTCTAAACCTCAAAACCCCTCTTCAAACACTATCTGAGTTCACGAAACTTCCACCAGCTCTCACATTACCACCACGAATATTTGGTTGCTCCGTGTTTGTCCATATCCCTAAAACCGAACGAACCAAACTTGGCCATTGTTCTGAAAAATGTGTTTTCGTCGGATACGGCATCAACCAGAAAGGATACCGTTGTTATAGCCCAAAAAGACGTCACACATTCACAACCATGAATTGTGACTTTCTCGAGTCAGAATTCTTTTACAATTCCCAACACAGTGGTCAGGGGGAGAAACCCTATGATGACACACTGAGTTGGCTCCAGTGGATACCCTTTTCAGACAAAGTTGATCATCATAGTGCACCGACTGAGTCACTAGAGCCGAAACAATCTAAGGAACCATGTGTCACGGATCAAATCAAACCCAACCTAGAGTCCAAGGTAAGTAACTCTTACACTCATGAGATTTCTGATGAAATGCACATGACTGATAATAATGATGAGACAATGACACCACAAGTTACAGAGCAGGTGGAACACGTACAAGATCAAGTTGAGACACCACAAGAAGAAATCATTCCAAGGTATACACTACCACCTAGAACCACCAGAGGAATTCCCCCAAAGCGATACTCACCGGGAAAGCAATCAGCAACGTCTAGGTATCCGATCGCAAACATATCCAAAGGAAATCTAACCAAGGAAGCAAAAGCATTTGCCTCCTCGGTGTATACCAATCAAATTCCTACAACAGTTGAACAAGCCATGAAATCCAAACACTGGGAGAATGCTATAAAAGCCGAGATGGAGGCCTTACAGAAGAATGATACTTGGGAACGATGCAACCTTCCAGCGGGAAAGAGGCCCGTAGGCTGTCGATGGGTCTTCACGATAAAATACAAACCAAATGGAACTATCAATAGATATAAAGCACGACTTGTAGCAAAAGGATACACTCAAACGTACGGTATTGATTACTCCGAAACATTCTTGCCAGTAGCCAAGCTTGATACTATCCGTGTTCTATTCTCAATAGCTGCAAATAAAGAATGGCCCCTATATCAATTTGATGTGAAAAATGCTTTTCTTCATGGTAAACCAGAAGAAGAAGTGTATATGGAACCCCCACCTGGTTTCACATGGGACTCTAATGAAGTATGTCGGCTAAATAAATCTATCTATGGATTAAAACAGTCTCCTCGAGCATGGTTCGGTCGTTTTACCATTGTAATGAAAAAATATGGGTTTAAGCAGAGTAACTCAGACCACACTCTCTTCCTTAAACGGAGAGGCTCCCTTGTAACATGTCTTATTATATATGTGGATGACATGATTGTTACAGGGAATGATGAAAAAGAAATGAGAAGGCTAAAAGAAAATTTGTTCATGGAATTCGAAATGAAAGACTTGGGAAGACTCAAATATTTTCTTAGAATAGAGATGCTGAGATCAAAACAAGGAATCTTTATATGTTAGAAAATGTATATTCTAGATTTGTTAGCTGAAACAGGAATGATCGACTGTAAACCCGCAAGTACTCCAATGATAACAAATCATAAACTCCAAATGATAGAAGGGGTAGCACATGCAGATAAAGGAAGATATCAGCGTTTAGTTGGGAAACTAATATATTTATCACATACTCGCCCAGACATAGCTTATGCAGTTGGAGTGGTGAGTCAGTTCATGCATCAACCACAAGTTCCACATATGAAGGCAGTATGGAGGATTATTAGGTACCTTAAAGGAACAATGGGTCATGGAGTGCTATTTAAAACTAATAAACATCTCGAAATTGAAGCTTATACTGATGCATACTATGGGGGAGATCATGGAAATCGAAGGTCAACTTCTGGATACTTTACCATGGTTGGGGGTAACCTAGTCACATGGAGAAGTAAGAAGCAAAAGGTGGTGTCTCTTTCTAGTGCTGAATCAAAATTTAGAGGAATAGCGCGAGGAGTGGCCGAGGTTCTATGGCTGCGTAAACTCTTAACGGAGATAGGTTTCTTACCCACCAAGGCTTACAAAATCATGTGTGATAATAAAGCATCAATTCAAATATCAGAAAATCCGGTTCAGCATGATCGTACTAAACACGTGGAGATAGACAGACACTTTATCAAATAAAAACTTGAAGCACGAATAATTGAGCTTCCATATGTTCGGTCAAAAGATCAACTAGCAGATATACTCACAAAGGCAGTCAATGAAAGGATCTTCAACAAGTGTTTAGACAAGTTGTGTTTTGGAGATCCCACTACTCAACTTGAGGGGGAGTGTCAAACAAGAAAGGAAATTCAGTAATTCCAGTATCAACATTTATCATTTCCCGAATTAAAAGATCTTACCTTGTTTCCGGTCCCAATCACAGCTCATTCACATTTATGTATTTCCTTATTTATGTTCATTGTAAAGCCTATAAATTAAGGCATCTTGTTCTTCATTTTATATAAGAAAACAATAATAAAAAAACCTTTTTTTTCAATGCTCACTTTTCAATACTATATTGTTGATCACTATACTTGACAACATATATAAATAGGGGTGGCAATTCGGGTCGGGTTTGGGTTGACAGGTTGGCGGGGAACCTGACCCATTTAAATAATTTAACCTGTTTACGCATAACCCGAACTTGACCAATTTAACCAGTATATATACTTGGGTTGGCGGGTTAAATATGTTATACGTGTTTAATAGGTTAAACGGGTTTTGGATTGACTCATGTAACCCGTTTATATACGAAAGTTGACACATTAAACGGGTTAAATATGTTACATGGGTTCGTGGATCGACTCGTTTAACCCATTTAACTCGTATAATAAAATATAAATAAATTTTAATTTAAAAAAAAAAGTTTAACGGGTTGACGGATCAACCAACTTAATTTATTTACGACCCGAACCCGACATGTTTAATAAACGAGTTAGATAGGTCGACTCAAACCCGACCCAAAATCTATTTAAACTCAACCCAAACCCGTTAATTTTCATGTCGGAAATTGCAGCTCATAAAAAAAAAAATCAAGGATAATTTCCATATCCAAAATCAAACAATCTTATTTAACAATTAACGAAAAAGTGTGCTCTTTCCCACTCAATAAAAAACAAACAAAACACCATCCGATCCAATCAATGACTAACCAAAAATGAAACCATGAACTCAACAGAATAAACAAAACAAAACAAAACATGGCGGCTGAAGATTTTAAGGTAGTAGTAGTCCCACCTGATCGTTACGGCATCGACCCACGCCCCTTAACATCATCCGAACCCAATAACGAGGACCAGTGGCACGATTGTGCCACTGATCTTACATATAACGATGAAGAGTTTCCAGCACTTGATGCTTTGCAATTCTTTAGACTTGAATCTGGTTCTGATAAGTCCGGTAGTCGACTCTTTCGAATTGTTGGCAAATATTTCCCAGGTATTAATTTTATTATCATATCTTTTAGTTTTTTGTTTGCTTTCTGAATTTTGAGTTACTATGTTGGATAAGCAAATCCCAAACAACCACAAAATTGCTTATTTGATGCTAACTTGATAAGCAAATAAGCAGTTTTATATGGTGTTTGAACTGGATTGGATGGACACTTTGAACCCTTTTTTTGTTGGTCTAATTGCAATGTTTACGCCCGTCTCCTTATCTACTATTTTCTTGAATAAGAATTCGATACATTCTCAAGGAACAAATAAATAGGTTTTATAAGCAATTATAAACGGCTATTACATACGAGTACTTGAGTTATTCTACAAAGTAGAGTTAGATTTGTTTGTGCTCTATTGCTGTTATAACCTTAAGCCCTTCCAGTTTTTCGCTAATTTGAAGAATACAAATATTTGTGATGGAAATCTAGACCCTAAAAAGATTGAATATATCAATACAGGGGACATATTGTTGCAAATTTCCTGATTAGATTCAGAATTTGTTAGAAGCGAGGTAGTGTATAATTTGGTTGGATTTATCGATAGGGAATGTTGGAGACAGTTTGGGTTTAATTTTGTGAGTCGGAGGCTCATAGTTTCATACTCAATTGGTCTTTTTTTTTTGTTGTGCTCTGACTATTAAAACCTTAAGCCCTTTTAAGCATTGTGATAGTATGACAAACATGGCGTATATGAAATTAGTAATGCTATTTCAAGAAATTACTGATGACCAACCACAAATTTTAGAGAACTTTTGGATGAGTTTGTGATGAAATGGTTTTATGTGGGAGACATAATTTTGGTTTTTTCAGTTTGGTGAGGCCGCGAGGGATTACTTATGCTATGCAGCTGTGTTCAAGCACTTTTCTCTTATATAAAAAGTAACATAATGATAAAAATAATTGCATTTGAGATTTAGAATCTATAAGCAAGAAAAACGTGCATTATAAGGATTGGTTTTTAGTTGGGGAATTGTTGGGGTAAACGAGAGAAGTTTGGGTTGAGCAGGATCTAGTGGCTATTTTAAAACTTTCAATGATTGGACTGGAGTTTCTTCTATGTGACTTGACGTTTTTACGATCTATTTACTTGTTAAAAGTCTTCTCTGCTTTTAACTGTAATATGAGAGAGATGCAATTTTATTGTGGGTGGGGGAACTATACTAATTGCTTATAAGAGCACAAGGTATGGTGCTAACAAATAACACGTTATTAGTATGCCACCTCAGCGCCACCTCATCACCTCCCCAATAACACATCAATAACTAAAACACCCTCCCTCATAACACACCACTAACATGTTATTGGTCCCACAAAATACCCCACTAAAATTACATCCTCACTCACAATACAAAAAAATAAAATAAAAAAAATAACACACAATACATTTGGCGTAAGCCATTTCATTGGCTCAAGTCCTATTAACGTGAGTTTGGCATTTTGCATGGTAAGCATTTGGCACGCTAACACTTAAATTTTGGAAGCATTTGGCGTGTGATTCATATCCACACCGTGTGCTCTAAGTCCAATACTACATATCTTTTACTTCTTTTAATAACATTACTATTATTTTTTTTGTGTTTATAACAAATTCTTTTAATTATTAGTATGAAACCTCCCTCATACCCCATCCGGTGGGATTGGGTATTGTTGTTGCATGAAAATTACAATGTTGATGCTAGGCTACCAAATAAATGTGTGTAAAGGATCAGTTTCATCGTTTTATTGGACATAAGGTCGCTTATTGAGGGGATTAGACCAAGTAAGAAACAGTAAGTACAAAAATAGCAGTACCGCATTCAGGTTTCATCTAGACATAATGTTATATATTGGGCCTCACAAATTACCAATGATTTCTTAAATTACTTGATGTATAGCCAGTAGCCACTCTAGCTTCTTCAAATATTGAATGCGTAAATTATATGTTCTACTCTAACCTTTCATATGCGTTGTTATTGCTTCCACCTCCAATTTCTAAATATTGATATACCTTTATTACATAAGTAATTTAAGAATATTGATATACCTCCAATTTCAAATATTGTTTAATTTATTACATAAATTGATTAATTTGTGCACATGCAATTTTTTTCTTTGATAGCCCCAGTAATCGGGGGTGAATGGCTGAAGAAGTACATAATATACAAAATATCTACGGAATTGCCAGAAGGACCGTTCTCCATTGTTTACATGCACTCCACTGTGAATACAGAATATAACAATCCTGGAATCACTATATTGAGGTGGATTTATGAAGAGCTTCCTTCTGACTTCAAAGACAGGCTTCAGGTTCTCTACTTTGTTCATCCTGGACTGCGCTCTAGGCTTCTTATTGCTACTCTTGGCCGGTTTCTGTTAAGTGGAGGGTAAGTTGCATATTCTTTTTGGCATGTGGGCAAAATGGGCGGGTTGTGAAATCAGTTGTAATTACGGAAAAAGTTTTGTTTTGTTTTGTTTTGTTTTTTTTTTTTTTTTGTTTTGTTTTGTTTTTTTTAAATCAATCTGGTTATGAGTATTTTCTTTAAGTATGAGTACAAGAAGAAAAATTGGATTAAAGGATAATGTACTTTCGGCCACTGGTCACTTTTGAGGCTTGTACTTAACTTTTCTTCGACCAAGGATTGCCGCGGATGTCAACCATGAGTAGAGACTGAGTCAGAAGTATTTCCATAAAGTTGAAACATTATGCTGTTAAATCATACATAAAACAGTATAATAATGTTTATTCATTTTCACAGATTATATTGGAAGGTGAAGTATGTTAGTCGTCTGCAATATCTTTGGCATGATATGAAGAAAGGATCAATAGAGATTCCTGATTTTGTAGCTGAACATGATGAAGTTCTTGAGAAAAGACCACTTACAGACTATGGGATTGAACCAGACCCACTCCACTTCACCGGGCTTCCTTCCAACAGTTTCACGTATGGAAGGTATGAAGATAGGTGGACATCTGGTGAGTATATGTCATAAACATTATGAAAGCTTATGATTGATGTTAAGCATCGTGTAAAAGTAAGTGAACAAGTAGCTAAATATGGGTGTGGGTGCATGTTTTATATAATCAGCACATTCAAGAACCATGTTTGTTGCTTTAGATATAGCCATAAGCAGAAGTCAACTGAACAGAATTTTGTATTCAGCTTGAAAAACTGAATTCTAATTTGAATCATGTTTTGTGTGCAAGGTATATTAATGAACTTTCTTATGATTCTTATGAGATAGTCGATGCTTAGGCTAACATGACTTTAATGACTACGTTGTAGGCGACTAGACTGCATAGAACAACCAAAATTGCGGTTAAACATGGCGCATATGTTGACTCGTCTACCATACCTGTTATATAGTAGTAACATGATTAGTACCGCGTTCTATAGAAGTGGATAGTTTTGTTTGTGCATATGAGTTTACCTGCTAAAAAAGTTATGAGTTGTTTTGCACCTAAATTAACAAGCCACTCATAAGTACATGTAATGTTTTCTTGAACCTCTTTCTGGAAGCCAAGACGTTGAGCTAAAACCATGTTGATTTCTAAGAAACCTTGGACTAATGCTAAGCTAATTTACAACATTATGTATTTGCGATTCGTAACCAACTAAAATCCCGTTTGTTTGTATTTTATAATGCAATCCAATAATGGTAAAGTTATGTTTGCCTTGTTAAGTACTTGTAATCGTCAGCAAAGATGTTTAATCTTGATCGAGCTCAATTTATACTTTGTTTGAACTAAAACTAGCTATTGGGTCTAAACTGGATGCGAGTGAGTGGTTTTATCTAGCGCTAAACAAACATATAAATTCTTCTCATATAACTCGTTAAGCTAACTTATAGCCGGTATAAAAGACGAGTTCTAATAACGTGAATAACCAAAGATATCCATTACAAAAAAAATATAAATAACAAATTAAAATTCTTATGAAAAGTATAATTACCAAGACATTGTTGTTGAACATAATTACCAAGGTTAGCCACAAACTTGCACTAAAAAAACTAAATCTTGCGTTTTCAAATGGGGAAATCTTGCATGCATTACAAAGCTGGCAAGTTGTATGCTTTTCTTTGTAAAAAAATTTAAAAAATTTACAATTAAGTCTATGCACTTTTATGGTTCTCTCTGTTTAAGTCTTCGTCCCTTTCTTTTTTTACAAAGTAAAGCAGGCAGCTTGCCTGCTTTGTAATGCAGGCAAGATTTCCGCTTTTCAAAATGATAAAAAGTTGGAGATATTGTATGAGTTGGTGGGTACTAGAGTTGACCGGTAGATTCTTTGCATTAATCTAAGAACATATTAGTATCCCATCAACGTAATACTAATCTAGACATGTGATAACCTTACACACCAGAGTATATAAGGAAGAAATATATCTTCTTTTTTCCATCCATGTGGGATCAAATACGGTTGATATCAAGCTTAAATACGGTTTATAATTGTACCGTATGTTAACAGAAATTACCATGAAATAATAGAGGGCTAGAGGCACTACGATTGTTGTTTGTTATCAAGTATTGCATATATTGATGGTTTAACTGTAATTTTTAGTGGAGTGATAGCAAAGTATAGCAGCTAGGGAAATACTTATAGTGATACCGAGAAAATGTTGGAAGACGGTTGACTTTGACGAATTCAGTTAAGTCTGATGAGTGTGAGTCTTCGTCGTTAGGGAGGAAAAGGGAGTGTGGTGTGATGGCGTTGGAACTAGGGAATGATTATAAGGAGCTTGAAGTCGAGTTAAAGTGAATGGCATCTTCAAATGGTTGATCTTTGAGCGCCACGTGGATGTCCTGCTGGGAGATTGGAGGTACATGGTCTAAGAGGGTTAGTAGGGTTAAGATCAACACATTTGTTAGGAATTTCGTATGAATGTAATATTAGTTTAGAAAGTATAATGGTTGTATTATCAGTGTTTAATAATCTAGGGATCTATCATGTAATAAGTCACAACTCACCGATGATTCGTTAGGTGTAAATACTAATCGTTAGGTGATGTGACATATGTGTGTGCAAGTGTGTCAGTAAACTATATGTGTGCGTCAATGATTATTCCATTATCAGATTTGTTTACGTCACTTGTTTGTATCTCACACCCGAGTTCTACAACTCGACTAATGAATAAACTTTGCTTCTTTGAATATGAAATGTATTCTTATTTAAAAAAGAGAATTATATTTGGTATCAGAGCAAAGAGATTAATTTGGTTTGAAAACTCGACTTCTTAAAATATCACAAAACATAACCAAAAATAGCAAAACTCGACTTAATCAAAATCTAAACAACAAACCAACTTGTTCTTGTGCAAAACTTGACTAAGTCGAGAGTTTAAAAGTGAAATGAAGTTGTTTTCAGACTAAGAACTCGATTTAATCGAAAGTTAAATAGTAAAGTGTGTTTGTTTGTCCTAAAACTCGACACTGAATCGAAAGTGGAATAGTGGAATTGCATGTTCTTCTCCTAGAACTCGATTGAATCAAGAGTTGTATAGTATGAACTTTTGACTAAATTGAAAGTTCAATAGTGTTTTGTGCAAAACTAGACTAAGCCTGATGTGGAGTAGTAAAATTTGAAGGTTTTGTGCTATAACATTCGACTAGATTGAAAGTTGAAAAGTGTTTTGGTTAGTTTTGGTGATTTTTTTTAATAGATTCAAATATCCTTTCACTTAAACTAATTTCTCAACACCCTTATTGATTATTTCAACTTGAGGATTAATTAGTGTAATAAATAATTTCTCAACACCCTTATTACTTGAGGATTAGTTAGTCTAAGACCATACTAAATCTCAACGTTCACTTAAGAAATGCATTCATCATGTATAAAGAAGCATTTGAAATTGGCTCAATCAACAAACCACCAGTCTTAAACCATGAAAACTATCCTCAGTGGAAGATTCATTTAAATCACTATACTGGAAAGCAACCTCTTGCTATCGAGATAAAGATTCGTTAAAGAATGAGCCCTATCCACCAATCATGGGTACAACTATTGAAGGACGAATTTACGTGAAAGATTCAAGTGGGTATACTATTGAAGAGAAGAAAATGGTTAAAAATGATTTACCTAAACTTTATAGCAAAGATTAAAAATGATTTGTGTATGAAATTACAGGGCGAGTTATCCGTTCGCCACGTCTGATTTTACCGTATTATATTCTTATAACACAAAATCAAAAAAACGACATCCCCAATAGTAACACCCCAAAAATATTAGAAAAGACTCACGTTAACAGATTTACCTATGAAGGTTGGTATGGATTTAAAATGGGGCAAATGACAAAAAAATGCATTGAACTTGACACTTTTTATGATTATGTGTAGTCAACTATTTTTTTTCTTATTGTGTGTACCGAACTTTCAAAACTCGATTATTGTGTGTAATTTGTGACCATTTTACCCTTAATTTTTTCAAATTTTGAAGGGTAAAATGGTCATTTTACATGGCAGAATAGTCACAAAATACACATAATGATCGAAATTTGAAAGTTCAGTACATACAATAAAAAAAAATAGTTAGCTACACACAATCACATAAAGTGTCAAGTTCGATGCATTTTTTTTGTCATTTGCCCATTTAAAATGTAACAAGGATAACTGAATAGGACTTAAGAGTTAAGATGTAATGATAAATTACATAAGGACTAAATGTGATAAAATAGAGAACATATGAGAAATGACTAAACTAACCTTACGGACTAGTCAAAATAAGTTCCAGGGAACTCCCATTTCAAGTACACATGTTGTGTATGTGTTTCATGCGTGTTTTTAGGGTTTCTTCCCGTGTTGTGTATGTGTTTTATGCGTGTTTTTATGGTGTCTTTAAGGTGAAGCACAAACAAGGATATCTAAAATTGAATATGGATGATTATCAAGATTATTCATAAATCAATTTGGTAAAACAAGATCAGTTGGAAGATCATCCCAAGTCTCCACTAATCCCCATTCAAGATAATATTGTTAGATCATGTTTTACATGATAATTTATGCAAGTGAAATTGGGAATTATAAGAGTAATTGTTTTATGATAATTCTTTGGTTTAATGTTGATAGATTTTATATGATGTTGATGGGTTAGAAATCATAAGATAGTTCATAGAAGTGAAATTAAGATGTTTATGTAGAACTTGTGTTATGGTGTTTGTATCTTAGTTCATGATATTAGGAAGTTTATGTGGTTTACATGTTTTTGGTGCTCATAGTTGATCGAAAATGAAATGGTTGAAGGTAAATGTTGATATTGATTGTTAGAAAACATGGAAAGAATTATGAGAAGTATGAAAATCTTACAAAGATGTTATGAGTATGATTCTTAGTTTATTCCATGATAAGAAGTTAACTCAAACACCCGTTAAATGAATGTATGGTTCATGATTTGTAGCGGTGTGGTGTTAAATTGACTCTATAAACTTAATTTAGAGTACTTAAAAAGTGTTGAAGACTTGGTTATAATAGATGAAAAGCATGTGGTTTGTATAGTAGAAACTAGCCGAAACTTAAGTGCCAAGGTGATTAAAAGAACGAATGTTATTAGTAGTAAAAGCTAGCCAAACGCTATGTGTGAAAGTGCATTATTACATGTTAGACGACTATTAAAACTGAAAGTGTACGTATGTATGATTATGCCTAGGTGATCAAGTTACACACGTGTAATGCTTTCATGGGTTCGTAAGGTGAGTAACAGATTTATAGTAAAGTGTTTGTACCGGATGCCTAAGTGATTCATCCTTGTCACATGGTACGGGTGCCTAAGCGAAGCACGATTAGCATATATTACGGGGCCTAAGCGATGCACCAATTCATATTGCCCAAGTGAAGTACTATATTGTTATGATACTAGTGCTACTATATTGTTATTATGCTTGTGCCCAAGTGATGCACTATTTTGTTATGATACTTGTGCCTAATTGATGCACTATACTTATGTAGTCGTGTGTGCCTAAGCGATGCACCAATTCATGTTTAATGGACATCATGTGATGGTTTTCGCAAGCGGACACCATAAAGATAGTATAGTAATGTGGACACTAAAGAGATAGAGGTTTTGAAGCGATTATATCACTTCTAGTACATGTTTATTTATATATTAGCCCTGTTTACTCACTAAGCTTTGTGCTTATAGTTTTAGAGATAAAGGCTTGGAGTGCATAACAGGTCAAATTGTGAAGCACATTGGTTAGGGCCACAAGCTCCTCTCTGCCTACTCTTGTTTATCTTTGGAAGTATTAATATATTTTCATGTTTTGAAGCATTATGTAGTTTCTAAAGGAGAGTTTAGCACAACCCTCTTTTTGATGGTTTAAAAACTTTAGCTTTTTGTAAATGCCTGAAAGTTTGATTTAATATACAAACGGATGGTTTTCTGAAAATAGTGTGAAATGCAAAAAGGTTAATATTTTTGATGAGTCTGGTACATGACCATATGGCTGTATGGTATTGTGCATGCGATACAGGACCATACTGCTGTATGGTATTAAGCATCCGATTGTATGCTCTAAAATGAATTTTGGACACAATCTTGGCACGGCTGTATGGTATTTTAGCATATGACCGTATGCTCAAAAAAAAAGATCTGGGCGTTCCACCAACAACATTCCTATGACACACCAAAGGCAAAAAACACCCACTCACGCCACTTTTACACTAAAAAAAACCGGATAACATCCGTTGCTAGAATAACGCCGCACCTATAATGGCTTGACATGGTGCAGCTATAGCGTCACTATAGAACCAAAAAACCTATAACGAGGCACAGCGATTGCACCGTTCACTCTAAGAGCTATATAACCAAATAGGTCATGATCTGCATGATATGAACACGAAAACATGTTGGTTGGAGATGTTTAGCATGCAATGCAACTATACATCTTGATATGTTCAAATTCACATGGTCTAGTCTCCAATAGTTAAGCCTACAAGATTCTCGTTTTACGAGTATGCACATCCCTATAAATAGAAAAACACAACGTAAATAAAAGAAAACTAAACCTCCAGAGAAAAGACCATGAGCATTAAGAGCAGATCATTCTGTAATTGAACTCAAAAAATGGATCATATGTTAATGAGACTGTGACTCGAGAAGAATATTTGTGGCAGCATTGATGTCATTTCTGGCATGAACAAGAGCTTGTCTGGCAGAGTTCCTGTCAAACCCCATTGAAACCAATGTTGCAATGGAATCCTCGGGTGGTTCTTGGGCAGATAACACTGGAGCACGATAATTACCCTGAAACATAAATAAAAAATCATGAAGGGATTGAGTAACACACACTTCATGTCCATATGTTCATAAATGATAACAGTGGTATATTAGTTCCTATAACACCTTATATACATGAAGATGAGAAACATATATTTCATTACCTCCACCGGACGAGCTGCAAAGGAAGGTGCATTTCTTGCTGGTGGTGGAGCAGAGGATGTACCACCCACAGATGGGAAAGAAAGCCTTGAGAAAAACGAAGCTATGAATTCTGGAAACTGAAATTACGAAAAGAAGCACACCATCAATTATTTTTCTTAGAACATCATAGGGCTCCAGTAATACCAAAATGATGATTAAATGGCTCAATCCTATCTTTCAGATTTAGTATGTGAACCATCATTTTTCGTTTCACTCTATCATGATATTGTTTGACAAGTTGTAAATTTCTCAATGCAGCAATAACCGTATAAGTTTGAGATCATAACATAGCAAGAATAGTCGGAGGACAAGAGAGAATTTATATTATACCTTTAGCCTACGGATGCGTAGCACATTTGAACGATATAAAAAACCAGCAAGGATGCCACATAGACCTGGTATTAAGGATCTTTTCCAGGATGACAATAGTAGCTGCATCATTTGAAAAGAATGATGACAACAGAAAATGGAATCAAATATAAGAAAGATTTAGATAATACTTTCAAGAACCAGTAAATTGGAACTAAACTTTTAAATACCTGAAGCCCAGCAGCATAAATAAAAGATTTGTCTGAGAAGGATAAGCTAGATACACGGAACCGTGTTGTAACTGGAATGTCAAAAAAGAATGGTACAAAGGAAGAGAATATGAGACCATAGGGACCAGATGTGAGCACACTCAAGGCTGGATCTGCATAAATGAAGTCGAAATTCAGGTTAAACCATTAGAGTATCAAATTGTAGGAATAGTACTTATCATTTAATAAATTGCAAAACAAATGACAGAGACAGAGTAGCTCACCATTAAGAAATGATTGAGCAAAAAGTTGTAGCAGTGAAGAGACAATTATAGAGAACGAAACGAATACCTGCCAGAGAATTTCATTTCAAATACAGTAATACAGTGAAATAGGATTTTTAAGGCCCATCAACAGATGAAAAAAAAAATTAATGACTAGTTCGCTATATACTAGATGGTAACATAAACAGATATCATGCATAAAACTCTCAATAGCATCTTCATATGCACATGACTAATAACTGTGGAGTATGTAGCAAGAAAACGCTTCAAAGGTTCAAAAAGGTTAATTTGGCTAAAAGAATATACTCACAGAATACTTGTTAGAACCTATTTGTCTCTCAAAGACACGGAAGTAATACAGAAGATAAGCGCCAAACATCAGCTCTGGTGTAGATGAAAATGAAAATACTGAAACGATCAGTTTCCATAATTGCAGCTTCTTCCAGATATCCTGCCAAGTAAAAAGTGCCATAGATCAACAAGTAGCTCAAATGTACTTATTTACGTATGATCAGCTCATGTTTCACTGATCTGATGAGACACAACACACCAGCTATGTCAACATATGGATACATCTAGTCATCTATACAGCAATATAAAGCATTTAGCATACATAATTAAAACCTATAAACCTATAAAATTTAAGACGACGAACTTGACTAGTGAGTACTGAGAAGTCGCCCAAATTATGGCATAATTCCCTACTAGAAGCAAATACTCATTTAAGGGGATTCTTGTTTCCAAAATAAGGGACAAATACCCTACCATCACTATTGAAAAGAATTCAAAAACCGTAAATCAAACTAAATTGTCTTTTGGTAATGTTCCCGGTTTACACTAAGGTTTTGTATTCCATTGCATAGCGCAGTATCCTGTTAGTATTCTAAATTTCTAATAAACATAATATGTTAAATACTTAACTGCTACAGGGGCATGTTTTATTCCTCCAAATGACCTCTGAATTTTCAACAATGCACATGTTACATAGGTTATTACTGTAAAAGATGATCATACATCACAAGTAACAAAACTATGCCATGTCTCATGAGTCATGAGCACCTCATAGTGAATCTTGACGCTGACAAACTATTTCTACTTAATATGATAACACTGCAATCCGCGCGTAAGGGGCAAATCTGTACTAGAGCTTAGGCTATAAGCAACCTTAAGGTCATGAGATACATGCCACTGCTCAGACACGAGCTACATTTAGGTATAACTTTGAATGCTTAAATGCTACGATCCTAAATACTTTATTTCTCCCGAAAGATCACGGATGTGCCACTTCTTTAATAGAAGATACAATATAAAAAATTTATTTTACCTCGCGTCCTCAATTAGTACAAAAATTCTACTGTGAATGGCTTTGTAGAAATCTACTGCCTCCAGACCTACATATCTGATATCAATTTCAATATTATTGTCCTCATAGACAACAGCAGAAATTTTACTGCACTTTTTCTGACTAGAAATTTTACTGCACTACCACAACAAGATCTACAAAAGACAAAACCAGTGAAACCATGCTTTCTTTGCGTGTTGCAACACATAAAGAGCCCTCTCAGTTCCACATAGATGAGAACATTGAGGATCCCCATATGACAGTTACAGCAAACATTAATTGTACTATGCAAATGCCAACACATCCTAACTACCCAACATCCTTATGTTGAGGACCATCCATTAACTGAACATTTGGCTTGTCTCCAAGTTTTATAACATTATAACACATATGAGTCGTACTCGGTTACATAATTGTTCCAAAGGTCTGTCGTAAGTTGAGTAGCTACTCAAACACCTGTTATCCAAAGTTCCAGCATAATAAAGGTAATCAAAAGAACACCCATCATGAGCACGGAATTTACTCAACTAAACTCAACTCATCTTATGTTCATCACTTTCATTTGCAACCAATACTATAAGAAGTACTCTGTTATTTTACTATAATACAATACAGAACTCATAAGCTTAGAAATGTTATTAAACCATAAAGAAGATTTAATACAAACACATACCCTATAGCTGAAGTACTAAATATATAAGGATCAATTTGTGTGAGATCATGCTTCCTATTTCTTCCCTCTACTACTAATGCAAAGCAATACAGTATAAGCATATATAAGTCAAAAATCAGATTTCTTCCACCTTCTTTCTAGTTTACTTTCTCAACTTCAAAAATCTCGTCGTTGCTAGTCACAGTATTCATGAGTATCTTAATAGTACACTACCTTTTAGTCAGATAATCTTCCTATGATACATTCGAATTTAGTTTTAACAAGTTATTGTACTATGCCATACTATAAAGCAAGGGATAATTCTTTATATAAACATGGACCTGGATTGGCTTCCTTTATATACAAATGGTATGCTGGTTAATTCAAGACAGAGTAAACTTTCTCCAGTTGGAGGTTATTTTCTTAGAACATAAGGTTCCATAACTGAACTAACAGAAAGCAAAAACCATTGAAATAATGCTTTCTTTGCAGGATGCAACACATGATGAACCCTCAAGTCCACATAAAAGAAGAGCATCAAGGATACCATATGTGATGAAAGCAGCCATAACCAGCATATGTAAATTCCATCACATCCTAACCACCTAACATCCTTGTGTGGATGGTCGTCCACTCGTCTGAACGTTAGCTTCTAGACATGTGTCTGCATATCTAATCAAACTACAACAAACATAAGGAGAACAACGAACAAGTAAGCCCACATAAGTATTACTTGCTCACTGTACTTCATATCTACTCCAAAAAGCCGAAGTTCCTAATAACGTATGGGCATAAGACAGTCAACGTGAGTAATGTAATTCACTTGGCAACTATCTTATCATCTGCCTAATGGAAATTAATAATATGTTTACGGGAATTATCTACATTGTGGGTCTCACTACTCAAGCTCAGAACTTATGCAACTAAACTCATCTTATGTACACTACTTTCATGTGCCACAAATACTATTAAAGGAACTCTAATTATTTCACCAGAAAAGTATAAAACTATACAGAATTCATAAGCTTAGATGTTATTATTACACCATAAATAAGCTCAAATAAATTAAAAAAAAAAAAAAAAAAAAAAAAAAAAAAAAAAAAAAAAAAAACATAACCTATAGCTAATGTACTAAAAACTATATCGATCAAATTGTCACTAGTAGTGCAAACAGAACATGACCATCCGGAATCCATTTCTCGAAGCAATACCATTGCAAAAAAGGCACGAAATGCTATAAACTCATACAAGCGCCAACGATCGATTTTTTTCCACCTTTCTTCTAGTTTTACTTTCTCAATTGTCAATATTTCATCATTAACAGTCACATTAACTAAGGTTTAGTTAAATTTTCACATACATCAAAAGCCCAGATCTTGTGTAACAACATTTTAAACATTAAACAAACCTGATAAGATAATCCGAGCTTGTTAGAACGACCTTGGATCCCAAAAAAGATTGTAAATAAACAACAAGCAACAACTAATGTTCTTGTTATGGGTGCATTATCTGTCATAAAAAATCACCAAAATTATACACTAATGTTTCTTAAAAAAAGTTACTGAAATGATTTTATAAAAAGAAAGAACTTACTGAAACCAGATGGGCCGCCGTTCATCTTTGTGTTAAAGTGAACCAACGACCGTAAATCTTAAATGGGTGTTTGGTTTTATCGGGTATTTGTTGTTGGTTGTACCGATCTGATGATGATTTGGTGGGTTAGGGTTTCACTTGTCACACAAGCCAACTATTGTTTCTTCTTTTCTTTCGCAACTATTTTATAAGGATAAATTTCACCGTTGGTCCCAGAACTTCATCTCATTCTCACATTTCGTCCTCTAATTTTTTTTGTAGCGTACTTAGTCCCCAACATTTCACGAAATTTCATCGTTGGTCCCTGGTTACCCATTTTGGCTAACAATTGTTAAATTTCGACGTTAGTTGACTAGTCAAGGGGGTATTTTCGTCTTTTCACGTACTTTTCTTTCACGCCTTTGGTCCCTGTGTAAACAAACCGTTTGGTTCTTCTTGTTACACATATCAGAACTATACAAATTGGCGCGAATTTGGTCCATTACCCGCCTAAAACACTTCAATGGATAGCTTATTTATACTAAAGACAGAAGGATCGATTGGTGATACCCAAGAACACACACAAACATGCAAATCCGAAACAAGGAAAAGTTGAAACAATGACAGAAAATGGATACTTTCAAAATGATCAAAAAGAGTATGAAAAAGTGTTAGACAACTATTTGCTTTTTGACGCAGTCCTAGATGCTTTTGGGGATGAACTCATTGATGAATACGGTTCGTATAGGCAAGTAGGTGAGGGACAGGATTTTGAAGTGGTTGCGGACACAAGACTTCTACTATGATGAGATTTTGGGACTTAATGAGGAGGAGGAGCAAGATGATGATGATGATGATGATGAGAAGCAACAAAATGATGGGGAGAAGCAAAATCATGAAGGGATGAGCAAGATGGGGAGCAGCAGCAAGAGGATGATGATAATGGGTTAGCAGTTGTTGATGCTTTGGAAACAGGATTAAAAATCTTGAACTTTTGTTTCAACAAATCAAGGAAAGGAAAGAAAACAAGGAAGAGAGTTGTGGTTCTAACAAGTTGGAGTGAAATAGAGTCAAGTAGTTTATGATGATGGTCTTTCTATGTTTTTAGTATGTTTTTAGTATTTTGGTTGGTTAATTAGATGAATGATATGGTTGTAGCCTCAAAAAATATCAATGAAAAATTTGGTTGTTAATCAGTTGTTTCTGATTTATGATTGCTTGTGAATTACCAAATATGTTTGACTCAGAGGAAGTAATGACAAATCTGCTATGCAATCAAATGATCTCAAATGAAAGCTAACATAACACAAAAAATATACCAATCCTGCATATTTAATATTACTAGATTACGATGTTAATTTTTACAATAAAATAAAGTAGCATTTCCAAATGTTAGTTAATATACCTATGTAACAACAAAAGTAATTGTTTCTAAACATCCAATTATAGCAAGCATAAAATAAGTCAACGCTTCTTGGACTTCCCCTTCAAGCTTGTGGATCCCACTTCTGGAGCATTAGGAGCTCTTAAACCAAGTATAATTCCAGTGATGGCTGGTTTCCTGCAGCCTCTTGGAGCTGAAGTTGAAGAAGCTTGTGAATGAGCTATTTTCTTTTCACCAACTGTTTTTGGAGTTGCAGGAGCTCTGGATGTTATGGGAGCAGCTTGAGCAGTTGAAGTGGAAGCTCTGGATCTTTTGGAGCAGTTGAAGTGAAAGCATGTTGACTTTTGGGAGCTCTGGATCTCTTGGAACCTTTGACATCATCAAAAACATACTCTTCACTTGAAACATCTTCATCATCTTTCAAATGAATCACCTCATCCTCGTTTGCCTTTAGGGACCTGTGCATCTCAAGGGTTTGCATCCTCTTTTCAAGCCATTGTAGCTTCATTTCAAGGTTTTTTATCCTCTTTTCACTGGAAACAACTTCATCACTGGATTTTTTAATCACATCGGGGTAATTTTCTGTGTAAAAATACACCTTCTCAAGGGTTTCTATCATTTTATCAAAGATTTTTATCTTCTTCTCAAGGTTTTGAATCATGCTTTCACAAACCTTTTCCTGGGGCTCATCTACAAGTTAATAGGTTAACACAAGTTAAACGTACATATATAACATACTTACAGACAACCCATAAATCAAGTATGCAAATAAGAAACAAAAGGCCAAATCAACATCAATAGTATGCCCCATTGCAGTTTGACTAATCATGTAATACATAAGTCCAAACACTATGCTAACTCTCTTTCTACCAAACTGTGCAAGAATCCAAACACCCCTAAAGGTCTGCACAAGAAAAGAACTCAGCTGATGAAGTGTATACAGACTTGTAACAACATCTAGCAGCTTAGTGTATAATTAATCCATTTGCATTATGAGTACTGCAGTTTGACATGCTAAAGTCAAATTGGGTAAAGGGCCTTAATTGTTAAACTCAAATTGCAGTTTTAGTAATGCAAGTAATAAACTAACCTAAAAGTAAAATTCATTTATTAGGGCAACAACAAAAGGGAAAATCAACATCAAAAGAGTCTAAACACATGTTCAAGGTTTGCCATTTCACAAAAAAACCAAAATGCATACCTTTATTCTGCTCTGCTTGGTTTCCCTTCATGGTTTTTTTCTGTTAGGTCACTAGTTTTACAAACACAAGTAATATAGAAAGAGATGAGGCGATTGAACAAGTAAACAAACACACACACACGATATAAATAATACGGTTTACGCGTAGAGTATGAATGAAAGAAAACTTGAACAACTAACCCTCAAGTGAGGGTTTACATAAGGTATTTATAGGAGGGAAGCTAGGGCAACACTCCTAGTTCCCTTCCTTTCTTTAATGGGCTTGGGCCTAAGCTCATGGGCCTTCTACATAAGCTTAAGGCTAATAACAAACATAAAGGCCATAATAAAGCTAACTATTACATATTAATTACTAACACTTGATTATGGTTTAGGAGTGATTCCAACAATCTCCCCCTCAAGTGTTGGTGATGAACGGTGAAGGCGTTGATGTAATAGTAGCTCTGACGTCTTCTGACATTCTTCTTTCTTGTGAGAAGAATTGCCTTGATTCGAACAATCTCCCCAGTGTAGAGAGATAGTTGTCTGTGAACAGTTATGCTTTGACGTCATCTTTAACTTTGTTCTTTGAGCATTGTTCTTTGTGGTGAAAGTGATAGTATGTTGTAGTCTGCATCAAGTCTGCCTCAGGTCTCCTTCGCTGCTCCAGTGTCTCCACGTCATTCTTCAACATGCTCACATGCTCTTTGACGTTGGAATTCAATACTGATGAGGTTCTCTAAGTCTTTAACTTTGTAGATTCTTTGGTTTGACGAAGAATCATTCTGATGGTTGTGTTGCTTTTGAATAGAACTTCCATTAGTGATGATGTTGGCGTGAGCATGAGAAGAATCAGCACGATCATCCTGCTCCGGAGCTTCCATAAGAAGAAAACATTTCAAACGGTTAGTAATAAGCAGGTTCCGGCACTTACAAGTTTGAACTTCGAGAGTGTTAACAGCATAGTGTGAAAACACAACTCTAATTCTTACAAAGGCCGTTCCTGAACTGGAGTCCCACAAGTGAGATAACACGATGTACCGAAGTACATCTACAGTTCAGATGAGTCGCTGAGGTACACCGTAGCATCACCTCACGACTGTAGACCGTTTGAGACACACTCCGCGTAATCCACGGGGAGTTACCGAAGTGACCTGCTGTCAGGGCTGTTTGATGTTGACCCTGGCAGGAGTTTCCATTCAATCACTGAAGATCACAGCTGTGAACCTCTCATAAATGTTCTAGACAAATTGCTAAGATCTGTGAAGGACTCGATATGAACCACTGATAATCTTATTTGGTGATTAACAAGTGATAAAATGTCAAGTGTACCTAAGAGATCTTTTGATGAATCTCGTGGCTTTAGACTCAATAGTGCGTTTTGGTTTTTCCTGAGCGGAGACTAGGGAGAGGGTCTCCTTCTTCAATACCAGCGATCTCTAAGAGAAAGCCAATAGTTTACGTAGGGTTCCCTGTGAGAATGAAACAAGCTTCTGTTGAGAGAAACTTGAGTGGCTAAGAAGGTTTAGTGCATGCGTCACTGGGTCCATGAATTTCGGTGCTCTAAGTAGTTTTCTAGAGAATCCATGTGAACTGTAAAATAGTGAACAATTAGTGGTTTATTCTAATAGTCACCAAGTATAGCTCAGGAAGTGTCTAGAATCGTTAAACAGATC